>JAEIFK010000455.1:25000-580000 GCA_018901825.1 Drosophila funebris | reverse complement strand
TGAATAGCTTCAAAGATATGGATTCTCTCGCTTAGGATGTTTAAATAATTAAACTGCAGCAGTTTCTTTATATTAAGAGCTAAAGTCGAATTTGCCAGAGTTATTAATCCCCCTCTTTAATAGACTGAAAGCTTCATAAGTCGACATGTGTTTTTTTTTAATTTTTCTTATTTAATAATATATTTAAAATATCGAATAATCATTTGTGTAAAATTGTTCATAAATCAACACACAATGCATGTCAATTTTCCAGCCAGCAAAGTGTAATTCCTTGAGTCAATAAATTTCTCTTTCCATTACAAAATGTATATAAATTTTTTACGTGTTTACACATTTTTTTTTTGCCATTATTAAAAAATATAAATTTACAGGCAACAAATGTGAATTTTTTAGCCATAATAAAAAAGAAGTTAAAATATAGAAAAATGTGTGGAAACTTTTGTAAGATATTCAATATTATGTTGTTAATTTCGTGCTGTCGACTCTAGGAAAAGTATTTGAAACAAGTATTTTCAATCATTCCCTCCTTGGGGCTATAATTTTCAACAATATTTAAGTATATAACAGTTGAGAATTATTTATATAGGATATACAGTAGTCGCAAATGCTTATAAACAAATTTTAATTTTTGCTTGCTTTACATCTTTACATATGTTTGCTGTATGTGTGTGTGTGTGTGTGTGTGTGTGTGTGGCACGCTACATTAATATTGCTGTGCTTGTTGTGGTTATTGTTATTGTTTTTGCTCTTGTTGCAATGTGTAAAAATTGGAACAAACGAAGCACTTGCAGACAGCACGGCTTCAGGGCCAAAGCCAAAGGGGAGAGGGGTAACGAACAAAGTGGCAAGGAAGAAGAGTAGACAGAGACTACTTATGTGTGTGTGTGTGTGTGTGTGTGTGTGTGTGTGTGTGTGTGTGTGTGTGTGTGATGTGTGCCTGTGTGTCTTTAATATGGCCAATAATAGAGTTGACCACAAAAGCTAGAGGCCAAACAGCTGTTACAGAGAGTGGTAAAACACCTCCTAGTTCCTTCCCCCTCTTCGCACTTCTTCACTTCCCCCGCCCCCACCCCCCCCCTTCTCGCACTTGCTCTCAGCCTTACCCTCTCTCGCCACGAACATAAAAAAATAGTAGAGTCGCCAAACAAAAGCGATAACTAACTAAATAAATAACATAAATTAACAAAATTTGTAGACAATTTTGTCTGCTAAGTGTAAAACTTTGTTGTTGGTTTTTTTTTCTCTAATACCCTGCACTTGCAGAATGTGTAATTAGGGTATACTTGAAGTTTACCCTGAGATATATATATATATAAATAAAAATAATAATAATTCGTATAATAAAAGTTGCTTTTATTAGTCGATCTATTGCAAAGGAGGAAAATTGAAAAAATTGGTATTCAAATGATTTTTCAAATATATTTGAGAAGGTATAAAGCTGTATACGTGTTTGTTTGGGCGTATTGGATGGTAATGTTTATTTATTTTGTACAGGGTCTCCGAAAGTCGAGCTCGCTCGAGTGATAGTCAGACATACTTATCTGAGGCCCATTCACTTGTGTTCTTTTTTATGCAACTGTTGGCTAGTCACGGTAAGGTCACAGGGCAGCAGGAAGTACGTTGCAGGGTATAGGTATAGGGTGAAAAGTGTAGAGTGTAGGGTGCCTCGGGTGTCTCGGTTGTGTCCGTCCTTTGGTCCGAGTCTCGACTTTGGTGCAAAAATGTTTACGCTTGGATCGACTTGTGTCGTCGTTGCAAATGGGCAATGGCAATGGCAATATAACCATATGGAGACCACACACACACACGAGCACACGCACATACACACATACATACATACATACATACATGTAGGGCAAGAATCAGAAGGTTGAGGGAAGGAAAGTGGAAAGTGGAATGCGGCAATGTTGTGACATCAAATGTTCATGTTAACAACTTTTCTAAAACTCAATGAGCTGTTGTTTGTGTTGTTTGTCGCTTCTGCACAGACAGACAGAGATAGTGAGTGAAAGAGATGGCTAAACCGAGAGACAGAAAGTAATAGAGAGAGAGAGAGAGAGAGAGAGAGAGAAAGGCGCAAACACGTCGAGTGTTTTGTAGCAAATAATTTTGCACAAAGTTCTCGCCTTAACGATTTGAACACATGTTAACATGAAGAGTAACAACACATGCAACAACAACAACAACTACCACTACATAGAATTTCAACAAGCAAGCAACATTGGAGAGGACAGGATAACAACAAGGATAACACTTCGACATGATAATAAATATGCTTAAGGACGTGAACAGAAAACCAGACTAAACAGCACGACTTGCAGTTTTTCAGCTGAATCCGACAGAATCCGGGAAACCAGTGCCAGCTACAGGATCAACTAGCCATATATACCCTGTAGATACCCTGTAACTGTTCCCTTACATTGTTCCCTTCAATTTACAAAAGCTCATTTACGTTTTTATTTTTTGCTGTCTGCATAAGTTTTGTACTATCAGTGTTGCTAGCTCTCGGCATGCTCGACTAGCTTCTACCCTGTAAAGTTAGAATTAATTTACCACAATAACCTTTGCCTCAATTTACGTGCTTATTTTTTTGTACCTTCTCTTACTAGGCCCACCAGTTTTCGACTAGCGTATACCCTGTAAATTGCAAACGTAAATAGTCATTTATGCATGTTTTCACTAGCTCATCTTTGTTTTTGTTGGTCGTTGGTCGATTGTCTTCTTCAGAAAATGAGTTGCCAGCTAGCTTTCTGAGTCCAATGTAAGCTCTAGACTAGTGTATACCCTGTAATATTGGAATAACTTTTAAATTATGCCAATTCGTTGTTATTAATTACTCCATCAGTTTTCTTTTGCGAGTCTCGTTTTTAGCTTAGTAAGCAAAGTAAATGCGCTAGACTAGCACATACCCTATAATACAACAATACTGTTTTAATGATGACTCAATTCACAATATACATTTTTAGGCTATAACTGAATATACTAGATTGGAACAGCACTATTATATGACTCAACCAGTTAATCTTTGCTCGCCAGCGTTGCCACCTAGTTTAGAGAGGGTCTCTAAATTCAATTGATTTCTTTTTTTATCAGCGTTTCAAGATTTAAGAAATATTTTCATGCTTTCTATATATTTCTATATTTACAGGGTATAACAAAGTAATGTTCGTTTTATTAGGGAGAGTTTACAGTCCGGGAAATCTGCCGAGCTCTGACAAACAGTTTCTCTATGCCGCGAAACTGAAATATCTGCTATAAAAACCATTTAGTTGGAGAACATAGTAGCATATTTTGAACAGTGTAGAATATGGTGTTAAAAAATGAAGTTGGTTTTTTAACAATTATGGTGCAAAGTGTAAGGCGAGCAGTCAAATGGGCAGACACACAAATCTGCGGTGTCATTTACCGCAATCATTCATAAATATGGCCAAAAGAACGATGAGTTAGTAAAGCAGGAGGAACAGAGGCAACAAATGGCGGAGAATCGGTTAGTTGGGCAGTACATATACCGGCTTGTACTTGCGCTCCTATAGCCTGCTTTATATGACGGCTAATAAAACAGGCAGCTATGTAGGAGAAATGTTCATTCGTATGCACTGAACGGATGCCAGGCGATGCCAATTTCGCATACCAAATTCGCATGGGCATTATTTCTTTTCGTTTTCTTCTCTTTCTTTTTTTTTTTTTTTTTTTGTATTTTTTGACGGGGAGAGGTAGGTAGGTGTAGGTGCTGTGTAGATTGTGGGCGTGTCAGCTGGTATATTGCGTATTTGGAACACGTTTAAGCAGCTGCTGCAAATGCATGAAAAGCAATAATGCAAAAAAAAATAAAAAAAGAACAAAAAATAGAAAACGCTGACGACGACGACGACGACGACGAGCGATGGAACAAAAGACGGAAACAGAAGCGTGACAATAAGATGAAACAAGTAACAATAGAATAGGTTATCAACGAAGGGTCGCCGATTATGAAAATACACTTTTCGCAGAAATCCTAACATATTTGCAAGTTTTTAGAGAAAAACCAATTCATAAAGTAGGCAAATATAATAAATATATATATAATAAATATATATAATAAATATATATAATAAATATATATAATAAATATATATATAATAAATATATATAATATGCATACCTCAGTCATTCTACTTTGAGCCAAAACATTCAAACAATGCATATTTAAAGTACTTAATGCTTCAAGTTTAACTCGAAAACTCAGAATGGAAATTAACTTTTTGTGGGTTTTCCTCCCACTCGACACAGCTGAGAGATAAATGAAAAGTTCAAGTTTTTATGGATCAAAGAATATAGAGAATAATGTATGCTTATACATATATACATATAAATGTTTATATTACTTAATTATTTTTGTAGTCTTTAAACTGTCACTTCTCGATAAAACAATCGATGAATGCTTAGAATAATTAATTTATGCATATTTCATTCACTCAGCTAAGCTCAGATTTCTTTTAGCATAAATAAGTTTTTATTAATTACATTTCAACTGTTGTGCAACCAAACGATTGTGCTTTAATCGTACTAATGCAATTACTAACTGCTTTAGCGAGAACTGACTGTATGGCACGTGATCTTTAACTTCTAAAAACATTTATTTGAGTGCATTTCAAATCGCTCATCTATTGCAATAAACTGGTTTCAAGTTAAACCAATAAATTTGTCATTTGTTAAATATTGAAATAGTTTAAAATTATATAGAAATAATTTCAAAGCTGACAATTATAGCAAGTTTACAGTTTAGTTTTCCTTACACTTTCCCTCGATGTAAATAAATTAATTGTAGTCGCTGTTTTGAAAGCTGACAGCTTCATTTGTTGATTTATTTTGAATATTCGAATTAAAACCATTATTTTTTTAAGTTTATATTTAAACAGAGACAAAAAAAAAAGCTATATTTTTTGTAATTGTTAAAAACGAGTCTTAACATATTTGGTAAAGATATTGGCCAATAAGTTAAGCCAATAAGATCGCACACAAATTCATTTTTGGCCTAAGAAAATGAAACTTTTCGAAGATTTTTAATTCAATGCAAAATCTTATTTAAATCAATAAGTTGACTGAAAGTGTTGGGCTAACAAATAGTTGATTATCTCAAATGTTTAGACATATAGATTATATATAGATAATATATAGATAATATAAAGATAAAGCGATTTCTAGACAACATTTAAATCACAATACTAACAGCTTCAGAGAGTAAAGAATTTAAATATATTTATGTAAATGAAATAAATAAATGTTAATAAACAATAAATATCAACAGCTATATAACGAAAGCGTTGCAAACGGCACAACAAGTCGGGCATACCCACACAGCAAGGGCATGAGTATTATGTGAATTTGTAAGAGGAAATTATTGTTAGCCACGTCGATAGATTGAGTTAGGAGTTACGATGGCGATGCCGTTGCCGATGGATCGTTGATGTAGAGGCAATCAGCAGCGGATCAGCAGTGGCAGCAGCAGCAGCAGTGGCAGCTGTGGCAGCTGGTGTGGCAACAGCTTGAAGCCACAGCTTCAGCGGCAGGTTTAAGTTGCACTTTTAGATGCTAGAATATTAACCAACAGTGAAGTCGAATTGTGGGCCGAAGTTGCCATTTGTTGCAAGTGGATAAGCTGCCGCTAAGCTAACCTGCTTACACTGCCACATGCCACATGCCACATGGCACATGCCACACGCCACATGCCACATGCCACATGCCACACACTTACACACACACACACACAATGCAACACATCCGATTTGTGCATATGTCAGAAGCTGCCTTAACAACTCGCCCCAGCATCACGTGTGAAAAGATTTGACAGCTCCAGCTGCCCCTGCCCCCTGCCCACGCCCCCGCCCGCCTCTCCCTCTCTCCCCTCTGCACTGCCCGTGCTCCCAACTGCTACCTACCTGATGGGGGCTGCATCTGAATCATTGCTGCATCTTTTGTCTTTGCATTTGCACGAGCAACTGTTGAGTGGGACAGTTTGTTGCCCTTACTTACCACCTCCACTCCCACACACACACCCCCCTCCACCAACACTTCCACATCCAGGAACTAGCACTTCGCGTGGCGCTTTTATTATTATAAAATACGCATGAGTTAGTGTGCATATTTCATGGATTTTGTGTGTAAAGGGATAAAAATGCAATCAGTCGCAAAAACCAGCAAAGTGAAACAGACAAAAGACAAGAAAAAAGGAGACAACAATAGACAGGCAGACAGTCGAAAATGTGTGAGAGCGAGAGGGAAAGAGAGAGAGAGAGGGTGAGAGAGAGAGAGAGGGTGAGAGAGAGAGAGACAGAAACTGACCCCTTTCCCCAAAAATCCTTTTACAACTATACAAATTGCACTTACAACTTAATTTCCATAGCATTGTCGCACTTTTGCTGGGCTTTCAAACGGAAATAGGTGTCTAAAATGTGCGTGGGGTGTATGTAAAGTATGTGGGAATAGAACAACTGCAAAGTGAAGCCCAGTTCACTGAAACTATGCAGTTAAATCTCTATTTCCTCACTTCTGACTGGTGATTGACGACTGGTGATTGATGACTGGTGATTAATGGCTAATAATACATGACTGGTGATAGGGAATTGGTGACTGAAAACTGCAGATTGATGACTGGTGATTGGTGATTGATGACTGGTGACTGGTGATTGATGACTGGTGACTGGTGTTTAATGGCTAATAATACATGACTGGTGACTGGTGATGGGGAATTGGTGACTGAAAACTGCAGATTGATGACTGGTGATTGGTGATTGATGACTGGTGACTGGTGATTAATGGCCAATAATTCATGACTGGTGACTGGTGATGGGGAATTGGTGCCTGAAAACTGCTGATTGATGATTGGTGATTGATGACTGGTGACTGGTGATTAATGGCCAATAATTCATGACTGGTGACTGGTGATGGGGAATTGGTGACTGAAAACTGCTGATTGATGATTGGTGATTGGTGATTGATGACTGGTGACTGGTGATTAATGGCTAATAATTCATGACTGGTGACTGGTGATGGGGAATTGGTGACTGAAAACTGCTGATTGATGATTGGTGATTGGTGATTGATGACTGGTGACTGGTGATTTGGAATTGGTGACTGGTGGCTATTGAGTGGTGATTGGTGATTGGTGATTCGCAATTGGTGACTGGTAAATGGTGACTGAATACTTGTGATTGATGACTGGTGATTGGTGATTGATTATTGAGGACTGGAAATAATAATTCATGACTGCTGACTGGTGATTGGGGAACGGTGACTGAATGCTGTTGATTGATGGGTGGGAATTGGTAACTGGCGACTGGTGATTGGTGATTGGTGACTATTGAGTGGTGATTGGTGACTGATAATTGGCAATTGGTGACTGATAACTGGTGACTGGTGATTCGGTATCGGTGATTGGTGGCTATTGAGTGGTGATTGATGACTGGTGATTCGGTATCGGTGACTGGTGGCTATTGAGTGGTGATTGGTGACTGGTTATTAGGAATTGGTGACTGCTGGCTATTGAGTTGTGACTGATGGTGATGGTGACTGAATACTTGTGATTGATGACTCCTGATTGACAACTGGTGATCAATGATTGATGACTCTTGATCATTTACTACAAATGAATCATCCCATATCTTACCGAATTCAGAAAAAAAATAAAAACATTTCTCTTGTCTGTTTAGAAACCTTGATAAATATATGTATTTCAATTCATGATTTCAAAATGAATCGTTATCATATTTTCCGATAGTGTTCCAATCAACTAATAAAATTATCGATAAAGAGTGTGGCAAAAAAAAAATAACTAATATAATCGATCTGTTGCTGCTTTTGCATCGAAGCAGCAGCAGCATCGATGGCTTCCTGACTTTTTAAATTGAATCATAATTTTCTGTTCATTTTCAAGTCTGAAAATCATAATTAAATATCCTTGACACAAATGAAATGAAATGAAATTCTATATTTTGGACTTGTCCCCAATTTTCTCTTTTTTTCTATT
Organism: Drosophila funebris; assembly: GCA_018901825.1. NCBI lineage: Eukaryota > Metazoa > Arthropoda > Insecta > Diptera > Drosophilidae > Drosophila > Drosophila funebris. Next base: position 571,995 of record JAEIFK010000455.1, on the reverse strand, counting down.
TTATTTCAAATAAATGCATTTAACATAGGAAAATATAAAATACGTGTATGTATATGTATGTGCAATTGTACTGAACTGTAAACTAAGCGAAATGGAATTTCCAAGGCTGGTCAAGGCGACATCAGGAGCAGGTGCAGGTGCAGGAGCATGAGCTTGAGCAGGAGCAGGAGGAGGAGCAGGAGCAGGAGCAGGAGGATGAGGTGAAGGGGCAGCAGATGGAGTTCGCTTTAAACTCAAAGCGTTGCCCACATTTCTCAATAGGATGAATGACACCCAAATGCCCAATGAGCTGCCAAAAGCAACACTAACAGTATGTCACACTCACACACTCACACACACACACACATACAAAGGCAGCTGGTGACCTCAAGCGCCGTGAAATGAGCTGCGAAGGTTGCTTGAAGTGGGGGGGATGGGGGAGTTGAAAAGGAATGTAGTGCATATGCTGCTAAGGGGATGTTGCAGGTTGCTGGTTGCAGGTTGCAGGTTACAGGCTTTCATTACTTGCTTCAAGTGCCATTGAAGAGTTTCCTCCTTTCTCTTGTGGGGGCGCTCTCGCTCTGTCTCTGTCTCTCTCTTCCTTTCTCTTCCTCTCTCTCTCTCTCTCTCACACACACTCTCACTCTCACTCTCTCGCAGTGGCTCGCAAGTAAATTTCAAGAAACAATTTTCAGGAATGACTTAACTTTTGCGTTTATGTGAAAACTTTTGCAACGTGATGTTATGCGAACAGCGAAAGGATATGCAATGCCAGGACAAGTCCAAAAAGAAGAAAGAAAGAAAAAAACAACGAATAAAAACAAGGAGGAGGAGTAGCAAAAGATGGAAGAGGAGGAGAAGATGGGAATGAAGTACAATGACTTGAGAAATAGCAGCTCAGTCGAAGCGCAATGAGAGCGTCTGATCAAGATCAACATCTCTTGTTATATATGCCAAATCCTGACAATTGATATATCCTTTTGTTGCCACCACATCACGTTGCACATCCTCCGGCTCCAACAACTGAGCAGCTATCAGTTTCTTGAGCTTCCATCGCATCGCACGCAATTCATGACGCGTGGCCGGCAAACGATCGAGCAGCTCAACACATTGATCCTCACTGAGAATGCCATCGCCATTGGAGTCGAACATTTGCAGCAACGATTGCAGTTTCTGTTCCAAGGACTCGCTGCGTCGAAAGCGTGACAAACCATAGATGAAATGACGAAAGCCGAGCGAGGGATGCAAATAAACATCGACCAGACGATCGGCAAGCGGATGTGCCGCAATTGGTGGCACCTTCAACAACTCACTGCGCAACACACGCCCCTCCTCATCGCGATCCAGACTCTGATATTGCCCCAATAGATAATCGATGCGATGCGGCGAGAAACCCGATTCGAAATGTATGCTCTGCAGTTGATCGGCACTCAGGTGTCTCGATGCCATGATGCCCATTTGGTTGCACAACAATCACAACAGTAACAGCAACAGTAACAGTAACAGCAACAGCAACAGCAACTGTAACAGTAACAGTAACAGTAACAAATCTAATCAAGCTCTCTTCTTCTTCCACTTCTACTTCTTCTTCTTCTTCGTCTTTATACTATCCAGAATTTCCAGAATTGAATTGAACTGTATGTAACTGTATGGAATGTGTGCGTGAGAGAGTGAGAGTTGAGAGTTCAGAGTTAAGTTTGTGCTTGACAATTAAACTCTGACAATTTACATTGATGTTTCTTGTTCTTGTTTGTGGAGCTGAAGTTTAACAAATAGTCTTCTAGATCGAGATCTCTTTCCTACATCAATACAGCTAATTTAGTGCGGGCAATGCCGGGCAATCCTTCACACACCCGTTGTTTCAGTTTTTCTCAAAATTCTTGAAAAAAAAAAATATTAATTTAATTATTTAATTAAAATAAAATTTGCATTATTTTTTCCCAATTTATATTTATTATATTATATTATTTATTTATTAAAAATATTATATATATATAGTTATATTTCCCCCAATTATTATATAGTTTATTCTTCTTCTTCTTGGATATAGATTGCAACCTTTTCATATCTATGGCTACATCTAGATATATATATATATTGCTCTACATTTCTATATAGAGAACTCTGTTTATATGAGTCTCTATTTATTTCCATTTATTTATCCAAGCATCCATCTCTATATATATATATATATATATATATATATATATATATATATATAACTATCAATCCATATATCAATCCATCTATCTATGAATTCATATAACTATCAATCAATCTATATCAATCCCTCTATCTCTATATATATATATATATATAACTATCAATCCATATATCAATCCATCTATCTATGAATTCATATAACTATCAATCAATCTATATCAATCCCTCTATATATCGATTCATCTATCTATCTATCTATATCTTTTAATTCCTTTCTATCTATTCATCAATCTATCTATTTATCTTTCAATCCATATATCTATCAATCTATATATCTCTCAATCCATCGATCTATCTATGAATCCATATATCAATCCATCTATCTATGAATTCATATAACTATCAATCAATCTATATCAATCCCTCTATATATCGATTCATCTATCTATCTATCTATATCTTTTAATTCCTTTCTATCTATTCATCAATCTATCTATTTATCTTTCAATCCATATATCTATCAATCTATATATCTCTCAATCCATCGATCTATCTATGAATCCATATATCAATCCATCTATCTATGAATTCATATAACTATCAATCAATCTATATCAATCCATCTATCTATCAATCCATCAATTCATATAACTATCTATATCTATTCCAATCATATTTATTCTTTCCATCAATCAATCTATCTATTTATCTATATATATATATGTATCTACCATTCCATCTATATATGGATTCATCTATCTATAAATTCATCTATCTATCAATGCATATAACTATGTATATCTTTTAATTTCACATTTTTTCTATCAATCTATATTTCTATCTAACTATTTAGCTATATGCTTATGTATCTATGTAACTATTTCCACATTTATCTATTAAATTCTATCAATCTGCTCATGAATCTGAATCTAGCCATCTAGCTGTCAATATATAGTATATCATATATCCAATCTCTGTCTCTATATCTATATCTATGTCTCTATGTTCTAGCATATATCATATATGTTTATCTATAAGTCTACCAATCATTTTATATTTTTCTCTAGCTGTCAAGCTTTATCTGTCTATCTGCATAGATGTTCTACTTTTGTTTTTATATTCTTTTATACCCTGTATGGGGATATATTAAAGTTGAGCAAAGTGTTTGTAAGAGACGGAATTATATATGTATATTTTATTGATCAACTTATCTATATGTGCAATAATTTATCTCCCTATGTTGGTTATCTGCTGCTCTTGACTTTTTATCTGTCTCTCTCTTACTCTCTCTCTCTCTCTCTCTCTCTCTCTCTCTCTCTCTCTCTCTCTCTCGTACTCTCTCTCTCTCGTATAACGTATTGTAATAGACCAAAGTGCATTTGCTTCAACCAAAAAAAATACAAATAACATTTTCAATCGCATTCACATTTCGTTTTGCTTTGAATTTTGATTTAATAAATGCAGCAAGTTCCCATTCCGCTTTTTCCTCCACCTCCACCTCCCCCTTCCACCCATCCCCTCCACCTTCAACACTTATACAGTTCATAATTTAAAATATCTAACACTAACCCCCTTATAGTCACTCCCCTTCCGCTTGAAGCCTTCAGATATTTCTGGCATATGTCAAAATTAATTTCGTTGCCAACATTTTGACAGGTTTTCCTGCAAACACTTGGCCCGGCCAAAAAGCAAAGCCTATGTGCCTTATTGAGGGTTTGAATGTGCTTAGCTGCAGTGTGATGGTGGAGGGTGGAGGGGAGAGGGGGGATGACTCAGTAGGTAAGGTGGGGTGAGGTGACTTAGGTTTATTCATTGCCTCAGAGTGGCATTGCTTTCTGTTTATTTTCTGCGCAATCATCGGCCACATCAATACAAAGATACATTACCAAAACGTTCCCCTCCCCCCGCCCACCACTCGCTCTCTCTCTCTCTCTTCCCGCCCCCTCCTTAGCTTTTGACTTGTTCCACATTTGATGGCATCATGCTTTAATATGAAAAAAATGAAATCAGAAATGAAAAACATTCAAAGTCGCGTCTGAGGCAAGTTTCAATGATGTCATGCAACATCAAGGTGTCTCCGTTCTTAACACGCCCCTCCGCCACCCCCCACCCATCGCATTTCATTTCCACGCAACAAATTACCAAAATTAAGAACACATTTCCTGAATGGTACTCCAACCTCCCTGTCCCCCCCCCCGCTTGCCTTCTCTTAGTCCCCTGTATATGTGTGTGTGCAAATTAATGAAATTAAATCGCCTTCATTTTAATGGTTGACCCCAATGAAAGCGTTCAGTTTCCAATCGTAACATTCCCAGCAGCATCAACACCTATCCCACATCCACCCCTCCCCTCCCCCTAGCACCTGTCTCCCCCGCACCGACCATCGCATTGGGTGAGCGAAGGACTCCTTCGGGCATCGAGCAATGGGTAACAGAAAAGGAATTTCGTTGAGCAGGAATCTAGCGAAAATCACAATGCTCGACTGGAGGATACCCTGCATGCAATTGTGATAATACCGAGATATATTTCTAAATATTTATAATTCTTTCATCAGACTGGTGATCAACTGCTGATTGATGTCTGCTGATTGGTGACTGATGATTGGTGACTGATGATTTGTGATTAGTGACTGGTGATTGATGACTGGGAATTCATGAATTGTGGTCAATGACTGGTGATTGATGAATCGTGATTGATGAATGATGACTGGTGATTGGTGACTGGTAATCAATGAACGGTGACTAGTGATCAGTGACTGATGATTGATGACTGATGACCGATGATTGGGGATTGATGACAAGTGCGATTGGTGACTGGTGATCAATGTATGATGACTGGTGAGTAGTGACTGGTGATTGGTGACAGCTGATTAGTGACTGGTAATCAATGTATGATGACTGGTGATTAGTCACTGGTGATTGATGAATGGTGACTGGTGATTAGTGACTCTTGATTGGGGATTGATGATTGATGACTGATGATTGGGGATTGATGACAAGTGCGAGTGAGGTGAGTAGTGACTGGTGATTGGTGACAGCTGATTAGTGACTGGTGATCAATGTATGATGACTGGTGATTAGTGACTGGTGACTGATGAATGGTGACTGGTGATTAGTGACTGATGATTGGGGATTGATGATTGATGACTGATGACTGATGACTGATGATTGGGGATTGATGACAAGTGCGATTGGTGACTGGTGATCAATGTATGATGACTGGTGAGTAGTGACTGGTGATTGGTAACAGCTGATTAGTGACTGGTAATCAATGTATGATGACTGGTGATTAGTCACTGGTGATTGATGAATGGTGACTGGTGATTGGTAACTGGTAATCAATGAACGGTGACTGGTGATTGGTGAATTGGAATCAATGACTGGTGTCTGCTGACCGGTTGTAACTGAGGATCAATGAATCGTCACTGGTAATTAGTGACTAGTGATCAATGAATGATGACCGATGATTAGTGACTGATGAATTGTGATTGGTGACTGGTGATCAAAAACGAATGCAAAGCTCAAATGTCACAGAAATTCTACAAAGTTCTACATACTAAGCTATTTGCTATTTGGATAATTTGACAATACATTATAAAATACAAAAGACACTTTTTGCTGATTGATTGACTGATTGACAACCAACTTAGAGCATAAACCTTAAATTTCAACGTTAAGTTAGAAGTGAATCGCAGTTAAAGCCATTTGTGCTAAATATTTAGACTTGCTAGTGTTGCAATCCAAGCACATACACTTGAAACTATGTAGCTATAATACCCAACTTAGCATACTTTCAATAGTTACAGGGTATAAAAAGAAGAAAAATTGAAACTCAATGTTCTGGGTATTTGGTAGTTTTTATTCAGTGGGGTTTTGACTTGTTGCAAGGGGGGAAAAGTCGAGGGGGAGGGTGGGGGGTACAGCTAGAGGTAACGGAAAGCTAAAAGGAATTGGTGTTTGTGTTGTGCTGTTTTCACTTTCGACATCGCGTTAATACGTATGAAATTGTTTGGTGATGGAATCTTGCTACGTGATGCGAATATTGTGAATTAATTGCAAACGACGGGGCAGCAGAGCATTGGCCAACCAACTGTGTTGGAGAACTGGTGGTGGGGGGGGACGGTGTCTGCAGTCAAGGGGAGGGTGTCAAAAAGAGACCTCAAGCTAAGCTTTAAGCAGCGTTTGCTACATTCGTGCTACGTTCCTGTGGCGCCACAATTTTGGTGAACATCCCAAAAGGAAGCCAATGGAAAATAAAAAAAAGCTAGGTTTCCCTTTGAACAGCATTCATATCAGCCACGCCCCCCTCCCACACCACCACCAGCACCACCAGCACCACCAGCACCACCAGCACCACCACTCCGCCGTTCCCTCATGCCATTCAAGCCCTTAACGATTCGAATAGACAACAAAAATTAGCAACAAACGGAAGCGAGTCAATCAATAAATGGGCGAGTGAATGAGTGAATGAGTGTATGAATAAGTGAGACCCATTTGTAAATTGTACGGAAAAAAGTGCTGCCAACACCTGCGAATATGCACTCAACTCGCACCACCAGCCTCACCCCCCTCACTCCCCATCCCCAATAGTGTCCCTTTCTATTTCGATTTTGTCTGTGTTTTTTCTTGCTTTTCAGATATTTGCACAACTCTGGCCAACTCTCTCTCTCTCTCTGTCTCTCTCTGTCTCTCTCTCTGTCTCTCTCTCTGTCTCTCTCTCTGTCTCTCTCTTTGCGTTGTCTTTGCTGTTGCTTCTAATCGAATAATAGTCATTAGCTTTAAGAATCATCATCCATCATTTACTACAAATGATATTGATTCCCATATGTTCAATGTGCATATTTCACATGGAAATCCTTATTGCATGCGCTACAATAAAAATACAACATTTACATGTAAATGTTGCCAGTGAAATGATTAACAACAACAATCAACAATCAACATTTGATTGACAGACATTGAAATTGCAGAAGAAGCAGCTAAACAACCTGCGCTACACCACAACCTTGTCCCGCTTAGCGGCCGTTTACTGTTCGTGCTGAGATTTTTATTCTATAATTCACATAACAAATTCACTGAGCAAATTTCTTTTATTGCCTTTACTTATAGACTTCTCAAATCTGTTCCAGCAGCCCGAGTAAACACTCTACTCTACACAACTTCATAAGACGTCATAGTTGTATGTTGAAGATATCTCTAATACTAATTCTAGACTCTTGAGTATACCATAGTCCTGACCCGTTTTCGTCGCTTGTAGATACTGAAATCTATTAAGATTAAATCTTTAGCAAATCAATTCAAGACTGACTGAATGCACTTCAAACAATTCGCCCCATCGAAGTTTATATTGAATTTGATTAAATTTAAAGATATGAACGCTTAAAAGTGTCAACTACACTTGCACCTAATGCTAATTATTAAGCTCAAAACTGCAAACAGCTGTGGGCTCATGCGAAATAATAAAAAAAAAAAAAAAAAAAAAGAAATGCATCAATGCTCAGCAGAGAAAACACTTTGTGGGACGACGCGGCGTATGAGCAATGTGAATGTGACCTGCTTTTATTATTATGTTCACTGTGGCAAGACCCGCATCAGTTGCATTGTCAGTTGATTTGCCTGCCGTCTGTCAACAGTCATTTAAGCACAAGGAAGGAAGGGAGAGACACAGAGAGTGGAAGAGAGAACACACACACACACACACACACACACACACACATGAGGCAAATGTTGTTGCAATGACGCGAATTCCCCATACACCGTTAAGAGGTTGGCCAACAAAGATTTTTCTTAGAAAAACCGCAGCAGCAGCAAACGGCAAACGGCAAGCGGCATGCGGCATGCGGCAAGCAGCATTCCAAAGTAAATTACAAACAAAAATGTTGCTTGCAACATGAAAACCAAAGCGGAAACCGCAACAGCAGCAACTGAAAATGTAAACAGAGAGAACAACAACAACAACAACAAAAAAAAAAAACAGAAAAAACAACAACAAAAAAAAAAAAATAAAACTAAGTACAAACTAAATAACTGCGACTCAACGAAGTTTGAATGCACTTGCAAATGCATTCACAAGTTTTCCACGCATTTTCCCGCCACATTTGTGGAACCAACTATCGCTTGGTTTGCCATGCAGCGCTTTCAAATGGAGTTTGCCCAAATACTTCCACTTTGGGGGTCGTGTTTTCCCAAAGTCCGCAAATTAAGTGTCAATTGTTGTTGATTGCAGATAAATTTCACTACTTAATTCCCACTCAAATGGTAGAGTTTTTCTAGAACGCTGCAATACTTATCGATACATGCATGGCATCGATTGTTTTTCAAATGATTTTGAAACGATTAGGAAGCCGATTAGATGTCCAAGCAGGCAAACTTAAGGCGCTCGTTTCGTTGCTCCCCTACGGGAAGGGAAAAGTGTTGGGATTCAAAAGTAGGCATTAATTTTGAAATATCAATTGCAAGTTGTTCGGTTCAGAAAATCTTAAGTGACATAATTTCCACTTTGAAGGGGAAGTTTTTGCATATTATTGTCATTATTGTTAACAGTTGTCGTTGAATTGTCAACTTGGATTTTGTTAAGAAAGTTTTTTAGACGTTAAAGCATTAAGTCCGACTTGCAAGCATTAGCTTCCCACCCAGGGGTGTGTAAATTCGAATATCGCTGAATTACGTAACCATAAATTTGGAATTTGCCGAAATGCATTTAAAGCTGATTGATTGAAGATTGAAGAAAATATATATTGAAGAATTTTCCTGCTTGAGTTGGAATTTGTCACAAGTTTCTATTTGTTTAATTCCTAAATATAAATTTAAATTCATAAATCTATCAATTTCTCTGAGTGTGAGCTTTATGTTGCATATAGCATAGCAAAATTAAACTACCCTGCAAGGCGAGGAAATGTGGAAAACAGCAACAACAACAACAACAACAACAAAATATAAAATTGAGAATGAAATGCAGCGAAGGACAAGCGGCAAAGGCAGCAAGTGACTGACGGCGGCGTTGGCGTCTTCGAGTCGCCAACCAGTGCCAGTGTCCCCCCTTGTCATGCCCTTCATTCTGCTCTGCCCCCTGATCCCTCCTTTACGTTCCTTTCGCAGTTCCCCTCCCCTGCTGTGTGCTTGAGTCCCTGCGCATGCAATTTGGTGTGTGTTTCCCAAGAAACCTTTGTTGCATTATTGCCGCAATTTGCAGAAGTGGTGACGTGAGAGCCATCAGAGTGCTGCGGCCACGAATATTGGCCCGAAACAACAACAACAATCCTGCAAGCATACCAACACAAACCACCCACTCCCCTCTCCCACACCCACTCCACAACGCCAGCCATCCCTTGCCAACCCTCCGTTCATGCCGTGGCACATTCTGGGCCGTCAAGCTGCCAGACAGCCAACAAATAACAACTAAGTTGGCAATTTGGAGTCGCGCAACAAAACTAAACCAAAAGCCAACAACAAACAAGTTAAGTGTAATCTTGCATGGACTCTGCAGCACGAGCAGATACCCTGTAAGGTGTGCTAAAGTAGGCAGAAAGAGGGAAACTGTCTCTCCCTCTCTCTCTCTCTCTCTCTCTCTCTCTCTCTCTCTCTCTCTCTCTCTCTCTCTCTCTCTCTCTCTCTTCTTATCTTTTTCAAACTGTCTCTTTTTCTCTCTCTTCCTATCTTTTTCAAACTGTCTCTCTCTCTCTCTATCTATCTATCTATCTCTCTCTCTTCTTATCTTTTCCAAACTGTCTCTCTCTCTCTCTCTCTCTATCTATCTATCTATCTCTCTCTCTTCTTATCTTTTTCAAACTCTCTCTCTCTCTTCTTATCTTTTTCAAACTCTCTCTCTCTCTTCTTATCTTTTTCAAACTGTCTCTCTCTCTCTCTTGTTAATAGACTTCTCTCATCTCTTCTTTCAATTTTTCTCCCTCTTCTCTTCTTCATCCTCCTCTCTCTTTATCTCTCTCTGTCTCTCTCCCTCTCTCTCTCTCTCTCTCTCTCTCTCTCTCTCTGTCTCTCTCACTCTCTCTCTCTTTATGTAATCTCTCAATATTCCCATATCTTCCTCATATATGCTACTACTACAACTTCTCTTATATCTTCTTTCCTCGCACTCTCTTCCCTTCTTTATCTCTCTCATTCTATATAAGTGTCTCCCTCATTTCCCATATTTCTCGCTCTCTCTTTTCTTCTTCACATCTCTCTCTTTATCTCACACTCCCGCTCTCTCTCTTATGTATCGCCTTCTTTCTGTTTCCTTCTCATTTTTCTTACCATTAATGGACTGCGATAGATACCTTAACATAACTTCTCTATTTACTGTTCGATCGTTTTGAAATTTTCAGAATATAAAGCTACCATGTTATAATACCCATATATACAATTTCAGGGCTTCATTAATCAAATTGTAACTTAATTTCTCTAATATAGATTTTTGATAGTGTCAAAGAACAAATCTCATAACTCACTACTCATTCACTCTCTCTTCCCCATTTCATTATCGTCTGGCATAAGAGAAACTGTCAACCATAGGCAAGTCTTAAGTTCAATCATACCTACAGTCATAATACAGGGTATATCAACAAACAACAAGCAAGAGCAAAAATTTAGAGCTAAGAAAATGCCAAACAGCAAGAAAAAAAATGCGCAGCTCATCTCCAAAAGTGGTTAGCGTTGAGCCACTTCAAGCTGTGGTGGCACACACACAGCACAAGGTGGAGCTGGAGGGGCCACTGAAGGGTATACTCGTATATGGGGTATGAGGGTATGTAATATGGCATTGGGCAGCGGCAACAGTTCATAAATATCCAAGGGGCCCAACGCACGTGAATATCATTCAAACATGAAAGAAAACTTGATTAATTTTTGTTGTGTTTTTTTTTTATTCGGTTGAAATAAATTGAAAAAACAAAAAAACAACAATAAGGTGAGGGTTGGCAACTCTGGACTCTGCGCTATCGATAACTAAAAACTAAAAGTGCCAATTACAAAAATAACAACCTGCCAAAAGTTGTTGTTTGCCCTCGCTCTCAACTCATTGTACACATGTCCACAACAATAACAATAACAACAGCAACAATAACAACAACAACAATCACAGCAACAACAAACAACAAGCACAACAACATTCGCATTCAGCATATTATTAAGTTAAAACAACGAAATCCGCAGCAGTCGATGGAAGTTAAGAGGTAGTTAAGAGCAGTTCTGAAAGCCGGCAGTTCGAGCAAGTCGCAAAACAGTCACAAGACCATGTCGAAGTCGTCACGAAGTCATGGTCAGTTCTGTTCATGTGCATTTACATGCCAGCTACAGTAAGCACCCGCTAAAGTCACATAACCTATGTGGTAAGCCAACTGGAGACAGTGAGAGAAACTATGTATGATAATAAAATCAGAAAGAAAAACAAAAACCAAAAATAAAATAATATTAAATAAAACAATAGAAAATTAAATTAAATTAAATTAAAATAATGAAATTTACTAAAATAATACAATAGAAAATCAAAAAATAAATAAATAAAATATATAAAATAATATAATATACAATAAAGTAAATATAACGCAATAAAATTAAATACTATTAAAAAAATTAAAAATAATATTAAATAAAACAATAAAAAATTAAATAAATATAATGAAATAAACTAAAATAAAACCATATTAAGTAAAATAATAAAAATAAAATAAAATAAATTAAAAAAAATAATATAAAATGAAATTAAAATAAATATGCAACAATAGAATTAAATACTATTCAAAAATATTAAATAATATTCAATAAAACAATAGAAAATAAAAACAAGCGGATCAGTCGAGCGCGCGCGACAGTATAATACCCTGTGCAGTTTTCTAAATTAAGTATTTTGATTATAATAGAAGTAAGAATATACTAACGACACTTTGTATAGTCTTGTGTCGCAGGCGTTCGCTGTCTCGCTCACACACATATGCTGCGTGCAAAGCAACATTTCTTTTCTGATTATCTTTCTTAGTTATAGACCGATCTTAATGAAACTTTCAGGACTGTTTTAATATGATATTGTTTACGTACATGCTAAGTTGTTTTTTTCGTTTTGCCTGGGAGGGGGGGGATAGTATCGAAAATCTAACATAAACTCGATCTGGAGAGGGTATACAGGAACCTTCATGCCAAATTTGGTGTCTCTAGGTCTTATAGTTGCTGAGATTGACGCGTTCATACAGACAGACGGACGGACGGACAGACGGACAGATGGACGGACGGACAGACAGACGGACATGGCTCAATCGACTTGGCTATTGATGCTGATTAAGAATATATATACTTTATAGGGTCGGAGATGCCTTCTTCTGCCTATTACATACATTTGCACAAAATTATTATACCCTTTTTTGCCCATTTTTAATGGGCACAGGGTATAAAAACAATCAAATAAATAAAATGCAATAAAATTAAATACTATTAAATAAAATAAAACAATACAAAATAAAATAATAAAATGTATAATAAACTTAACATAAATATAATGCAATAAAATTGAATACTATTAAACAAAATTGAAAAAAATATAATAAACAAAATTTAATAAAAGTAAATATAATGAAATAAAACAAAAAAATAAAATAATAAAACAATAGAAAATATAATAAAATAAAATAAATGTCTAAATAAAACAATAGAAAATATAATAGAATAAAATCGAATCAAATTAAACAAAATAAAAAAAAAATTAAGAGAAAATAAGAATAAAATAAAATACAATAATCAAAAATTATACAATGCAATACAAGAAAAAGAATTAACAAAAATGCAATTTTAAATTAAACAAAATATAGTGACATAAAATGCAACAAAATAAAATTTTATGCTTGCTGGAGATTTGCATAAATGTGTTTAATGTAAGGTAAAATTAAAAAACTTATTTTCAAGAAAAAATAATATATACCTATAAAAATTTGTATCGATAAATGTAATATCGATATGCTCAATGAGTAAGGAAATGCAATAAAAGTTATAGCTGAGAGAGAAAATATTCGATGAAATGTGATTCACATTGACAGACTTCACTGTACTGAGCTCTTGAAGTGCTGGCAACACTTTTGTAGCATACTTTTGCGGGCAGCTGGCAGCCAATTGGTTGCCCACTGTCGGCCAAGTTGAAACATTCGCAGGCATGCAGCCAAGACAACAGACGTGCCCCACGAACTGGGCATGTGGAAACAAAAGAGGAGTGGAAAGGGGATAGGAAAGATAGGGTACAGAGGTGGGGGAGTGGAGTACATAAGTTAACTGCAGCTGAGGCCACAGCGCAACTCGCCCGCTTCAGTTGTGAGAGAGAAGTTTGCGACTTTCAGAGTTGCCAAAACAAGGCCAAGTTGTGACGCAATAACAACAACAAGTTAAAGAAGAAGACGAAGAACAAGAGCAAGAAGAAGAAGAACAAGAAGAAGAAGGAGATGAGACAGCAGGAGAAGGGCAATAATATGAAATAAATTCCAATAGTGGCAGCTGCTCTGCCAGCGGGGATGGGTAAAGGCTACAACAGCAGCAACAACAGCAACAGCAGCAGCAACAACAACAACAACAACAAAAATAAAGGGGCCATCGTACAAATCCATACAAATTGAATAAGAACTCAATCTTGGCTACTGTCAAAACAACTTTTAGGTCCTGGCAACCGGACACACCATTCGAACCGAAGGACGAATCAACAGACGATCGGACAAGCGGACAAAAGGATGAAGGGACCCAGACGGGGTGGAAAGATAAAAAACATGGAGAGGCAACAACAAAAACAACAAGAAAAATATACTTATAGATTGAATTGAATTGAAATGCCTTGGCAATTGTTTGTGTATCATTATGGTCATCATCAATGTGCCTCATGCCGCATGCCGCATGCCTCATAGATGCAATATCATCAATGTGTGCGCTTGTTATTATTGTAGCCTGATAGCTCTGAATTATGTGATGCTGTCACTTTAAAGGCCATCAAAACAGTTGGAACACCTCCCATATGAACGATTGAATGTGATATCTAATAAGATATCACAATATTCATATTCATATTCATATTCATATTCATATTCATATTCATATTCATATTCATATTCATATTCATATTCATATTCATATTCATATTCATATTCATATTCATATTCATATTCATATTCATATTCATATTCATATTCATATTCATATTCATATTCATATTCATATTCATATTCATATTCATATTCATATTCATATTCATATTCATATTCATATTCACATTCATATTCATATTCATATTCATATTCATATTCATATTCATATTCATATTCATATTCATATTCATATTCATATTCATATTCATATTCATATTCATATTCATATTCATATTCATATTCATATTCATATTCATATTCATATTCATATTCATATTCATATTCATATTCATATTCATATTCATATTCATATTCATATTCATATTCATATTCATATTCATATTCATATTCATATTCATATTCATATTCATATTCATATTCATATTCATATTCATATTCATATTCATATTCATATTCATATTCATATTCATATTCATATTCATATTCATATTCATATTCATATTCATATTCATATTCATATTCATATTCATATTCATATTCATATTCATATTCATATTCATATTCATATTCATATTCATATTCATATTCATATTCATATTCATATTCATATTCATATTCATATTCATATTCATATTCATATTCATATTCATATTCATATTCATATTCATATTCATATTCATATTCATATTCATATTCATATTCATATTCATATTCATATTCATATTCATATTCATATTCATATTCATATTCATATTCATATTCATATTCATATTCATATTCATATTCATATTCATATTCATATTCATATTCATATTCATATTCATATTCATATTCATATTCATATTCATATTCATATTCATATTCATATTCATATTCATATTCATATTCATATTCATATTCATATTCATATTCATATTCATATTCATATTCATATTCATATTCATATTCATATTCATATTCATATTCATATTCATATTCATATTCATATTCATATTCATATTCATATTCATATTCATATTCATATTCATATTCATATTCATATTCATATTCATATTCATATTCATATTCATATTCATATTCATATTCATATTCATATTCATATTCATATTCATATTCATATTCATATTCTTATAATTCATATTTATTATTATAATACATCTATTGTATATATAGGGTACTTTCAAGTCCATCAATCTCATTTGACACTACACTTCTCCATTTCTCCTTCATTAATTTATATACTCTACTTCTGGAGTTTACAATGAATTCCAATTAAGATCGCTTCGCTAAATGATTGATTGACTTTGCGAATTGAAGCAAACGGAATGCAAAACTCAAACTTACCTGTCCAATGTCTCTGCTAATATATCTTAAGTTATTGCACATGTGTGCGTTGTGTATCTGTGTGTGTCTATAGGTGTGAGTGTATTGGCTTTCATGTAGGAATTTATGTGCAAATTTTTATGGCTCGCTACAATTGAATGCAGATATTGATAAATTAACAAATGTATATCATGTTTGTAAAAACTTCTTTCAAAACTTCAACTTCAGTTTAAGCTAGAAAAAAGAATAGATACTAAAGGTGAAAGTACTATGAGGTTATAAATCCTGCACCGCAAGAACATCGTAGATATCATAGCTAACAATCGAATCGATTTTTAAAATTCAAAGCAAATTCTGCCTCCCATTCATACGCTTAGTGCCTCCCTTGATATTCAGCGATATTTTTAGATATTTCTTAGAATATATATGTATATCGAAATAAATCAGTTATTATTTTATATTTATCGATATTTTTGATGTTTTCGTTATTTACAGACAATGTTCTTTCCACAACTCTGACGAACTGAAAGCAGAAGAACATTCTACTAAATGCAAAGTAACAATAGATTAAATGTTATCGATAAATCGATGACTGACTGACAGTGTGACCATTGTATATGGAGACCAAACCATTTGTACATTGACAAGTGGAATATGACAAACCTTTGAGCATAACACAGAATGACAGTGGGAAACGAAGTGAGAATCGATTGGAAATGGAGAGGAGAGCATAGCTGAGGTGGTTGTCATCATGTCAGGCGATCAATTGGTCGGTTTGGGTTATTGTCGTATCGTCTGTCGTCAGAGGACGCGGCGCTATTAATTATCATGTTAAAATGTAATTAATTAAAGATGTCGTCAGCGCAGAGCAGAGAGACGACGTCGCTGGCGCCCGCACATAACTTTCAATGAAAAGTTAATAAATTACATAATACCGAAAACGAAATTACAAACGCCATCAACGACGACAGCGACAGCCGCAGCAGCGACAACAACAACAACAACGACAACAACAACAACCACAACAATAACAAACAAACAAAGAAGGACAACAACAAACGTTTGTTACCTGATAACAAATCAAACGAAATGTTTGCTCTGCCTATCGATGACGCCCTCGCACAGTGGTTCAATTATCTTGAGAAACGATCTATTGTTGCCAAACGTATCCAATATACAAACGGAACATATTTAATATATATATTTAATTTATAAACAAATTAACTTTAATACAAATTTGCATATAAATAAATTAGAAGTTTTCTATTATTCATTTAATTAATCATTGTTTAAAATTCAATAAATAAATACACAATTGTATATTGTTATAAGCTATAATTATATTAAATATTTACTTCATTATTAATAATTAACTGTTGTGTTTTTTACCATTAACTGTTTACTTCATCTAAATTGAACTTTGTTCGATGAAACAAATGGCAAAATATTAACAATGATTAATCGAATTTGTATAAAAATGTAGCTTATATTTGTAATAATTATAAATTTGGCTAAGCAAAGATGATGCGATTTAGCTGAAGAACAAGTTAATTAATTGTTATGGTAAAATTTTGTAATGCTTAACGCGAACTCTCGTCCCACAGTGCGACGCTGTTCGTTGATGCATGCGGGTGTGTGTGTGTGTGTGTGTGTGTGTGTGTGTGTGTGTGGCATGCCCCGCATAATCCGCATGCAAAACAAATTAATAAATAAATAATATATAATAAATAATAAATATGCGCAATAATAATGACTAAAGAAATATCAGAAACAATAAATTTTATTTGAGTAGTCGCCAAAAACCGCCGACAAATGCCAAAAACAAAAGCAAAAATTATTAATGAAATTGTTGTAACAAGCGCGGGGAAACGCTGTGTGTGTGTGTTTGTGTGTGTGTGTGTGTGTGTGTGGGGGTGTGGCAATGCTTGGGCGCTTGTCATAAACGTTTATAAATTTTTATGCGCTTAAATAAAATGCTTAACAATATTAAAACTGATGCGTCGCGGTATATTAAATAGATGCAGCGACGCAGAGGCGTAGGGACAAAAGGGGGGCTTGACGCTTTAAAATAATTTATCGCATGCAATATTCACACACACATACACGCACAGACACACACGTATAAAGTGCGTGCTTGTTTTGGCTTTTGCTTTCGCTTTTGTTGTATTTGTTGCCATTGGGATTTTCCTTTAGTCTGTCGCCCGTTTTCCAACGCACATTTGTAAGCAAGTCAGGCAATCGCTTGCCCAATTAAGTGCGATGAAGCACACAACTTCACACACACACACACACACACACACACACACACACACACGCACACACACGCACACGCACACATATATAAATGTTATCACAATAGCTAATTCAGAAAGTCAAAACACTCGGATTTCAGCTCATAACAGCCAAATAAACAGCATAAAACGAACCCCTCCTTGCACCAATCCTTCCCCCCCCTACGCAATCACCCCTCTTAACAGCCCATCTCAGCCATCACACATCCCGTATAGACCCCGCCCCCCTCCTGCTATAATGACTTTCACCACACGCAGACATACGCACTTTGTTAATAATCAACGCGTTGAGCACCACAAACTGATGAAAATTCAGCGCATTATTCAGCACATTGGTGCTAAGCTCACACATACATAGCTCAGAGTTGCATACCAGAGTTTTCAGTATGCTTTTTTATATACATTTCCTAGCAAGTCCTGTGGCACACAAAGTCACCCAGATCAGGACCTGTCAGGAATTGTCCTGTTTGATTTCGAGTAATCGTAGATCGCTTGCCAGCTTCGATCAACTTTAGACTGAAACTCTGTGATCCTTAGATGATCCCATTATCCTTGCTGGCAAAATGGTAGAATATGTCCTAACAAAGCTAATGCAATCAATCCCGCCGTAATACGTAAGGATATGGCAGAGTTAGAGCTACTTATCTTTAAAGGATCATATTGTTGTTGCTATATTGCGGCCATATCCTTATGGATTTTAAAAGGACATGCCATTTTGAGCTCACGGAGAGCATAACTATCGATTGGCATTCAAGGATTTCAAGGATATCTCCATATATGTCGCCTCAATTTTTCTAAGGGCTTTAGTCGCAAAATTGGTCCTGAAAACACGAAATTGCCCGTAGCTCGGTTATTTTAAGGACTATCGGAATGTCCTTTGGTTCACAGATAGTGCTTATTGTAGCAAATTAGAAAAATAATGCCACAGGATGAAAGTCCTTTCAACGTCCAAGATACAAGGACTTTTTTCTATAGAGAAAACTTGCTATAGCTCGGCCATATCCTTGTGTATCCTGGCGAGTGCTGTGCCAAACAGCAACTCCCACCCTGGGCCATCAACTGGCCAAAGGATATGCAAATCGTCCTTGGAGTTTCTCTTCATTTTGACTGAAATTTTCCAAGTGTAGGATCCTTAGATGACCCCCATATCCTTTGGCGTCAATCGTTAGAGCACGCTTTTGTGGGCCTATAAAACCAAGTCCTTGCAAAATCGGCAAGGATATGAAAATAATAAACATATTTGTAATTTCCTTTATTAATTTGTGTCACAGCACAAAAGTATGCAACATTAAATGTATTGATTGCGTGCCCCGTCCTCTAGTGCCAACAAGCTGAACTAACCTTAATAATTTGCTTTATTTGTGCAGCTCGAAAGTATGCATGATATGCAGTTTCTTGAGTCTTGCATTAAATTTATTGACTTTATTTACATGCACAAAAGTATGCAACATAAATGTAACATCTTCAATGTATTGTAGAAGCGGGAATTCAATAACCTTAATTTTATCATTCTATTTACATTTGTCTTAAAATAGAAATATACATTTATTTATAAATGTTACGGTTACTTTTATCAAATGCTTTTCATCAATTGTAAACAATATAATTGCGAGCTGTGCAGTCAAATATAAATTGTTGAAATGTTTTAGTGATTTAATTAAAAGCTGCAAAGTATGCTTTGCTTTGAAGCAAAATAACCTTTTTGAGCACGCACAAAAGTATGCAACACTTTTTGCTCACGATTCGAACGCATCCCCAAAGTATGTGACATTTTTATTGACAATAATAGTATGCTGCGCGCGCTTTTCAAATTCGTAATTTTTTTTTTTTTATTTCGCGTTTTTTTCGAAAACCAGCCGCCCCCTAGAACATTTTTTTTGTACCGTTCGAATCACCCCTTCCAACCGAACAAAACGCACCAAAAAACTCGGAATTTTTGAAAAGGGGCGGGGCAAAAAAACGAGTAACGGAAGTTTTTTTCAGTTTTATTTTTCTGATTTCTTTCTTATTTGTGGACCGATCTTAATGAAACTTTCAGCATCGCTTCCACGTGGTGCTCTCCATGCACGTGCCAAGTTTGAAGCGTCTGCGTGGGCGTGGGCGGTACAAGTTTTGTCTTCAGGCGCGATTTGCGGGGCAGGGGAGTGAGGTATCGCAAATCTAACATGCACTCTACCTGGGGGGGTTATTCAGGGAGCCTCATAAAGTGCTGAATCGCAGAAAACGTCCCAAAATTTGTTGGAAAACTTGAAAAACAACGCACAAGTTCGAAATACTCACATTTAATACTGCATACTTTCACGCTGAACTAATATTAATATGAATACGATTTAAGTGGGCGGTCCAAAAGAAGAAGGATCTGGGGGAGTCTGGCACTGATTACCATGATCCCCAAGCCTGGGAAGCAACCAACGGAGGTCAACTCATACAGACCAATCAGTCTCCTTCCGGCGTATCGCCCGATAAGCCTCTTGCCAGCGTTAGGCAAAATATTGGAGAGGTGTATCCTAAGAAGAATGTTGGAGACCAGTGCAGTCAAAAAGGCAATGCCAAAATTCCAATTTGGATTCAGGCTTAGTCACGGTACGCCAGAACAACTCCACCGGGTCGTAAACTTTGCTCTGGATGGATTCCACGGAAAGGAGTATGTCGTTGGAGCTTATCTGGATATACAACAGGCTTTCGACAGAGTGTGGCATGCAGGGCTTCTGCATAAACTGAAAGGAATTCTTAAACCTCAGCTCTACCTAATCATCAAGAGTTTCCTTCACGAGCGCTCCTTTAAAGTTGTTCAGGACGGGATATCCTCTCAACCAAAGAGAGTCAGAGCAGGTGTACCTCAGGGCAGCGTATTGGGTCCAACACTGTACAGCCTGTATACGAATGACATGCCAGCATCCGTCAACATGCCGATGACCGACCCCAACAATCTGCTTATAGCCACCTTTGCGGATGACACTGCGGTTCTGTCCAGGGACAAATGTGTCTATACAGCCACAGATCAAGTCCAGATCTACTTAAAAAAATTCGAGAACTGGGCCTACCGATGGAACATTGCCATAAACCCCGATAAGTGTGTATCAGTCACATACACACTTAGAAAAGGCACCTCACCTGGGGTCTTCATACATGGAGAACTCTTAGCCCACAAGGAGGTCCATAAATACCTTGGCGTCACTCTGGACAAGAGGCTAACATTCCAGCGCCACATAACCGATGTAGCTGGGCGCCTCAAGGCAAAGGCGAGGAGCATGGCTTGGCTTCTCAATGCGAGGAATAAGCTATCGCTTTCCAACAAGGCAAACATATACAAGGCCATCCTCGCACCCATCTGGAGATACGGTATCCAGGTATATGGTATAGCATCTAAAACCAACCTCAGCAAGATACGAGTAGTGCAAGCCCAAGTGTTGCGAAGAATGTCTGGCGCGGCATGGTACGTTCGTACTAGAGATATTGAAAACGAGCTCAACGTACCGAAAATCGGCGACGTTATTAATCACCAAGCTGCTGCGTACCTGAACAGGCTTGCAAATCACCTCCTGAGAAGCAGACGAATCCATGGAGTCAGGGCGAGAAGGAGACTCCAGAAAGTTCACCCACATGATCTGCACAACAGATCATTATAATAATCCTCAATTAACATGTATATTATCTCACCCAATTATCTAGGTTTAAGTATGTACATACAGATGTACATATTTTGTTGAAATTAAAATTCACTGTAGTATAAGTTATTATTAATAGTAACAGTAGGCTATAATGTATCAAATAAATATGATTTAAAAAAAAAAAAAAAAAAAAAAAAAAATAGTGCTTGTGCTTGTGAACTCAATGCAACGTGTTCTGTTGTCCTTGTAGTTGAAGTTCTTTATTCAGCGCTATTTATCTGAAAAGGATATGATACGTGTAGATATAACAACGGCTAAATTCTAATGAATTTCCAAAGGATACTTACAGACAATAGCACAATTGACTGACAGTTGAGGCTGTCTGGAATGTCTAAGAAGTTATTTAGATCACAAAATTAGCAATGTCCTTCTGCCCACAAATAGATTTCCTTGTGCTGTTTACTACAATAAAATAAATAATTAAAAATATTCAATAATTAAGATCTTAATATCCAAAGCATTTAAAAGAAAGAACTTTTCTAAGCAAGTATGTACAGCGGAGTTAGTAGTAAATTCACAAGGATTTTGCTCCTCTTAATTTCATATATTTCATAATAAAAAGTATTAAAATTAACATTTGCCATTACCTACAGCCATCTGGTTTAGATGAGCTGCGATTTCATCGATGCTGAGAATACGAAATTTGGGATTCGATTTGCTCACAATACCAATATCAATTTCAGCGGGTTGAAATGATATATTCAAAACTCTGGCCAGGCATTCGATGGCAAATTGTATGGCCTTCGGCTCGGACAGTTTGTTGTTGTACTTGTGCTCCAGATAAGCGGTAGCTTCCTTCGATTTGGCGCCAACAGCACAGGCGCGATAGCCAACGGATGCGGCAGCTGGATCGGTTTTATAGACCAACGGACCCAATTCATCGTCATAGCCGATTAAGATCATGGAACAGCCAAGTGGACGCATCTCAGCATGTTGTGTGGCAACTTGATTAAGATCCGCAATGCGAGTGCAAAGGACATCGACTGGAATCGCATAATCATATTTTCGATGAAAACGCACAGCTTCATGACGCGCCTTGGCCACTTGGCAGCGGGAGTCGGCAATGCGTCCGGTCATCGCACAGCCAATTTCCTTGGTTATGTTAAACAATTGCAACGTTGACTCTGCCACCACATTCGGTGGCTGTTTCTTCTGTGTGGCAACAATGGCACAAGTGCCACACTTCAGTGCCACCGTTGTGATGTTCTCATCGTCGATGGCCTTAAATGCATATTCCACTTGATAGAGACATCCCTCGGGTGAGAAAATTGTCAAATGCTTATCGCAATTAGCGTTGCAACATGGCATGATTCTGTGTGTGTGTGTGTGTGTGTGCGTGTGCGCGCGTTTATTTGAAAATTACAATTTAAAGAAAATAATAATTTCTATGGATTTTGTGAATTTGCAAGTTGACGTTTGTTTGTTTGCAAGCAAATCATTTGATTTGTCAACGTCACAATGAACTGAAGGCTTTCAATAGCGCACTGACAGAGCGAGGAGGGTTGCTCTAAGGTGGGGGAGAGTGAGAGTGTGGATATGAGTGAGAGTGTGAAAGAGAAAGAGTAAGCGGAAAGTGCGAGCTTCCGTTTATCAAACGCTTTTCAAATGTTGTGTGACAACTTCGCGGTGCGCTGCGTTTATCATTCGCTTCTCCCATTTTCCATCTTCTTTTCTCAACCTGTCTGTGCCCTCTCCCCCTCTCACCAGCCCGCTCTTTGCTCTCCCCACACTCCTCTTACCCTTTTCAGCTCAAGTCGCCAGCAAGAAAAAGCGCAAATCAGCCACAATTGCCGCTGACAGACGCAACCAATGCAAAGCTATTCCCTTTGTGTGTGTGTCTGTGTGTGTGACTGTGTGTGTGACTGTGTGTGTGTGTGTGTGTGTGTGCTGCTGCTTTGTGACTCTAACTGTAAGTATATGCCTGTGTCACTGTGTGTGTGGCTTTGACATTATTTGTGCTGCAAGCTGACAGATTTTCGCGACGGCAGCATTAAATTGAATTCTGACATTTCTTTGCCTGCCTGCATACATACATACAGACATACATATATATATGCACACCACACATGTGTGTGTGTGTGTGTGTGTGTGTGTGTGTGTGTGTGTATATATGTGTGTGTATTTTGACATATTGAAGCCGAACCACCAGCAAAAGCCACTTTCGCATTCTAGCAAATAATCAAATTCTAACTTCAATTTTTATGCAAATCTCCAACTGTTTTATATCCGCTTTCCACTATTCAGTTTATTTACATTTTTCTACATTTTTGTCCATTTGCTGTTGCATTATTAATAATGAAGCTTTGTTGAGAATATTATATATTGAACAATGAAAAAAAATGTGAAAAAATTGAGAAAAAAATGTTTATAAACTTCTTAGTGGAAATAGGGTTTTGTGTACCCAAAGTTTATAACTATTTATCTACATTATCTCTATATGTATATACATATATATATATAAAAATAAAAAACAATTAAGAACTCTCTCGTTAAACAGGCGCGACTTGACTCAGGTAGTGGACGGACGGAGGGACGGACGGTGGGACAGACGGAGGGACAGACGGAGGGGCAAACGGAGGTGCAGACGGAGGGGCAGACGGAGGGGCAGACGGAGGGGCAGACGGATAGGCAGACGGAGGGGTAGACGGAGGGACAGACAGAGGAACGGACGGAGGGACAGACGGAGGGGTAGACGGATGGGCAGATGGAGGGACTGTCTGAGGGTCAGTCGGAGGAACAGTCGCAGGGACCGTCGGACAGTCTCTTTTTCTCCCTCTCTTTCTCTCTATCTCTCTTTTTCTCCCTCTCTCTCTCTCTCTCTCTCTCTCTCTAACTCTATCTCTGCCTCTGTCTCTCTCTATCTCTTCTTCTCTTTCTCTCCCTCTCTCTCTCTCTCTCTCTCTCTCTCTCTCTCTCTCTCTCTCTCTCTCTCTAACTCTATCTCTATCTCTGTCTCTGTCTCTCTCTATCTCTTCTTCTCTTTCTCTCCCTCTCTTTCTCTCTATCTCTCTCACTCTCTCTCTCTCTTTCTAACTCTCTTCCCCTTCTTTCTTCTACCTAGGCAGGGTATCAAATCTTCAGCATACCTTCGTTAACGCTTTCATGCGGTCAACTCTGCCGTGCCTGTCCTCGAAATGCGTTAATTAAATGTAGAGATTAAAGAAAGGTTGATATCTAATGCGGACTTTGCTTGATTCTCTTGCCGATGACCAATGTGCCCACCTTGAAAATTAATTTCTCACGTTTCGCGTACAATTTGTGTGACCGGAAGCGTATTGAATGCGACTCCGAAGACTCTGCAGACTCTGATGGCTGCCTGCTGCTTCTCCTGCTACTGCTGCTTCAACTGGTTGCAAGCCGGAGTCAATCCATGCCCTCGGAATCCCCATCCCCCATTGACCATGCCCGATGACCATACAGCTAGCAGCTCGCTAATGAAGCTTTCATGGTGATGCTGCGCTTCTTATACCCTGCAAATGTAAATTACTACAAAGCGGGCATCCTCAAATATACATAAAGTTAGTCGCAAGTCGCAAATTGAAAACAGTTTTAAGCATTGTCTGAGTTGTGTAAGTGACCAACCCATTGAAGCAACTCAATTACGAGGTATCAGCTTTAAATGCTGGCAACGCAAATCGGTTTAAACTTATATTGACTTCAGTAGAAACTTGTTTACAAAATAATGTAAATAATAATCATAATGTAAATATTAAAAATAATAATAATAATTATATAAATAATACAAATAATAATTATAATAAAAACAATATTAATATTCATTAATAGTTTAATGCAGGGTAACTGTGAGTCTATCACATTCACCTACAGCTAGCTCAACTGCTTAGTTTGTTGTTGCTTTTGGACTTGTCGTGCACGTACACAATGAGTCCAATTCCGCATTTCACTTGGCCTGGCCAATAAGACCACGCACCCAAATGCACTTGTGTGCACACACACACACACACACACACACACACACACACACACGCACACACACACACACACAATTATTGGTAGTGTGTGCACTGGAGACAGAGCGTGTAAAGTGATTTTTGTACCCTATGACAATTATAATGATTAAAGATAGGGTATCTTATGGCATGGCAAATGTATGAAAGCATCAAAATAATATATATAGATAAATAATATATATTAAAGGGTATATTTCATCTGTAACTGGGGATAAACATGTTAGTTTTAAGTTATAAAAAGCTTTAGCATGATTTGAACTGATTTTTCCTATAATTCCCAACTGGATTTACAACAGTTTTATTAAAGTTAAACCCCTGATTCTTGCTATATGCATACATAGACATAAAGTCGAGGTATCTTGAAAATTTCGTGACAAGCGGCGCAGAAATACTGAGGTTATTGCATAAAATATGCATTTAAAGGGTATCTAATAGTCGTACACTTTCAGCTAATGCAATCTTATTTCTTGACTGCTGTTGTGGCTGTGGTTGTTGTTGTTGTTGTTATTGTTGTTGTTGGTTATTACTCGTATTAGCTGCTGACCAGCTTCTGTTCTGTTTCTTCCGATTTGAGTCCTTTTGCCCGCCCTCCCTCTGCATCCCCCTGCATCCGCCTGCCACGCCCCTCAATTGTGATGCGTGTGCTCAAATTGCAGAGGATTATGGGTCTTAATTTTATGATTGCTTCTTTAATCAGAGTCCTAACTGCACGCCAATTATGTCCTGGCCGTGCTAATTGTTTCTGTTTCTGTTTCTATTTCAGTTTCCCTCTCTTCCTTCGTTTCTCTGCTACTCCGTATGTGTGTGTGTGTGTGTGTGTTTCTTGGCATTTCCTATTTTAGCCAACTCATTTGATGTGGCCTTAATCGATGTGCGTTATTTGCGATTAGTCGAGCGCCAAATGAGCCACGTAGTCACTCAGTTTAGTTGTCGGTTGTATCCCCTTGGCCCACTTGGCCATCGAAGCTCTTGTGTCTTAGGGATGAGCAGCTCTTGGCTAGAGATGGCCGCGTGATGCAATAAATCACAAATTATGTAAGTCACTGATACTCTTAAGAAATATATTATATATATTATATATTATGCTGTACTATTTACTACAAACTCGATATATTGACATTTATCGATAGGCATGTATATCGATATATTCCAATCATCGTTTACTAAGAAAATATTACATTCATTAGTCTAAATAAAATGCATTAACTGTCAATTTATAACCTAAATTACATGTATCGATACATATGTGTATCGATATATATCTAATAGTTAAGCGGTCTCTTGTAAGCATTTGGACAAACAGAATTATTGTCTATAAGCTCCACACATTGACTGCTATGCATCGTCAATTACATTACAGATTTATCGATAAATTAATATATATATCGATACATCATAAGCACACAATATGTGCACATTTAAATCAATGTGGTTCATTTGATCAAAAAAATAATTATCCATAAGCTCTACGTCTTGATTCCTACCCATTATATACATATATGTACATCAAGTGTATCGATAGTTATGTAAATCAATATTTTGCAAATATACTTTTTCTATGATCATATTTCTTTACTCCACGATAAATATTATAATTATGCCTCCAATATTTCATGTATGTATAATTTCATTTAGATTTATCATTACATATGCTTATCGATATCACCCAGGGCTAAACTACGTTTTTTCTATGACAAAACTTGTTGATTTGCTCAAATACTCTAATTATCTATAAGCTCAACATATTGCCATATTTTCACTGTATATTCTAAAACATATTTATCGACACACTTGTATATCGATATATTTCAATTGCTGTTTAAATGGCGATGCACTATTGATCTGACCATAGCGAACAAAATGTTAATATTAAAGAACCCTAAAAGATTCATCGAACTGCATATCGATATCGATAGATTTATGCACTTGTCTCTGCCGCGAGTGTTGAGCACGACACGCGGGCAACTCAAATGTTGGCCGACATTTGTCTTGTTGTTACCCCCAGAGGCGGCGACGATGTTGCTGCGGATGTTGCACAGAGCTTCTGGTAGCTCCTGCCGGGCGTCCAATCTCCCAATCTCCCAGGCTGCCGTGTTGTCGTGCTGCTGAGCTGCCGAGCTGCCTACTCGCTCCACTTTGGGGGCATAATGAATGCGTGTTTAGCCATAATAAAATGTAGCGGCATTCCAACAAGCCACAAAACATGGCACAATCCACAATCCACATACGAGGACGATGACGAAGACGGGGATGGTGACGGGGACGGGGATGGGGATGTGGATGCGGAGGAGTTGTACCTGCTGCCCAGAGAGCCTGTGGTGCACGCTGATCCCGAGGCCACCCGCTGCTGTTGCCACAAGTTGTTGTTGCTGTTGTTGTTATTGTTGCTGCTGCTGTTATTAGTGTTGCAAGCAATGCAATAAAACATTTTGCAATGCAACACAGCACCGCAATCATTTTGCAATGCAACATGTGGCGGTTGGGATCAGACAAAAGCACCAGACAAACTAAAATCCGTTATACAAAGCTTCTACTTGGCTCGTCTCAATGCCTCCCCCCTCTCTCTCTCTCTCTCTCTCTCTCTCTCTCTGTCCCTCCCTTTGTCTGTCCAGTTTGTCTAGTCATGCTGAAAAAGTCGTAAATAAATAATATGCAAGTACATGTTCAGCAACAACAAAAAGAACTTTCAGTATTTTAGAAACGGACGGCTTAACTTTTGAACGACTAGCAGCTACCCTAGACAGCTGTTAGTCGAAGGCTGCCAGATAAAAGACGCCACCAAATGGCAACTGTAACTGCACTACAGTCAATTGCAAAAGCTGTCAGCTATAGTAAAGAGATAGAGTTGCCAG
Organism: Drosophila funebris; assembly: GCA_018901825.1. NCBI lineage: Eukaryota > Metazoa > Arthropoda > Insecta > Diptera > Drosophilidae > Drosophila > Drosophila funebris. The sequence continues at coordinate 543,678 of JAEIFK010000455.1, read as the reverse complement.
ATCGCCAACCGATGCGATCATCGTGTTGCCAGCACTCGCAAGCATTTCAAACATAACGAACATAACAATGAAGCGTATGATAAATTGTTAATACTCTAAGTTAGAGTATTTAAAAATTGTAAACCAATGTGGTTAAAGCACAAAACAAGGATTGCAGCATTTGAAAAACAAATATTTTAAAAATGCAGCAATTGAAAATGTTATAATTAAGAAAAGAAATCGACAGATTTAGACAAAGATAAAAAAAACATAGAAATAGAAATAGAAATAAATAAATAAATGTGAGAGGAAACGAACTCAAATATTGTACGCCTAAGTGCGTTTGCTATTTGCAAAAATCTTGCAAACTCACAGATGCCTTTTAGTAATTAATGAAAAATGTCATTAAACTTGCCACAACAAGGGGCAGCTAAGCACAACACAATGTTTGTTGCATACTTTTGCGGGGGCAGCTTCTGGTCAAGTGACATGCGTAATTTACAACTGTGTGGGTGTACATTTCTTTATTTTAAATATACACATTTCCTTATTTGAAAGTAGAACTGTAAAAGAACCAACTAATTATAACTTTAATGCAGTTGCTTGTTTTCTGGTTATTTTGCAAGGGTTTTGCTCGCAATTTTCCTAGATTTACCGTCAACTGCGCATCAAAGGGTTATCCATGACAACGGGGTTGCGAACAAATTTTTTGGCCCAGAATTTGGTTAGCTTTGTGTCCACTTTAACTCAATTGCGAATGGAATGCCACGAAGCGAAGCGAGTGTTGTGGCAAGTGGAGACGACAGCGTAGCAACTGAAGCTGCTTATCAGTGAATGATTGTGAATGATTGTGAGAGAAAGGAAGACGAAAAGAAAAAATAAATTTAAAAAAAAAAAAAAAAAATAATAGGACTTGAATGCTTTTAGGCGATTCTCAAGCAAATTTCGCAAAAAGGCATAAGGCAAAACGGCAAAAAGGCAAAAGGCTTCGAGAGTCATTAAGTTTATTAAGTGCCAGTGCAGATAATCCAAAATGAGTGCATGCCAAATGGAAAAGCAACGCAATTTACGCTCGCATCGCTCGCATACCATTTCAGACAGTAGCCACCTCCCCATGCTACCAAGCCACACCACCACCACCACCACCTTATGGTATCTGACTTCACCAAAAAACCCACTGTGCCCCTTAGTGCAAACTTTGCCCACCAAAAGTACACGAACAAGTGAAAGAGATAACAAACAATGTGCGGCTGCGGTGCCGGGCAAATTGCCACTGCAGCTGCAAAACTTCTCTACGGCCCGCAAAGATTATCGCTATCAAAACAGAGCGAAAGAGAATGAGTGCAAGCAAGCTAGAGCGATAATGAGAGAGCCTTGGCCGTATTACTTTTCTGGTGGTCGCCACCTTATCGCTGCCGCAATGGTTGATGTAAAAATAATTTCATTGTTATTTGAATGACTTTTAGGTGACCAAGTAGTACGCAAGGCTTATCGCAGTAATTCACAAAAAAAAAAAAAAAAAAAAGTTTTTTTCAAAAACGAAAAACCACTTAGTAAATGATAAGCATACTTCTGGAATTAGATTGCATTGAATCGCAAGTAAAGCAACTAATGGCCACATTGCATACAAGGTACTTATTGAATTCATTATCTTTAGCAATCAGTGATTAGATAGCTATAATTTAACATCTTAAGCCGTCTATTTTCGAATTCAAATTCAAATTTAAATTTAGATAACTTTAATTTATGTGTTTCGATTATTTGTTATCCACTTACCAGCATGTCATTTGCTCGTTGCTATGTAACTGAAGTGAGATAGCAATACGGGTGGACAGCCTCGGTTATCGATAACACTGATAACAACTGTTGCTTATTTGTATTATGTACGCAGCTCTACACTTGTGTTTGTATATTTATCTACACATTTTATGTTGATGAATAGCTTTTTCTATATACGCCTTAGATTATTGTAAACGTAGTATTTATTTTAACACTGGACACTAAAAGTAGACAAGCGTTTTTGCAAGCAGCTAGCGTGAACAGCGTACCATTTTGTTGACAAGGGCTGGTGCCGAAGCTTATTTAGATTGGAACAGCGCCAGGTTTATGAGCACTTGCAATTTGGTTTCCACCAGCGACGCGGGCGTCGTTTAAGTCCGAGTCGTCCGTTATTATTTTTATTTAAAATAATAACTTTACTTTTTGACGTATTTGTGTATTGTTTTCGTTTTCGATTTCGTTTTGATTGTTTTCTTTTTGAGCATTATTAACCCAATTGCAAGGAATATGTCGACGAATGGACAATTGCTGCAGTTCATCAACTGTCGCCTGGTGCGTGACCATTGCCTCATCCAAGATGATCTATGGGTGCGTAATGGCAAGATCATCAATCCGGAGCCAGTTTTCTTCGATGAGCAATCGAAGGCACATCGGCGCATTGACTGCGACGGTGCCATCATCGCACCCGGCTACATAGATATACAAATAAACGGTAAAAACATATGGCTAAGTTGAACGCACTTACATACTTTTTAGTTGAGTTCTCGCTTTCAATCAATTACCAAGGTCACAACATCATAAACAATTCACATTTTGTCCCAGTTATAAATTACTGGACACGCATAATCAGAACGTTAATCTTATCGTTGAATCGTAAACATTAACGGAATTTGCAAGCATAAACACAACGAATGTGACAGAGAGAGAGAGAAAGTGAGAGAGGTCTGTGCATAGCTATGCCCCGATTAACGGCCTGCTTGGCTCAGCCGTAAATCCGCCGCTGAGCGTGGCACAGCTGAATTTATTAATTCTCCCCCCGCTCAACAGGTGGCTACGGCGTGGACTTCTCCTATGACAAAGGCACCACGGAGACGGGCGTGATAAAGGTAGCCAAGGGTCTGGTGAAGTCGGGCGTCACCTCGTTCTGTCCCACTCTGGTGACGTCACCCAATGACAGTTACCACAGCATATTGCCGCGCATACCAAAATCTATTGAGGGCGGCGCCGGTGTTCTGGGCGTGCACGTCGAGGGACCTTTTATCAATCCGCAAAAGAAGGGCGCACATCCGGAGAACTGTATACAAACTATTGACAATGTAGCGTAAACGAAGGAATAGAGTATCTAGTAGTTGGCTAAACTCTTGTTACGCTCTTGCAGGGCATGGAAACAGTGCGTGCCACCTATGGCTCCTTGGATGGCATCAAGATCATTACGTTGGCGCCGGAGAAGGTGAGGGATGCTAGCGTTATACGCGAACTGGTCGAGGCGGGCATCACCGTCTCACTGGGTCACTCCATGGGCACTTTGAGCGATGGCGAACGAGCTGTCAACCATGGCGCCACATTGATAACGCATCTCTTTAATGCCATGCTGCCGTTTCATCATCGTGATCCGGGTCTGGTGGGATTGCTCGCCTCAGATGCCATTCCCCAAGGGAAGACGGTCTATTTTGGCATCATCTCCGATGGCGTACACACACATCCGGCGGCACTGCGAATTGCATATCGAACACATCAAGATGGCTTGATTCTGGTTACGGATGCCATATCAGCATTGGGTTTACAGGATGGCGTACATCATATTGGACAGTTGCCGCTGGAGGTGAAGCAGGGCAGAGCCTTTATCGCCGGCACCGAGACACTTTGCGGCAGCATTACGCCCATGGATGAGTGTGTACGCATCTTTCAACGTGCCACAGGTAAACGCTGTTCCCGATCCTTGAAAGACCACTGCTTATCACTTCATTGCAATCCACAGATTGCACCAAGGTGTATGCCATTGAGGCGGCTTCACTGCATCCGGCCAAGTGTTTGGGCATTGAGAGACAGAAGGGAACGCTAGACTTCAACTCGGATGCGGATTTCATATTGTTGGATGACAATTTGCAGTTGAGGTCCACTTGGATAGCTGGAGTCTGTGTGCATTCCTGCAAGTGAAGTGTACATCTCTCTCTCTCTCGCCTTCAGTCTATCGTTTGTCTTCTTCTCTCTCTCAGTCTATCGCTTGTCTCCTTCTCTCTCTCTCTCTCTCTTACACACACACTCATACAAATGGCTGTTTTCTATTTTGTTTGTTTGTTTATTGTTTGTTTTTATTGGATTAGATGACGCTTTAAATTGTTCTTTATATTTAATCATTAAATCATTTGGTGTGGACAACTACACTAAATCCATATACATTAACAAATAATAAGTATTATGAACGAAGATAAAAAAAAAATAAATTGAATTACACTTATGCATAATAGATGTACATATGTGAATGTATGCATATATATGTATGTATGTATGTATGTATGTGGTAGTCGCAATTGGCCCAAAGGCCAATAAGAGAACTTTCTCATTGACGTCATGGACGCTCCTTGCCAATTGTTTATTTTAGCGTTTGCAAATCTTGTTTAGGATTTAAACATAATTACGTTAAACATACAGTACGATATATCATATATTATCGATAAGCTATCGATCATCGATACTATTTACTCTTAGTTTCACTTTTATATATATATATATGTGTATATATATTCTTCTTCCCTTTTTTTTTTTTTAGCAATAACAAAACAAAAAGCAAGATCAAGCTAAGCTCAGCTAATTAACGGTAATAATATATATGTATATTTAAGCGATTTGAGGAGCCGAGAAAAAAAAAAACAAACAAAAAATAAACTAAAATCATTTGTAAAATGCGTGCTCTTTATGTATGTGTGTGTGTGTGTGTCTTTGGGGTATATATAAAAATTGTTTATCGCTTTAAAAGTTTGCATTAGAAAAACATTAGTTACAATTACATTCCTCAAGTGAGGTTAAAAACGATACACACTCGTACATGCATACATAAAAAGTTGTTTTTGTTTTTCTTTTTAAGTTTAGTTTAGTTTTTCTTCTTTTTTTATGTGGTAATACATTATTAACCATATACAAATACAAATACAAATACATTTCATGTGTGTGAAGAGAGAGTAAAGTCGCGTGTGTGCGTCTGTTTCGTCCGTTTCAGTTGCCGTTCGTTCCCGTACCCGTTTCCGATCCAGTACCAGTTCCGTCAGTTCCACACGCCACAAATGACATTTCACTCATGACTTGCAAAATGCAGTGCAGCGGAAAAGGGGGAAGGGGAAACTGCTCGCATGCTAATTCTAATTGTTGTTGTTTCTTTTTGCTGTTCCTATTCCACTTGTTTTCAAGTTTCACTTCGTTTCGGTTCTGTTCGAGTTTTGGTTGTTGTTGCTGTTGTTGTGCGTTTATTAACACATATGTATGTATGCTGTATGATTTGTTGTTTTCTTTTTGTTGTAAATTTACTCCAAATTACACATTATACAATATATATTAAACTTTAGGTAGGTTCTTCCATGGTTGTTTCTGCTTCGTATGTGTGTGTGTGTGTGTGTATATGTGTTTGCCTACTTTATTTTTTGCTTTGTTGCTGTTGCAGTTTTACACTGCCGTCCCGTTCTTAATGGGGTTATGACACTTGTTAGCAAAATCTGTTTTTTTTTTTGGGCTTCGTTTTTTTTTTTTTTTGCAACATAGGAAATGTCATACGTTAGAGCAGGACAACAATCAGAATGAGAACCATTCATTTGCAATTGCAGTTACAGTTGGTTGACAGTGTTGCCACCTAGTAGAAAACGCAGTTTCTTTCTCATAGTACATATTATTAAACAACGATCACTATATAAAAAAAATTACAAAAGACACAAAAAAAAGCACTAGGTTTTGCCAAGTTTGTTATATATATATATATATACGTATGTATATATATATATATAAATGTATATATGTATGTATGTATGTATATATGCATGTTTTGTATGTATGTAAGTAGTTTGTATGCATGTAGATCACAAAACCAACCGCGAACGTTAAACTAACAAGTGTCATAACCTCATTACGCACAACACTTATTATAGCCCGGCGCCTTGTCGCTATTGCCGCGATCAATGACCACACGTTCGGTATTCTCAGCCGATTCGCGTCCAGATGTTTTATCTAATATGGCCTCGGCAAGCTCACAAAATGCACGCTCAATGTTTGTATTTGATTTGGCGGATGTTTCCATAAACCGTATTCCATGCTCTCGAGCAATCTGTATTCGTCATAATCAGAGAGCAGCAGAACGAATAGAGAGAAACAGAGAGAGGGAGCGTTAGCAAGTAGTGTATGTAAATTTGTAGTTGTTGACTTACCGCCTCTCCACGTTCTTTGCTAACCACCCTCTTGTCCGTCATATCGCACTTGTTGCCCAATATCATCTTCTCCACATCCTCATTTGCATGCTGCAGAAAAGAGGGCAATCGCACGATACAGATTGTAGGAAATGGACGAGAGTAAAGGGTGATGGAGGGGATGGTGAATACTCACCTCATCTATATTCCGTAACCATTTGACTATATTCTCGAAACTTTTCTCATTTGTTATGTCATAGACGAGCATTATGCCCATCGCGCCACGGTAATAGGACGTGGTAATTGTGTGAAATCTCTCTTGTCCGGCAGTGTCCCATATTTGTAGTTTGATCTTTTTGCCCATGAGTTCGACTGTTTTGATTTTGAAATCAATTCCTGCAAAAAAAAAAAAAACAAACAACAAATCGATTAATAACATTTATCGAATTCAAACAATGACGTCACTTATTAACTTGTAATTATCGTTTATCATGGCTTCTTGATAACGATTCTTATTTACTTAGTCAACGAATTTTTTTTGGTGTGTCACACACATACATATGCATGTGTGAATTGGTGTGAATCATAACACACACATACACACACACACACACAGCACATTCACATATGTGTGTGTATGCGTCACAATAATTAATCTAGTTAACCAACTAACTGCTCGTTTACATTGAGTGCATTATACTCATAAAGCGGTTAACCAGCAACAAAAACAACAACAAGAACAACAACTACGTAGAATGCGATTAATGAGGGCTCCGATGGCAATTCTCAAGTCCAAAGGCTATCAGATCCGGCGCAATAAACCATGTAAAGGCCATGGCCGCTAGTATATATGTACATATGTAAATCAGTACATAACTAAAGCATGCGCATGCATGCATTATTTACTAAACTGCAGCTACATAAAATATTGTTAAAATAAAATGGCATGAGGGAAGAGTAATAAGACAATGCCACGCCCAAAATTCACATTCAAGTGTCCGTGTCCTTGTTGTCTTTGGGTGCCGCCTACACAACATCGGCAATTGACAATGCCGCTTACAACGTATGTATGTATATGCACACACACACTCACACACATGCAAGTAACTCAGAACGTACATATATAGATGTAGGTATGCTGTAGGTATATATGTATGTATGCAAGTGTGAACTGTATGATGCGCCATTTGCTTACCTATAGTTGATATAAATGTGGATGTGAAGGCATCATCCGAGAATCGGAAGAGTATACAGGTTTTTCCAACGCCCGAATCTCCAATTAATAAAAGTTTAAAAAGCAAATCGTACGTTTTCTTTGCCATTTCACGTTACGGCACGCGCACAGACGCACACGACTCACACACTAGCCCACACACACACTCGCACACGCACACAATCAGTCACACAGTAACGCAGGTTCGACAGAACAAAGCACAATACACACAACAAAACGCACAGGTGACACAATTGTTTGGATGTTTGCTTTTGTTATGCTTCTAATTGTTGTTATTGGCGCGCAAGTTGATAATTAATAAAACTACTGCTGAATTTTTGAATGCTATATCACTTTATTTTTCTACGCAATGCAATTGTTGCTGTTGAGTTCAGTGTGACCACAGTTATATACGCGAATTATGCTCACAACTCGTTTGGCTCCTATTTTGTGGTAGGCTTCACTTTATGAGCACAGGCACACAGATGTTTTTCTATTGCCGATAGTTGAGACATTGCCAACACTGTGGGATACAACTCTGCTTATTAATGCTTTCCAACACTACTGCCCGCGACCTACATCAACAGTCAAATAAATCTTTGTTTCTACATTTAAAATTCTGAAGGGGAATTATATTATATATATCTTTACGAGTTAACAATTTACGGGCTGCTCCGTGCATTAAGCAGTAGCTCTGCACAAAAAACCAGAAACGCTATGCCGTAGAGAGCACCCATTACCCGATAGATGGAACTCAGCTGAGTTGTATGAATACGGCGTTGTGCTTCCTGATGCAGTTGCTCTTGGCTCTGCCTCTGACGGTGGCGGTGTCCAAATTCTGCAAATGCGGAACGACGCCAGAAGTCTATTAACCCGCTAGCATCGAGGCGTCGCAAAAGATCCGTGAATTGATCGTAGAAATATGAGTGCTTTGGCATATAAATTACCACCTGTTGAACGTAGACGTACTGCGTCAACGTGTGGTAACTGTCTTGTCGATTTGTGTCACGCAGATGCGCGTTGGACACATCAATGCCTGTGATGGCAAACAAACGACTTCCATTAGCCCGATACAGTGCATCCAAGACATCTACGTCATACGATGAAGCGATGTCTGTAAAGCTCTCATAGTTACGTGCTACTTGGGGCATCTCGAGCAGCATTTGCAGCGTATTGGATGTGCACACTACCTTAAAGTTGCTATCGAGTAGTTGCTCAAATGAGGTGGGCAACGATTCGAACAACTGAAGACGCATAAAATGAAACAACAGAGACTGATAGACAATACGCAATGGTATGCTACCAAACAGCCAGTGGGCATAGATGACACGCTGCATCCAGGAGCGTGGAAAGCGTGCCAATGCAACGCCCAACAGCAGCTCCAACACCTGTGGTCCAATTCCTCGCCAGCGTAACATGTAAATGCTCCAATGGAGGATCAGCGCCGCCAACAAAGTATGCCACACATACCATTGAAAGGGAAACGTGAGCAGCGCCATGCTACCAAAGCGGAAATGTTCGCTCTCCACTATCGCCACAATGGGAACATAATAGTGAGCTGGCGTCGAGGTCATCAGTTGGTCACGACGCGCCGTTTTTCTAAAGTAACCAATGCTCATATTGACACGCTGTTGCATCAACTGTTGGGATAAAGTTGAAGGCATTAGTTTTGGGAGCGAAGGCTGTGAGGCATGCTTGGAATACTAACCAATTCAAGAGGTCCTTCAGCGGTGCCATTGCCCATTGCCAGCTGATACCTCTGCACATGCAATAGCGTCAGATTGCGCAGAATGAGTGTAAAATTTAGACGCTGTGCCAAGTGATTGACCAGTATCATTTCAAAGCCATGAGCAACCAGCTGCGATTTTTGCTTGTCCCAACTAAGCTCCACGTAGGGTGGCATGTGCCACAGCAACAGCGTGAGTGGACATTGATGCATCTGGTTTAGCTTGTTGGGATACATTGGCTCATTGATCATGCGATGGCCATCAAAGCGATTCACCAGCACGGGTTGGGCAACCTGACAATGCTCAGCTCTAAATGGATAATAACTATAGATTAGCACCTCCACCTTTGCCGTCTGCACCATCACATTGCAGTTGAGCCAATAATGGGCCAGGCAGTGCTCCAATATCAACTGCAACTCATGCTGTATGAATTCATCTCTAGTCTGAAGAAAGATGAAGTAATACTCGTGATCATCGTAACCCGCATTGTCCTCCGCAATGTTCGTCTTGCTGAGAGAGAGAGAGAGTGAGACAATTGCCAAGATTAGCCTTAATCCGTAGATGATATTTACCGTAAGCTCTCGTAGGAGTCAACAAGTATAAGATTACAGTACTTTCGTCCGGGCACATGTACATGAGATGATCCATTGATATGCAACAGTTGCACAGCAACATAGCTCCACGTACTGATCAAATCTCCGAGCACATGCTCGAACCATCTCTCCAACAATCTGCTGCCTGTCGCTGCCATAATAACCAATGTGGGACTCAGTTGCGCGAACACATCCCGTATGACATGACGCAGTGCCCGCACAACATACTGATTCGCCTCCTCCTGCTGTACACCAATGTATTTGCTCTGCAAGTAGCTGGCATAGATTCCGCTGACATTCATCGTGCACAACTGTGCCCAGTGGCCGCCAAGTCTCATTTGTCACATGGATGAAAAGAATTCACGATGCGGAATGCTGATAATACCCTAAGTACACAAGTGTGGCTAATTAAACGTAAATATTACTGTGACAATTTTTACTCACATTATCCCATGTGCATTATCTTCTATTGAATTCCCTTCTGATTCGACTTCTATTAATTTCGACTCCTGATTCGTTACCATATTTGTTACCTTTTTACACATTTGATATTATCTTCGTTTCGACTAGTGTCAACAGTAGCTTTTGTTTGTGCCTTAATCAATTTTAATGAACAGGTAAACTAATTTCAAACACGTTGCGTCGTTTAAATCATTTTATGCAAATATAACGGTGATTCCTGTCGCCATTTAAAATTCTAGTGCTGTCAAATGCTTAAACAAACAGAGGCTGGAAACACTTGATATTTCTTAACACATTTGTAGTGCATTTTGCCAGCACTTGGAAATATTAATTTCAGATTAAGAATTTGTTGATTTTGAAAGGAAATACGATAATTATAACATACATTTACATTTTAATTTAACAAATGTATATCGAGTAATGCAAATTCAAAAATTTCGTATCGTATTATTTTTTGAATGACGCGCTTGTCAAACGTTGCCATGCTGATTTAGCATAAAAGTTATAACTAACTGGCAGCCTTCTGTTTGATCGCAACATTGCCAGACAAACGCAAAGCAGAATCACCCGCCCCGCCCGCCTCCACAGTGAACAATTTGTACATTTATTTATCTTATCGCAGCGTCTTCGTTTTGTCTGACCAAGTCCAGCGCACAAATCCGTACACACTCGACGCACACGCTCTTCGAATTACCTTTGGCGAGAATAAGCAACGACTGCTTCTGCTGGTCCACGGTTCCCACCGTTCAAATATGTTGAAAATTGCAGCAGAGGGCATCGCGCCACGACTGGCGGCCTGTTGCCTTATCAATAGCAGTGCCCACAGCAGTTGCCAGCGTTTGGCGCCCCAAGCGGCAAAAGCCACGCAAAAGTGCCTCTCACAATCCCAGATGCACTACAAGAAGCTGGTCATCAAGGATCACTATGAGTTCGATCAAAAGGTGAGAGCAGGCGATGTAAAGCATTTATCTGTTTACACATGCCTTACACACATACACACACACACACACACACACACATTAGTGAATGCATTATGCAATGCGGCTGTCCGACTTGCTTTCGTCTGTTGGCCAGTTTGGCGTACGTGAGCGGTTCCGGCCGTAACCAATGACGCATTTTGGCTATTTGTGTGTTAAGCGCAGATGTATGTATGTATGTGTATATTAATGCGCCGCCTTTGATACCCTGTATACAAACAGCAAAGTCCGTATGATCGATATTGAAATACGATTACGGAGGTGCCACTTGCTTTAGATTCATACCAAAACTGGTGTATTCTCCTATTTGTGGCAACTCTTTAAGGTACACTTTCTGTAAAATGGTACATTTTCTTATATAAAGCAGAATGCAGTATTATTGGTAATTGTACATCCTCTATAATAGGGTACAAAAAAAACTCGATTAGTCGCAAGTAAATGTTTAAAGATGTCTAACTGTTGCTGCAGGGTATCGCAACGTCGACTCGCGTTGATCTATGTACACGCAATGTGCGCGTGTATGCAAATAAGCTAGAATCGTACATATGTAAATACACAGATTTACTAAGTTTACTAAGTTTTCCTTTCCAAAAACAGGTCATCAACAGCGACAATCCGGTGATTGTGAATTTCCATGCTGAATGGTGCGATCCCTGCAAGATACTCACACCCAAGATGCTTGAATTGCTGGAGAATTCGAATGATATCGATTTGGCCATCATCGATGTGGAGGCCAATTTGGATTTGGTTGAAACATTCGAGGTGAAGGCCGTGCCTGCCGTGCTGGCCTTTCGCAATGGCGTCGTTGTGGACAAATTTATTGGCCTTGTGGACGCCAACAGCATAGAGACATTGATTGATAAGCTGAAGCGCAAACAGCAACAGAAACAGTAGGGAGCTTCTTCAATCGGAAGCTCAAACTAAAGATGAACATGGAGATGGAGTTGGAGATGGAGATGGATATATAGATATAGATATTATTGTATTTGCGGCCTTAAGAATTTAAACTGTTGCCCGCCCACATCAGTCAGTTGCAGCGCTGGCCAGGGCAGAGCAGGGCGGGGCAGGGAAAGTGCTGTACTTTATACGAGTCCACACAATGAATAGTAATTATGTTTATACTTGTAATTAGACAATAAGCAATGCTCAATAAAATTGAACTGCTTCTCTGCTGGCTGAATTGATTCTTCCATTTCTCAGTCAGTTAGTCAATCAGTCAATCAAGCGCTCAATCACATAGCTAACATATTGAATGCTTTCATGTCACTTTCATCTTCAACTACTTGATGTCAATGTTTAACCAGAGCTAAAACCGTTGAGTTGGAAAAGTATTTCACCTGGAAATTTGTAAAGTAAACTGCAAAGTTTTTCTAAAGGAAACTAATTAAGCTCTCATATATTTGTGATAGTTATAGTATGATAAGAAGTTGACAACTTTTTCAATTATCTTCTATAGAATAGAGCTGAAAGCTGCTAATTTGGTACAATAACTGTACCAAAATGGGTACATTTCTTGCTCACTGGTACATTTAAATAACTATTGAAAACAACAAAGCTTTCTTAGTTATACTTATGTACTTAAAAATAACAAAGAGTCTATTAAGTTTGATTGATAAATGTGCGTATTTATGTAGTATTTACTTGTAAAGTATATATAGTACTCAACAAACGAGTCGTTATAGTCACGTCCGACTGTACGAACATATAGAACTCAATGAGCATAAGAGCGAATGACATGTATAGTATGTAATTACAACTTGTTATTTCCCATAGCCATAACATGCTTGTTGTACTTGTTCCTGCACTGTACAGGGTCTCTCCAAGTCGAGTTCGTATTTTCATGTAATATAGTTACATGTGCTTGCATGTGTAACGTAATGCAACGTACAAAGTCATGTTGTTTTCGAACATAACTTGCTTGAAAGTACAGGGTCTCTGACAGTCGAGTTAGATCTACCATTTCTGTTGGTAACTGCGATTAGAACAGTTTATAATGTAAAGTAGATCTACAAAAAAATGCTTTAATTATTTAAATTGGATAATATATCGTATATTTAGCTTTAGTTTCACATTTGTCTTGTTTTTAGTAAGAAATACGAAAAAAAATGTTTATGCATGCCTTATGCTGTTGTTGTTGTTGTATTTTAAGCTATGCCTATAACCGTTATATCAAATAGTTTAACAAAATTGTTGACCAACGGCCCGAGGGGAAGTGTAAGGGGGGCATAAAGGGGGAATTGGGGAATATTGCAACTTTAAGTTAAATATCAAATACAATTGTACAAGGAATTGAATTGTTGTTGTTGTAGAAATTAATACAATCGTTACACAATATAATATAATATAAAATACAATAATAATTATAATAAGATAAAAGTAAAAATAAAAATACAAATAAAAATAAAAATAGACACAATTTAAAAGCTAATGGATTAATCCAATCAAACAAACGAATACGAAACAAAAATATATATTTTATAGTTTATAGTTTAATGTTTAATGTTTATAGCTATGACATCAATCCAATGCAACGAGGATGCGCCTCTTCTGTCCATTCCTCGGTTGCGTGTCATCTGGCAATCAAAACAAAAGATAAAGAAGAAGGTGTGTGTGTTTTGTGTGTATGTTGTGTTTTGGTAGGCGTGGTCTAAGGTCACGATGGTCACATTAATGGTAACGCTATCGTTTAAAATCTTAGCGCGCCAGCTGTATGATGAGTGCGGCACACATCTCAAAGAACTCCATGGTATGGTGGCCCGTTGGCTGCAGCGGCATCACACCGCTGCCACTCAATGGCGGCGGCGTTAGGCTCTCCATGATGACATCGTCACCCTGTTCGACCTCATCGTTGGTCAGCGATTTGAAGTCAAGCAGATAGCTCTTGGCATCCACTTGATACAGCTGCAGCGACATCTTTGAGAACTTGCCCGTCTTCACATTCTGACGCCGCACACGCACATGATACGGATTGATGATCTTCCATTCGTAACTTAATGCCTTCATCGCACGATATACCTCCAGCATGATGTCATTCGGTTTACTCTGCGATCGTATGCCTAGATGCCATTTGGCACGTTTAATCGGTGTCCCGCCACGTGCCGTCTTCTCTGGGAACGCTGCACCGCCCGTATTTTGCACAGACATTGCCAGCTGACGTTCCCTCATGGGTGCAATGCGTTCCGGATGTGGTCGAATGGTGGGCACAGCGCTATTACCACCAAGACCCAGACTGGGTGCACCATTGTGCACGGGCGTAGCGCTGCCTGAACTGGCTGCAGTGCCGCCGCCACCGCCGCCAATGGTGACGGTGGCAACGGGCTCATTGCCACTGGGACGCGGCTCGTGGGGGTGTGCGTCAAGGACATTGTTGGAGGCGGTGAGCCAGCCACAAAGAAATTGTTGATCTCACTAATCTGTGTGGCAGCATCGTCGGCAAAGCGTTTGTTGTCAATAATCAGATGATAGGCGATGGCCAGTTGATCGTGCGGATCACCGCTGAGCAGGGAATTGTGCACCTCGGATTCTTTGACGCCAAATTTGGAGCACACCTCAGCCACCGCGTACGTGTCAATCACATTCGAGTCCTGCTCGATGGATGAGGGAAACAGATAGGCGGGCAATTCCTTTTTGGAACCACTCGTGCTTCTTAATCTCCTCAATGGTGGCACGCTTCAATGGATCCACCTGGAGCATCTGACAGACCAGATTCACCACCTGCTTGTTCAGATACTCCGGTATGGGGAAGATGCCCGATTTGATTTTGCGAAACAGCGATGGCACATGCTCATCATCGAACGGCAATGTGCCGCACAGCAGCGCATACAGTATGACGCCACATGACCAGATATCCACCTCGGGACCAGCATACAGTTTACCCGATATCACCTCCGGTGCCGCATAATTTGGGGAGCCACACGATGTCCGCAAGAACTCGCCATCCAACATCATATTGGACAGCCCAAAGTCCGCTATCTTCACATGCATATTGTGATCCAACAGTAGATTCTCCGGCTTCAAATCCCGATGCACGATCATATGACGATGACAGTAATCCACGCCCGAGATGATCTGCTGAAAGAAGCGACGTGCCTGATGCTCCTGCAGCTTGCCATGCTTCACAATATAGTCGAACAGCTCGCCTCCACTCACATACTCCATGATCATGAATATATCCGATGGCGTCGATATAACCTGGACACAAAGATTAGAACTTTCGATTAGCAAATGTTTGACCAGTAAATGTACATACATATATATAAGTAAATTAGTTTGAAGTGAGACATGACACCAACTGTGCTGGCAATGCTGATGAAACATGCAACAGGTGCATCAGTACTGCCCGGCATTGCCCGTGTGTTCGTGTAGTGTAGAGCTCGAATGTAGAGATCGAATGTAAACTAAACTTTCTTTCATATCTCATAGAATTTTCAATTTTCCAATTAGAGGAGAAACAAGCAATCATTAAAAACTGCCGGGCATTGCCCGTGTCCTCAAGGTAAAGAGCACAACATACACAATGCATTTGAGAGCAGAATCAGAGATCGAATCTTAAGTAAACTTCTCCATAAAGCGAAAACAAACCCACACTAAAAGGCAACCGGCTTTGCTCGGGTAACTTCCACAAAATATGCAATCTTTTGCACTCTTCCCACCTGCCGGGGGAACAAGTAATTCTTGGAAACTATCAGGCATTGCCCGTGCCCATACAGATGACAATTATCAATTAAAATTTTCCACATAAAGAAAATTATTTATTTTTTCGAAAATAAGCTTGATGGACTCAAAAACTGAACAAACAAAAGATTCCTGCCTAATGTATGCAATAGTTCAGCTTGCGGCTTGTGGAAGTAAGAGTATCTGAAGTGCTAATGAACCAGATGTGTGTACATCTTGGTTTACAGTTTCGTCATAAACAAGTGGGAAGACAAATGCAACATCTTGTTTATTATGTGTGTGCATTGAAACCGATTTTTTTATTTGTTTAAGCTGTTTAGTAGGTTAATTGCCTTGTTGATCAAGATCATTTGGTTTATTTGATGATTATAATTGTGGAATTTATTGTTTATAATAAATAATAAATGCGATTCCCAATCAATGAATTATGCGTGATACGATTGTGATTCACGCGGCCATCTCTAGCAAGAAGAAGAAGAAGCAGGAGAAGCAGAAGAAGAGGAAGACGAAAACAAAAGCAACGGTAAAGACGTGACGTCACAACACTCACCTGATAGAGCTTGATAATGTGCGGATGCCGGAAGAGTTTCAAGTTTTGTATCTCACGTCGTATCTTGCCAACAACATCGAGACTCTTGATCTTCTGCCTGTTGAGTATCTTGACGGCGACCTTGAGCCTGGTGATCTGATGCTCACCGATTTTCACCTTGCCAAAGGTTCCCGTACCCAGTGTTGCACCAAGCAGATAATGTCCGATCTTCACAAGCGGTTGCCCATTGACACTGCCCACTGCAGCTGCCTCAGCGGCAGCGGCCCTCAGCTGTGGCATTTCCAGTCACTAACCGTTATCCTCGTTGCGTATGTAACAAATGACAAATTCGAAGGCTATTTGGATGGATGGTTAACGGGGATGTAATCGTATTTATTTTCTATTATATTTGGCGCTTAACGCGCCACGATAATTCCCGCTCTCTGGCCCGTTCACAATGGGCAGAAGGTCGATTATCATTTATTGCGTATTCCGTTTCCAAGGCATAGGCAAAATAAATAATTCTTGCCTGTTCTTTGCTTCAACTTTGTTATCCACTTGCTGTCTCCGTTTACACAAACACAAGCACACATGCACACTCACACACTCCACACGTATTTGTGGCGCAGAGCGCTAGGTCAGCAATTGTAAATAAATCACGTTTTGGTATCGTATTTGTCGTCCTGCTATTGTCTTTCAGCTGCTTATTTTTCTTATATATTTTTTTTGCGCTAATTGTCATTGGAATGTGCTGGTATTTTTCCATGCAGTATTTTCCAATGGCCCACAGCGTTGCCACACAAACATACCGAAAAATGGCCTGCCACTGTTGCCACACTACTTACTTTAGTACCAAAACTGATAACTTATTTCTTCATTGATACATTGGTTGGTACAAATGGATTGTTAAAAAAAAATAAAAAGTTAAATGTGTACTTTTATTTCGCAAGATCTGGTTGTACCAAAAATTTGCATGAAGTGGCAACTGTGTGTACGGCACCACCAGTGTGAACACCTGTGACATAAGTGTAAACCCCAAGCTAAAGTCACATAACATATTCGACAATTTTAAAAGAAAAACGGTCACATTGATAGTGAACGCGCGCTTTCAAACTGTTGATTTTCTTTTATTTGGTTTTGTTTTTTGCAAAAACTAGGTTCAAATCGCTTCTTCAAACAAAACAATAAAAACTAAAAAAGGAAAATAGGCGGGGAAAAAAACGAGTATAAAAAGGCTCGTTTTTTGTTTTTGGAAGAAATTCGTTTTGGTGGTTTGAAACACATTTATTACACGTACTCGCAGTGGTATTCGCTTTTGATACATGAATATATGATACATTCATACGTTGATTTGCACGTTTTTCATTTCAAATAGCCAATATATTGACTACTTATGCATTCATTTAATATGTTTACAATCTATTTACTCTGTATTCACGACTGAATTGTATGTGTGTACCATGTATATGTACAATTTAACTAATCGAAAAGAAGGTGCCTCAATTATTATACTTATATATATCATGTTGTAAATACTTATAGCTTACATTTAATATCCCCGTTTAATTGCCTGCCTGACTGTACCTGTTCGTATATATATACATTGGCTTATATGTAACTATCTCTCTCTCTCTCTGCCTTCTTTTCTATGCTCAAGCTGCGGCGCTTTATCTTGGAAGAACTCTTAGTTCTCCAACTATAGCTATATGTTCTATATCTATCTCTATCGTTTTCATTCTGTGAGGACGCCATTTTATTTAAGCTAACGCTCTCTCTCTCTCTCTTTCTCTTTCTCCATGTGTTTCTCATACGCTCTTAAACAATTATCAACTATTTTCTATATACAAATATTATATATATATTTATATATATAATTTTGCAAAGATTTGAATTCTTTGTTATTTTAATGTTTTGTGGTTGTTGTTTGTTTATTCACTTGCAGTGTTCTTGTTGTTGTTGCAGTTGCTATATACTAGTATTTAGTGTATATATATATATATTTAGTATAAATTTAGATTTTTGCAAAAAAAATTCCTTAACTATAATAATGCTATACGACTAGTTTTTAAAAATTATTAAAAAAAGTCAGTTATCAATTATTAATATTATATTTTCTTAATTTTTTTTATAAAGTATGTGTGTGTGTGTGTGTGTGTGACTCTCTGCTCTTTGCTGTAGACTACACATAGCAACAATCAATATATATGAAATGTAGTTATTGTTTTTTAACAATTTATCAGTTTACATTTCTTGTTTATATAAATTTTAATTTAAATATATAAATGTAGTTCTCACACACACACGCGCGCATAGCATATTTGTACATCAATGAATACATTAATATTATCAAATAGGCATTTCTTTATATAATTTATAGATTTACAATTTTTGTTTTTAAATTATTATTTTTTTTTTTTTTTGATTTACAATAAATCATATTATATTATTTTTGATTGTTTTAAAAGTTCTTTTTGTTTTATACAAATTTATTGGAGTGTGTGTGTGTGTGTATGTGGTTGTGTGTGTGTGCATGTGTGTGTGTGGGTATTTCTGAACTTTTCATACATATATGATGTAAGCTATGTATTAACTTTCAGTTATTCTAACATCAAGGAGAGTCAGAGAGTTGGCTGAAGAAGCTGCTGCTTCTTCTTCTTCATCATCATCATCATTATCATTATCATCATTATCTTCTTATTTTTTTTTTTTTTATATTCTGCCCATGCTTTTTGTTAGTTTTTCTTATTTTGTTTCTTTCCTCTGAGTTTTTCTTTTACATTTCTAGTTTGGTTTTATCATTTATGATTTACGTTTCTAGTTCTGTTCAAATATCATATTAAATCAAATGATTTTTCTTAAGTTTGCCTTGGGTTGTGTTAGCCACATATTCATATCATAGCTTGTTTGCTGGTCTTGGCCTAACACACACATATGGTTTTTGGCTTCATAACTACATCTATTTATATATATATATATATATTATATATAAATATATATGTGCACATAATATGTAGATTCATCAGTTAACAACAACAAGTAGAACAACGACAACGATAACGATGACAACGCAACAACAACAATATTTGATTATTATTATTGTTATTATTAGTTTCCATTGAGTTTGTTCTTTGTTCTTTAATTTGTTTCTTTTAATTGCTGCCACCGCCACCGCGTCGCGTCAGCGTTGCAACTTCAGTTTGTGTTGCCACGGGGGAGGCTTCCAATTCGCGTCTGTTGTGATTGCATTTCTGCTTGCAACACCGATTGTGACTCTGACTCTGGCTCTGTGTGCACTTGTGCTTGCACCTGCAGCTGTATCCTTGCCACTCTGTGGCTAACTGCCTCTAGCTGCAACTCATCAGTCTGCTCCTCAGTCTCCAGCTCAGCCATAACACTCGCTTCTTCTTCTACTGTTGCTGCTTCTGCCGGCTCGTTGCTGTCTTGTTTGTAGGCCACATAAACCAGACCCATGGCACACACGTTGCCCATATTGTGATCGTAATAGTTAACACTATTCACACAGCTGGCGTTCGCATAATGATAATAAACACATTGACCGCCACCAGCGCCTGCTGCTCCTGCTCCTCCTGTTGTTGTTGTCGTTGTTGCAATGGGCATGCCATAGGCCACGGGTGTCAAAGCATAACCAGCTGGTGTATAACAACCATTGCCGTCGCAAGCGTAAACGGGTTGCATTGTCGACAATTGCAACTGTTGCTGCTGTGTTGCATGTTGCTGGCGTGATTGATATTGCTGATGGGACTGATGTTGCTGCTGACGTGGTTGGTATTGCTGCCCTGGCTGATGTGACGGATATTGCTGTTGCCTTGACATATATTGCTGTTGTGACTGGTATTGCTGGCGTGGTTGATATTGCTGGCACGTTTGATACAGCTGCTGCTGTTGTCCTGACAGTTGCTGTCGCCATTGTTGCTGTTGTGGTTGATATTGCTGTTGCGTTTGCAGTGCTGTTGTTGCTCTAGGCGCGTTGGCGGTGGCGAATCTATATGATTTCGTCGTTGTTGTTGTCATTGTTAATGCGGGTATTGCAGTTGTTGTTGCTGCTGTTGCACAACATGTTGCAGTTGCAGCTGCTGCAGCGCTTGTTGCTCCACTTGTGGCATCTGTTGCTGTTGCGCTTGTTGCAGTTGTAATTGCAGTGCTGCTGCTGCTGGTGCTGCTATGCATTGTTATTGTTGTCGCTGTTATTGCTGCTGTTGCATTAGTGACTGTTGTTGTTGTGGTTGTTGCAGTTCTAGTTGTTGTTGTTCCCTTGGTTGATTTACTGTATTGATTACTGTTAATGCTGCCGTTGCTGTTGCTTTGATGTTGTTGTTGGCCGTTGCCGCCGCCGCCGTTGCTGCTACTGCCGCTGTTGCTGCTGCTGCAGATGCATGGCTGATGCTGCCTCTGCTGCTGCTCAGTTGGTGTTGCTCTCGCTGCAGTTGCAATTGATGCAGTTGCAGCTGCTGTAGTTGCTGTTGCAGTTGTTGCTCTAGCTGTTGTTGCTGCTGCTGCTGCTGTTGCTGCTGCTGTTGCTGGGCGTGCTGTGGTCGGGGCATTGGCATTATTGTGATTGGCAATGGCAGCATGAACACTTCACCTGTGAGATGCAGCTAATATTGTGTAAAGAAATTAATTTTGTTTTAAATAAATTTCTGTGCATGGTTATATGGATGCGGTTTTTGAGATCGTGTTGTTCTATTTGATCTACCTCTGTGTGCCATATTGTGGTGATAGATGCCACCGCCACCGCCGACGCCGCCGCCACCGCCATGCATCGGCTGTGGTAGACCGACGCCGACGCCGACACCAACGCCAACGCCATGATGATGCAACTGTTGCATGTGGTGCGGCAATTGTGGTGGCAAACTGTGGTGCTGATGATGTTGCTGATGATGCGGATGTTGTTGCTGCTGCTGCTGCTGGTGTTGATTGTGGTGGTGTTGCTGCTGCTGCTGCTGCTGTTGATGATGATGCTGCTGTTGTTGCTGCTGCTGCTGATGATGATGATGATGCATCTGTTGCGGCTGTCCATGCACCATTTGCATATTATGCGGATGATTCATATGATGCGGCACCGCCACCGCCTGCTGTTGCCCCATATGCGGTGGACCAACGCCACCGCCAATTTGTGGCATAAACTGTGCCGCCTTCGCCTTGCCGTGCTCCTCCGCCAAACGCACCGACATCGGCTGAGATCCCCCCTCGGGAACTGTATTGTTTAGCGCTTTGATTGCCTCCTGCGCCTCCTCACGCTTGTTATAGCTGCACGGCAAAAGAAGTGGAGCAGCAAGTGTGTGAAGTGAAGTGAAGTGAGCGAGGGGAGAGAGTGAGAGAACAGAGAACCAGAGAGAGAGAGAGAGTCAGAGAAAGGAAGGGAGAAAGAGAGTGAAAAAGAGAGAGAGTTAGAATCATCTATTACTTAATACTTAATATATTTATATTCTTTTTTTTAAGTTCAAATTTGGAAAACAATAAGATGGAAGACTTCAATTGGGTACATCGCTTTTTATAGCCCACAAAGAATTATGTATGTTTAAAAAAAAAATTAATTTTCTTGATAAAAAAATATACATATATAATAATAATTTACTATATTTATTTATTTAAAATAAATATGTTGAAAGAAAATGAAATATAAAATTATTAAATATAATTTGTGTTTTGCGATTTCTCTAGAGAATCCAAAGTTTATAAACTAAACTTCAAATAAAAAGTTGAAAGTTATTTTCTTCACGTAGAGCAGCTGATGCCCTTACAAAGTATTGAAGATATTAAAGTTTTTATAAAAAAAGAAAATATTTTATAAATTAACTATTAATCTTAGTTAATTTACTTAATATCATCATGAATAAAAATTAAATGATTGTAATATAAATTATGTTTCGAAAGATAATTCCTCTAAAAGCTACAATTTAGATAGTTACTACGTATATAAACTATATGTGTTTAGCAGCTGTGGCAAGTTTCATGCACATAAGTCTTAAACTGAGACAGACAACAGAGCGTACATGACTATAACGACTCTGCTCGTCGTGCTGATTAAGAGTATACTATGGGTATGAACATGTTACACATTTTGTGACAAAATTATAGCATGTAAGAGTATCACACAATCAGAGGGGTAACAATTTAGTAGATAGATTTAGTTAATAATAAAAAGTATCGAGTAGCTTCTACAACAATGTTTAATAATTGCAAACGAAATGCAAATTGTAAAATGCATTTAAAGAAGCATTATTTTTCTGTATATTGAATAAAATGTAAGTTGTATTTAAATATTTTAAAATCATTTGCAATACGAGACATATTTATAGATATTTGTAACAAAATTTGTCTATAACATAGATTAGACATTTTTAACTGGATGCTATGGATTGACAAGTGTGTAAAAGAATGCCAAATACTTGTGTAAACTCTGCATTTTTTCTAGCAAATATAAATTATATGTAATCATTTCTTTAACAGCTGCTTAACAGCGCTCTGTTAAATGTGACTCTAGCTAACATTCGTTCCCCCCCCTCACCAATATCTTTCCCATTGCTTACCGTACAAATGCAACGCCTCGTGGACGTCCCGTCACCCGGTCCCGTAAAATGTTACGTTGCACGATCAAGCCGTAGGGAGAAAATATTCGATCCAGCTGATCATCGTTGATGTTGCGGGACAGATTGATCACATAGAGGTTGGTATCCTTGATCGATTGCCCGCCGGGTCGTGCATAAGATACCTGAAGCGATGAGATAACATCAAGATTAGTATCAATTCAAAAGCAAATTGTTTGCAAAGAAAGAAATTAATAATTCTATCTAAACATTGTAGAGCGTGTATTAAAATATGGTTAGTTTAAGCAATTAAGTGTTTGAATAGCCTCCTTCCACTATGCTTACGCTTTTCTACATATTTTCACATGATTCACAATTTATTGATACGTAAACAAACTTCATTTTGATAAACATATTACAGTCTTTAGTCAAACTATAGGTAATTAAAAATTTAATTTAATATTTCAGCAACAATAGAATGTGTTTTACATATTACGCTTATGGTGACGATTGTTTGCATTTATCGATTACACATTGGTTGCGTTAAGCAGCACAAATTGATGGAATGAAAGTTATTATTCTGTACAATTATGATGCCTACATTTTGTTATATACGAATTCTGATTGTGATGCTTTGTCAACAATAAAATAAATGTTAAAAAAAAGGAAAATAGATTTAATATTAGCAATAGAAATGTTATCGAAGGAAACCCAGATTAGAAATGCAGAAAATTAAATGATTAAGGAAAAGACTTTTTTGGTATGCTTGACAACGCTGCATATATATTGCAGGAAAGGGACTTGAAAAGGTGTTTTAAACAATTATTATTAAACTTCCTTGGCTTTCAATATGAAAAGCCTCTATTGCTAAGAAATGTGAGCTTTGAAAGTAGAAAAAGGCTATTCAAGTTGTTGTTAACCTGCGCACAATGTTAACTTGTAGATGAAATAGCTTTAAGACAGAGAATTAGCCATTTGATGGTAGGACAAACTCACTTTCAGGCGCTTGTTGCGCACGTAATATCCATTGAGCTGTTGTATAGCCTCCTCGGAGTCTTTTTCAAAATTATAGTCGACAAATCCGTATCCAAAGCTATATCCGGTCTGTAAGCAAAAAGAAAAATTGAAACGAGATGTCGATATACACACAAATTACATGCATTGAGTGTGTATTACAGTGTGCAAGCGAGATAGCTGCTTTGATGTAGCTTAAGAGCCAGAACATACTGCTCTCTCTGCCTCTCACTCTCGCTGTATGTGTCTCTGTGTCTTTCACTCTCTCTATCGCTCTCACTCACCTTATAATCGCGCATAATTTTGCATGTGTTGATGGAGCCACAACTGCTAAACAAACTGTACAATTCACGATCTGTCATATCCTGCGGCAGATAATTGATAATCAGATTTGTCAATGCTGTGCTGCTGCTGCTGCGATCCTCATTGTTGCCAGCAACAGCATTCGGATTGCTTTGTCTATTTTGCTGTTGCTGTTGACGTTGCTGTTGTGACTGCTGCTGATGCTGTTGTTGCTGCTGCTGCTGCTGTGTTTGGTTGTCTTCACTATCAGAGTCATCTGTATCGTCACTTTCCACTAACTGTTGTGGCTGCTGCTGCTGCTGCTGCTGTTGTTGTTGCTGCTGCTGCTGTGCTTGGACAACTGTCCGATTGCCATTGTCGGAGTCCGCTTCATCCTCATCGTCGTCATCCTCATCGTCATCGTCGTCATCTTCATTAACATTGTTGGTCTGCTCTACAACTTGTTCCTGATTGTCAGCACTATCATCGTCATTGGATATGGCGTCGTCAGAATCCTGTTGCAACAAAATCAAATGTAAGAGGTCAACATTTTCTAATTGAATTAGTTTTGCATTGTTTTTATTTCTTTTACCTCAATGTCGGAGCTCTCGTCATCTTCGGACTTGTATGTGTTGCCCCTTTGCATTTTCCTGTTGCGCCTGGGCATCTTGTCGCTATTCCGTGGCTTGCGACCAGCTTCGCGAGCTTTTTAGTTGCCTGCAACAAAAACAAAAAAACAGAACAAGAAACTAAATTAAACAGATGGAAAAACTTGTTGAAAATGTTGCAGAGGACTTGTAACTCTGGAGGCAGCAGTAGCAGGAGACACATGCGTCGCTGGTTCTAAGGACTCTGTATGCTAGAGACCAGGATGGCGGTGAATGCATGTATTTTATGTACATAATTATTGAAGCTTCGGCAGGCAGCTCATAGCTCGGTATCCGGGACTCGGTATCCCGGTTTTTGCCCGAACCAGCTGCCGAATGCATAAAATAACAACACAACTACAATAAGAACAACAACAATAATAACAACAACAACATCAGGAGGAGGAGCAGCAGCAGCAGCAACAGTGACAGCATAAATAAATAAATACAACAATAAGCAGCATTCGGCTTAGAAACAACGCCGATTGCACTTTTCAATATGTGTACGTGTGTGTGTGTGTGTGTGCAATTGCTTTTTGCATGTGTGCATGTATGCGTGCGTGTGCTGGCATGTGTGTGCGCTTGTGGCGTGTTTGACATTAAATTAACAAATTTATGACACAACCACAACTGACGCGACAGACCCTCGACGGCCGCTTGGCCACTGGACAATTATTGGGTCAAAAGTGGGCCGAAAAAATGTAAAACAAGTCGATGCCGCAGCCGCCACTGCCGCAGCACCCAACAACAACGGGCGCCCTCCGTAGGGTAGAAAAAAAAGAAGCAATACCAACACAGAAATTGACACATACACATACACGCACAGTTGAAACAAGAAAAAAAAGTAGCGAAATAAATTAGAAGCCATGGCTGAAAAATGACTTTGGCTGGCGTTGCGCTTTGCATTTACTTATTGAACATTGGTTGATTGTACTTACTTGGCCTGTGCACTTGCTCTAATTAAATTAAAATTTTTATTTGCACTTTTTCCCGAAAAAACGCTTTCAAAGCGGCGACTTCACAGCAATGCCATTGGCATGTAAAAAAAAAAATACATCGAAGTATCGACACTAGTGACAATTTGAACTCGATAGACATTTTTGACATGCGATATAACCACAAACGTATATCGATAGTTCATTCGATTAAACTATTGCAAGAAAATGATTAAGCTTTGTTGATTTATAGCAAATGAATTATCACATAATAATAAAAATTACAACAATAAATAGCAAACAACAAATTGAATAAATATGCATATCGATATATTTACATTGGCATGTTCGATGTTTTGAAAATTAATTAAAATATCAACAAGTGCAGGCAGCTACGTATGCATAAACAAACAATGTTTATTATTGATTGAAAATGTTAAATAATTATTATTAAGCTTGTTGAATTTCAGCAGACTCATTAAATAACTTGTAACAATTATTGATTTTATTGATTTCATTCACTTACAGCCGATAAATGTCGATTGAGGAATGTAAAAATAAATAAACGTTGCTGCTGCCAGCACCATTTGTTTGGCATTGAAATATGACATGCTTTTTTCCTTTTTTGAACTATTTAATATTTTTTGCGCTAATGCAATTAATTGGTGTGCCCACGCGCCTATCATTCAAACTCATCGATTACGGTTGTGTAATGTAACACACACACACACACACTTTTACACGCACGCACACAAAACAAAAGTAAAAGTGTTGCCCACACAACTGCACAACGCCTTAGCTATCGTTATCGAGTTTTCAAATTCTAACTGAATAATATCCCAATATTTCCGATTGTTTGTATGTTTGCTCAACAGAAAGAACGAATTCAAATTGTATATGCACATGGAAAGAAATGCAATTTTAGCAGAATGAAATCTGCATTAACGAATTACAAAAGAAAGTAATTTTCACACGTTTATTAACCATGGTCACGGCCGTTTTGACAAATTATGTGTGTATGTGTAATTACTATGTGATTAATTAAGTGATGTGATAATTGTTTTGACTACTTATTTTTATATCATTGAATATACAAAATTATTTATGATATTTTTGTGGCACAATTTGGACGTAGCTGTGTGTCAGCCGTGGCAAAGCATGATTCAATTGCGGCCAACACGCTGACAACACACAACGAAACATACATATACACACACACACACACACACATATGTACAGAGAGAGAGAGATCAAAGCAGAGCAATTGATGATAAATCTGCAGATTTAGACGTCCAACGCTATAAAAAGTAATGAAGTTGCTGTTGTGTTTGGCATTGTTAGCGTTTCATCAGCAGCGTTCGGACACACAAGGATATACTACAACGAAGATCTAACAACATGCAGCACAGTGTAAATATGATTTAAAATTATATTTCTATTCACATTTTAATTTAATTTTGTATAATTATTTACAGATCACATTACTTTTTGCCCTCACTGTATTGGGCGCCTCAGCGCCCATTCAAGCTGTTGTCCATGGCATACAACCGCTGAGCAATCGCTATGAACCATCATCGGCTGGGAATAGAAATGGCTATCGTTATAATGGACCTGCGCACAAGTATCTGCCAGCGGCAAGTGCACCTGCCACAGAGGCTGTGATTACAACTGGTCACTGGGTGCCCAATTCCCTGCAGACGGTGCAACAAGCGCCCTATGAGCATATCTTTAGCAGCAAGCCAATGTCACAGCAACATGGCTACAAGGGACCCTATAACATGCAGTATTATGATAGGGAAGAGCAACAGCAACAACAACAGCAGCAATTGTCGGGCAACACCTGGAGACAACAGCAATATCAACAGCAACAAGAGCAACATCAGCAATTGCCAGGCAATTCTTGGCGACAAGAGCAACAAGGCGACAGGCAGCAACAGCAGCAACTCTCAGGCAATTTGTATCGAAAGGAGCAACAGCAGCAACTCTCAGGCAACTCCTGGCAACATCAGCAACCTCAAAAGCTGCAGCAACTCTCGAGCAACTCCTGGCAACACGAAAGCAGGCAACAACATCTGGATTCACAGCAGCAACATCCAGCACTTTCACAGCACAACAACAACAACTTGAATACATTTCCATATGCCGGCAATAATAAGTTTGCTGCTGCATCTACAGCAATGGGTCAGCTTGGTGCGTCTTATGGTTTATCTGCTGTTGCGAACCATAATCGCATTTTGGAGTCTGACATGCGAGATAATCAGTTGATGACACAGGCTCTGCCAGAGCCCTATCAGCAACAGTTGTTCGCCAGCCAGAAGCAACAGCCCGGCTATGAGCAGCAATTGGGTGGCTCTACCAACTTTGTGCAAATGCAATCGAATTCATACGAATTGCCAGCCTCATACAGCACTCAACACGAGTATCCAGAGCAGCATTACGATGATTTAAGGCAGAAGGAGATGCCACAGAGTGGCTATCAGTATGCAGGGCAAGGTTTACATTACAGTCAACCTGACTACTATCACGATAGCTCCAGTCCCCTGACTGGTCACGCCCAACCAACTGCCACCTCCTCATCCTCATCCACACAATCCTCACATTTGACATTCCAACCAAGTCGCGAATTTCTGGCGCCTTATTATTAAAGACGCCCTGAGAAGAACTCCACAACTCCGACTGTAAGTCGGCTCCAATTGAGAGTTCTAGTCTAAGCAGCAAAGCCACCTGAAGAACACTTGATACGCTTGCATTTTATGCAGAAATGCAATTCGATTATAAAAAGCGATTCTACAGCAAACATTTATTTTTTTTTTGTATGCATAAGTAAATATAAATTATTAAATGAATTACATTTTTTTCTTTTAAATATATTTGTTAAATATATATATAGCATAATATAAAAACATATAAAACATGCATAAATAATAATAAATAATAAAATAATAATGAAAATGAAACATAAATATTTAGAAGTAATAAAACTATTCTCAAATATTTACTACAAACTTTTATTTTATAAATTATTATAAAGTTTCTAAAACAATTAGTTCTTATTTTGTTGTCTGGGAGAATTAATATAATATTTGATATATATTTTGAATATTAATAATAAATATATCTCAATTATTAAGTATTCAATATCTATGAAATTTATAAAATTAATAATAAATATAATGTATATTTATTATTTCAACTATTTGAAAGTATATAATAAATATTTATAAATTATTTGAATAATTCTAAGATATTTGCAATATTAATAAATAAATTAGAAATTGTAATAAACATAAACATAATTAAACATATATATATTAATTATTAAAAATATCTAAGAACAATTGATATATATTGTTCTTAGATATTTTTAATAATTAATCTAAATATATATCAATTATTCTATAATATGTTTAATATTAATAATAAATATTTATCAATTAATTCAACTATTTGTAATTATTTATGTCGATTTAAGTAAATTATTTGTTAAATATTTCATATATTTTACAGCAATAATTTCATAATTTGCAATTTGTAAAATTGAAAAGATATATATACATATATATTCGTGATCAGGTTGACGAGTTGAGTGGATGGCATAAAACTATATTGATGAAGCATTTATTATTTGTTTTATATGAAACAAATAAATAAATAAATAAAGTAATGTATTTACAACATTTGCAATGCGTTTATGCATTTCCATTTCGAATTCCAAAACGGTTTGAGCACATCTAATATTATTATGCGCTCGGCTGCGTCTTTTGTCCAATAATCTTTTGCATTTTACACAACGGGAGATTTTTTTTTTTTTTTTTTTTTTTTTTTTTTTTTTTGGATGATCTTGAGGAAATGATGTCAGGCTTGACGAGGGGACGCAGTAACGGCCTTGACAACGCAAATACTCTAAAGCTACGCATAAATAATAGCAGCTAATTTGATTATAGTTAGTTGAAATACCATTAGCAAATGTTCCCAGACTCTAGGCTTAGTTGCGGCGCTTTGCCCAATTTTTGACCGTGTTTCCGCATTAAACTAATTCTAGCAGTTAATTGCAAGAAATTGTGTAATTCAAACCACATGCTCAAGAGGTACGAGAGGGGGGTATATCGATGCTCTTAAGATGTTTGTAACGTTTCGGATCGTATCATTATATCACTTATATCTCACGTAGAAACCATCAGCTTGGGTGTCTTTATATGCTGAATTTTCTTCATTTTTTTCTTCTAGATGACTCAGTGAAACTTTCCTTATTCTCACCAAGTTTCATTCAAATAATAATCTTAAGAATAAGAGTATTAAAACGTCGTCAGTTGTTTGGGCAACTAATCATTCTTGTTTTAATCTTCACGCTAATGTTGTTGCTGTTATTGTTGTTGTGGGTGCGAATTAAAATTCATTTAAGTGTCCAAAATTAAAGTTAATTTAATTTGCTTTTATTTGAGGCACATAAGCTGAAAAAACGCATGCGTTTAAAATGCTTTACTTCCGTTATGCAAAACAGAGTTGAGTTCAGTTCTCATTCGGACGTGATTTTCAATGTAAAGCCATTAACTGAGGGCATGTAGCAGTGGTGGGGAGTGTGTGTGGGGGGGGGCGGAAAGGGAAAGAGGAAAATAGTGAAATGAAAGAGATGAAAAGTGAAGGTAAAGCAAATAAAATCAGAGTGTAAACACCCACAGCAACAAAGTTCAAGAAATGATAACAATAAATTACCAAAGCCAGGGGCGCATTGCAGGGCAAGACTTAAGCGTTGGGCGCGGTAGCTTAGGGCGCTTTCATAAATATACTGGATATATTTACAATTTATTTCTAGTAATACATAATATAAATATATTTATTAATATTATTTTTTATATTTTTTTGTGTATATTTTTAGATTTTAAAATAATATTGCTTCTTTTAATAATTATAATAATATTATTAATATTTAAAAATGTTAAAAGTGTTAATCTGAAATATATTTTAGTATTATTATTATTATTATTAGTATTTATCGGCGTATTTCTGTAATGCAATAAATTAATTCCAATGAATAGATCTAGAGTTATAATAAAATTAAATTATTTGAAGAATTGTTGTATAAAATGCAAATATTTTAGTTGCAATTATTATTTAATTTAAAGTCAACTAAAAATTTTTAATACCAGTTAAAAAAGAAATTAATTAAAGTAAAAAATAACATTTTACAAATTATAAAATAATGATTTAAAAATTAAAAATATATTAAAGCTAAAAAGTCTGGATGACAAATTAAAATAAAAGTGAAACAAGTTTTCTAATATATGAAATAATTAAATTTAAAAGACAAAAGTTAAAATTATATAAAAAAAAAATAAAATATATTTAAAAATATTAAATTGAAATGCAAAAAATTAAAATTTGAAATATTAAAATTTAAAATTAATAGACAATAGTTAAAATTATAAATAATAAAAGAAAAAAATGTATAAATGTTAAATTGAAATGTTAAACTTTAAAATTTGTAGTATTTAAATGTAAATTAAAGTTAAAAATAAAAAAAAGATGAAATTAAATTTAAAAATGTTAAAATGAAAAGTTAAATGCTTTAAGGACAATACAAAATTGTATTACAGTTGAAATAAATTTAAAAAATTAAGCAAAATTTGCAAAATATTTAAATTAATACTTAAAAGTTGTGAACTGCAAATTGCTGCCATAAACTCGCTAAGAAGCATTATTAGATCTCTGAAAGGTCTGTTTTGCATATTAACATCTATTTAGATTCCCATTAGGAAATGTTTTACAGTCAATGAATAACACCCAGTTAGATTTATTTACCCCCTAGAGTTAGATTTGCCCCGAGGCAATAAGTAAAACGCTACTTAATTGCAATTTATTTGATTGACCTTAATGGGCGCTTTTAATGTCAGCTCGCACCTGGCCAAAGTTGTTGTTGCTGTTGTATCAACTTTCATTGACGCTGCTTACAAGTTACAAGTTGCAAGTTGCAACAAGGGGCAGCAGGAAGCCGTTGGCTTGCCACCATTTAGCATTAATGTTTATGTGGCATTCAATTAGACCCTGAGGATCAATCAACAGTCAACGTCCTGCATCAGGTCAGCTCTATATACAATAAAAACAAAATAGATCATCTTACATAATGTTTGCAAAATTCAAGCAGCTGTCAAATGGCTTACAAATTTCACAACTTTATAAGGGGAGACACCTTCCCAACTATGCCCCAAACCGACCCTCGGCAGCTCTTCCTCCCTTCCTCTGCCATAGACAGTTACATGGATTGCTGAGCGTCTAAACAACAACGAGAAATTGTTATGGCAACATTATGATTATCTTTTGAGATTGCAACATGATTTGCGCAAGCGTTGAAAAACGTTTAGAGAATTATATTTAACTAGCATTGTTGGCCAAAAGGAGAAAGGTAGCATTGAAAGTGCATTTCTGACAGCGAGTTAACTTACAATATTTGGCATAGTTTTAAATAATTTAAATAAATAATTAAGTCAATCGATGTTGCTGTAATAATTGTTGCAACTTTCGATGATTTTCCACAGTATGTTTTAGTATGATTATAAATAAAATATTTGTTTATAATTGTCATATTATCATTAAAGTTTAAATTATTGTAGCATAATTATAATCTTTATTCAATTTCTTTCATATAGACAAAAGTCAATGAAACTGCGTCTAACAATTTTGCATGAATTTTCCATAATTGTAAGATGGAATTTCCTATAATTAACAAGTGTTAATTATAAATTAATGAGTTATTTATATTGCCAAAATTAAAAAATTAAACGTTTGCACTTAATAAATAGAAATTGATCGCATGAACACTTAACATTTATAAGCAACTTAAGCAAAGAATGAACTTATAACAGTCAAAACAGTTAAAAAGAACATAAATTAAATAGAAATATTACAATTCAAATTTTAGTGTGTCTTGTTGTAATTGTTCTAATTAAATTAATTGTTGATACTTCGTTTCATAAAATCTTCTTTGTTCATGCTACGATCGTGATAAAATGTTCGGAAAACCTTCGCAGAGTAGCACAACCAATGTGTGCCAAATCTCAAGTATGTAGCTCCAGAAATACGTTTTGCGCGGCCGGAGGGGGCGTTTCAAAAATGTAAAAATAAACACTATAAGAGTATTTTCAAAAAATTTCGCTACTCTAGCTTTTATAGTCTCGGAGGTCTACGTGTTTATACGCCGCACAGACTGACGGACAGACTGACAGAAATGGCTATATCGGCCGAGCTGTTGATGCTGATCAAGCATATATATACTTTACAGGGTTGCAGATGCCTCCTGCCGCTTGTTATGCACATGTCGCTCTTGACAAACTTAATAGACTACTGTAATTTTGAGGTACAGGGTCTAATTACTCACCCTCACGGCGACTCATTTAAACGTTACAACAAGTGGATAAAGAAATCTTTAATATGGAGTTGCTTAGTCTTAAATCGTAGGCATAAACATCAAAAAGGAGGAATACAATTCTTCTACTTTCCCTAAGAGATGTTACCCCCTTAAAGGGGGTAATTATAACTCCCTCACACTGTGTATTTCTCAGTGATGCAATGAGGAAGTATGCGAGCAATGATCTCAGTCTGTGACAAACCATAACGTAGACATATCCCATATCCCAACGGATCAGTTACAACGGAACTACAGTGATTGGCTTACAATTGCATTGGCTGCTATATAAGCTGTTGACTTGGCCAACAACTTGGCTCAGACACATTGCAGCCGCATCATCAACAGCCACAACGCAATGTGGCGCCTCATCATCTCCTTGGCATTCATCCTGGCCGTTAAGTCGCAACAATCTCCCGTTTATTATTATCAAAGTTTGGTGTATGCCATGCCCTGGCAACCCTTGACTGTGGCGCCCTCTAGCGGTGCGATTGCAGCTGCACAACAACTGGACACGCGACAACTCAGTTTGGGCTACACGGGACCACAGATCTTTCCAGAAGCGTCAGCATCCCAAGCACAACAACAACGACGTCGTCCCATTGTGTTGGCCATGTTGACGCCTCATGCAGTGCAGGGTCAATTTACGTTACCCTTTCGGCCCTCCCCCTTTGCGGGTTACAGCCTCGACGAGCAGGAGCAACAACAGCAACAGCAGCAGCAACAACAGTTGGAGCCTGGATTCTATGCACCTGGTTATCCACAACAAACTCTCAGCTCCAACAACACAGAGGAACCCTCCGATGAGCAACAGATCGGAGAGGATCAGCAGCAGCAGCACTATATCTATATGTCCCGAGGAACTCTGTATAATCTCGTTAGTAGCTAAGACTGTATAGCAAATAAATTTAAAGTTATTGTATATTATCAACTAGAAGTATTGCAAATTATTTTGAATAGAAACAAGCGGATCAGTCGAGCGCGCGCGTCAATTTAATACCCTGTGCCGTTTCCTAATTTAAGTATTTCGATTATAATAGAATTAAGTGCCTTACACCTGTAAGAAAAGAAAGAACAAATACTCCAGCAAAAGCTGAGTGTTACGTCACTTCATTTACGTTCGCTGTCTCGCTCGCACACATGCTCTGCCCCCAAAGCGCAACGATTCAATGGAAAAATAATTACTTTTATTTCTTTTGTGATTATCTATCTTATTTATAAACCAATCTTGATTAAACTTTCAGGATTTATTCTATATGATATTTTTCAAGCACCTGTTAAGTGAGAAGTGTCCACATTGATAAATGTGGCTGTAATTAGGGAAGGAGTTAGGTATTTATTTACAGTCTCAAGTTGTGCAAGACTTAGATATTAACTCGACTTGATTACAATTAAACTATCACTTTGATTAATCAAATCGATCGAACTACATACTCCTATATAGTTTATATATATCTTCAGCTAATTTGATCTATAACATTATATCATCTAATTAACAATCTCAGTTTGTACGTTTTTTCAAAACTTATATCATTTTCGTTAAAACATATGAAAAGAGTCACGCCCACATCTTGTTTCGGGGGGCTGCCTTACTTTTACCCATGCCTTTCCTTTCCATTTTTTTGTTAACCAAAATGCCACAATTAAGACCCAAAAGAGACGTCAAATTTGGTGAAATTATGTGCCGCTTTGGGCTCGTGTGGCAGGTGACCTTGGCAACGACGCGTTGCTCATTGTGCAACAAACAGTTGAAGTCAAAGTCGCGGCACAAGGTACAAGGTACAAGGTACAAGGGGCACGGGACGAGGTCGCGTATGAAGATTGACAATGGCACAGCAAGTGGCCTGGCAATTACATGAGCTAAAAGCTACAACGATAATACGACACACGCCACACGAGGCATGGGCATGGGCCGTGGGCCGAGGGGCGTGGCACGCGGCACGCGGGGCACAGCACAAGTGCAAGAAAGAGAGCCCAAAGCAGAAGCTGAAAGAAGGGAAGCATAAGCAAAAAAAAAAAAGTCAACCATAATAGCTGATGTCATCCGATGAGTAGACGACTCACAGATGCGCTAACACATCAGAAGGGAAGGGGGGGGAAGCAGAAGCAGAGGGAAGTTGCAACCTTAGACTTCTAGCTATGCTGTACCGGAACAGCTCGAGCCGTGTTAGCCAGAATGACCTGAATGTACCTTTATCACAGCTGTAAGTTGCAATTGTACCAAAAATGATATCAACAATTGTATCGATTTTTAAGCAATACCATGAATGTGTACCATGTGTACCAAAAATGGCGCAAAAGTACCACAATTTGTGCTATAGTACCAACAACAGTTGAACAGTTTCAATTGTACCCGAAAAAGTACGAAAAAATCACCAGAAGTGGTAATAGAATAGACTCAAATGTACCACAAATGACGCAATTGTGCCAACAGTTGTACAACAGTACTAAATATGGTACTATTATAGGTTATATTGTACCGGAAATGTATACAAAATTTTACAACACTACCAGAAAGCGTAAGCAAAATCGTAACATTGTAGCAGAAGTACAAATGTACCAAAAGTGGTAAAAGCATGCTGAATATTCTTATCTAGTGTACCTATTTCTACAAATAACTTGAAGCGATGCTATGTTTAGTCGTAGCTTCTACTTATTTAGTGTTTAGATCCACCGGGCTTATCAATAAGTTAATACGCTCTAATCGAATAGTAAAAGCACAGTAGGGAACGAAGACAAATCAAAGACAAAGACGTGTAATGCTCATGACTTCATTTAGGTACAATATTAAGCTTTAAACGGTCCATTTGCGAACATTTGCCTGGAGCTCATCAATGAATTGTAAACAAAAAAAAAAAAAAAAAAAAAAAAAAAAAAAAACAAAACGTAGGAGAAGAGGAAGATAATTGAAATATGAAAGATCTGGCGGAGTGTTTCATTTGTCAGATGTGACAAGTGGATTACGAAGGCCTTGGTACAAAAATATGGCAAGACATTATGCCATATTACTGAAAGAAACTGAAAGAAAAGACAAAGACGTCAGTTACAGGTAACGCCCAACTTGTGATCCACATCAAATTAAACAGTGGCAAAAGTTAAAGACAAACAAATTTGCTAGCCAAATTTGTGCAGCTGACAAAATAACAAAAACAATAAGAAAAGTAACAAAACAAACAACTACATCATCGACATCATCAACGGCGACGGCGGCAACAACAACAACAACAAACAACGAACGGTTCCAATTCGTTTCGGTTCCGTGAGTGGATTGTAAAGTGTGGATTGTCTTTAATATTTGACAAAATTTCCGTTAGCTACTGTAAGAATATGAAAGCGGCGGGGCCAGTGGGGATTGTGGGTTGGGGATGGGTGTCGACTTGTCATCCACACGCACATTCATCAAAAATGTTACTTGGAATTAATTGCAATTTACGCATAAAGCAAAACGACTCACCGCAAAAAAAAAACGTTGGGAAAGGTTGGAAAAAACCAAAACAGACACGCACCGCTCAGCGGAGAGATGCGGGTAAGCGGCGGCGGGGGCGGGGGGCAACAATTGTGCACTGAGACATGCGATATGGAAAAAGTGTCATTTGAACTTGAGTCGAAGCCGCAATGCAGCAGTCGCATTGTACAGTGGTGCGAGCGTGCAGCAATAGTGCATGAAATGTGCTGCAAGCGGATTTAACAGTGATACAACAATGTTATTGATAGAGAAATATTAACTGCACTATTTAATTGAACAGGCTTTACGCTTTGGTTGCCAGACGACCGCAGTGCAACATCAATTACAGCTGTCACAGTCAAGCGCAGTACCATCACTGTCAGCCCACTGTGCCAAGGCAACATGTCTTCCGAGCGTGCTCGCCATAAGCCCGTAACAAGAGTGAGAGTGAGAGTAGTGCGAGTGCGAATGCGAATGTGAGTAAGCAAAGATAGCGGTAAACCAAAAGCGAACAACCAAAACTAAAGATCGCTTTGCATCATATGCAAAATGACAACAACAACAACAAGCTCAACCAAATAGCCAACTGTTAACTGCGTCGAGCTGACGCTTTTCGCATCGTCGCCGACGCTGCAGCGCTGCGGCCGTACAACGTCAACATCAGCGTCGACGCCAACACCAACGCCAACGTCGACGTCGACGTCAACAATGACGAGCGATTTGGTGAAGAGGCCGCGTATAAAAGGGTTGGCCGGTGCAGAGGTCGTCAACACTCGGCGCGCAGCACTTGTGGAATATACGCGAAACAGTTCGTGAGAGTTTAATAAAGAGTGGGCAAGAGCGAGAGAGTGGCAAAAGCAAACGATAATACGCTGCAAGGATATAAAGTGATCGAGAACTTTATCTGTCTAAATACAAATTTTTTTTTTTGCGTTTTGTTTGTGTGCAATTAAACAAAAATGCAGTTCGCTGTAAGTGTGTGAAATATTAATAATTCAATTATTGATATGAAATGAAATATGCAAATAAATTTATCGAAAGCCGCCAAGGAATTGCATTACAATGTGATTTTGGTATTTCGATAAATTTATGCATACTCTAATCAAAATCCTACTACGAACTGTATAGTAAACAGAACTTTTAATATTTCGATAAATTCACGAAGTGATCCTTTGCATTTATCGAAAGTTGCCAATTTGTACTTTTAGTATTCCAATAAAAATTTAAAGTTATCGAATGTCGCCATGCTTGATACATATGTAAATATGTTATGTGCTATTGGCATTTCGATAAATTTAAGATCCTTCTGCTAATCTATCGAAAGTCAACAAGGAATAATAAGCCCAAAAGTATTTTCAATATTTCGATAAGTTTAAGCATGCTTCAACAAATACAATATGTGTACTATTTTGATAAGCTTATACAAATATAGATAAATACCTAATCAATTAACGCACTATTTCAGTTATCGCGCGCGCTGCTCATCTGCGCATTCTTCGCCAGTTTATACATTGCTGCCGCCAAGCAAGTGCAACAAGTGCAACCACAACAACAGCAACAGCAGCAGGGCACAAAGCTGAAGCGTGATGCGGCTTTGAGTTTTGGCAACGGCATCTACCATGGACCCTCGCACAAGTATCTGCCACCGGCGGTGACCGCTGGCTATGAGAGCACATATGCCGCATTGCATGGCAATGGATTGGCGTCGAGCAGCGGCTTTGACTTTGCCAGCCTGGACACGGACAACAGTCATCACTATCATCATTACAATCATCAGCAGCAACAACTGCCACATCAATCGGCGTACGCAGCTCCACATCAGGGACATGGGCAAGGACATGGACATGGCCATGGGCATGGACGTCCTGTGTATATAAGCTCTGGTGGTGCACACTATCATCATCGTCAGCAGGCGCCCAAAGTGGAGACATACATTGTGCAGACGAGCAATAATAATGCTGGACATGCTGGACATCATCAAAGTCATGGCAATGGACTGGGCACTGTATACAAGTACGCCGGACATGGTCAAGGCGGCAGCAGCAGCGGCAGCAGCAGCGTCTCTGGCGCCTACTTGAGTTTGTTGGGCAGCGGACACAAGCAGCATGGCGGCGGCAGCAGCAGCAGCAGCAGCACCTATCTCTTGGCCACGCCCAGCTTCAGTGCCAGTCATGGACTTGGCCATGGTCTTGCTCTTGGTCATGGTCATGTGCAGCGTCCCAGTCTTAGTCATCACTATGCGCCTGCCTTAAGTCACGGCCTGGAGCATGAGGAGCATTCAGGGTACAGCTATGAGACGCCCAGCATACACTTCAAGCAGCCACTGAGCAGCTATGGTGTGCCACTGTTGCCCGCCTATGAGCACAGTCCGCATGAGCTGGTGGAAGAGGAGCACCAGCATCAGCAGCACCAGCAGCAACAACAGGAGCCGGCGGCCCAATTGAATCACATACATAAGTCGCATGGCGATCAGCAGACACCGTCTTATGCTTTGGGCCACAAGGGATTGGGCCACTTCAGCTATACGTCCAGCAAGCCACATGCTCTCAATACGGACATTCATCAGTCGGAGGAGCACAATGAGCTGGTGGCGGATCTATCGAAGGCACCGTTCAAGCCCAGCGCCTTTCTGGGCGCCACGCATGAACCAAGCAATGGCTTTGACTTTGCCACGCCCACCAGCCAGTATTTGCAGCCGCCCACAGCGGCCGCTTATGATTATCATGCGCCCAGCGTGCTCTATGGTGCACCCGGGCAATCGGGGGACTCGGCCACGCCCATTTTTGAGCCAGATTCCACATACCTGCCGCCAGTGGCCAGCTATGGTGCCCCTGCCACGCCCACGCACAGTTACCACTAAATTATTGCAGCTTATACCTTTAAGTTACAACTTAAACTTAAATATATAAATAATTATTATTTTTTTTTTTTTTTATGTAACAATTTGTTGTAATTTTAAGCTTTTCTTGTGGAAAATTCTGCACATTTGCAAATAAAACGTACACGAAAGACAACGAACAACAACAACAATTGGGCCACGCCCACCTCTCACTTTGCAGCCGTTACACTTTCAATTGGCAAGAAGCGTCTTTCTGGCCAACATCACGTCGCGTCCAATTGAACGCGCGTTTTAAATGCACAACTCGTTGAATTTTCGATTTGATTTTGAGTTTTGTTACGAATTTCGAAAGCGTGTGACGTTTTGGCGAGAAATTTGAACAAATTGTTGATGCGACAAACAGCCAAAAGAAGAAGAAGAAGAAGCAGCAGCAGCAGCAACAGCAGTTAA
The DNA here is from genome assembly GCA_018901825.1 of Drosophila funebris. Lineage (NCBI taxonomy): Eukaryota > Metazoa > Arthropoda > Insecta > Diptera > Drosophilidae > Drosophila > Drosophila funebris. The sequence continues at coordinate 503,798 of JAEIFK010000455.1, read as the reverse complement.
AACGCTTAACGCATATACAATTAGTTGTTGGCTTAAATAAGCCAAGTTAATCAGCTGGCGAAAGGGCATCTGCCCAAATAGATCCTCTTATCATATGATTCATTGATATTTCAAATGCCTGCGAGGTCAAAGGAAACAGCTGATTATATCATTCGTTGGTAATGCAATGAGTCATTGCATTGCTTCATTGCAAATGCATTCATTCACTTGAAGTACTTGCAAATACATTCCTACAAGTACAAGTTCCAGCTTAGTAAACCGCGGCAAACACTTTTCGAGACTAACAACTTATGTAAGGAGTTAAGATCAAATGAATCCATTTATCATATAATTCACTCTTAATTCAAATGCATTCATTCATTCGAAGTACTTGCAAATACATTTACAACTTCATATCGCTTAAAGTAATAAAATAAATTTAGAAAGTTGTGCGAAAGCTTTTAAGCCTTGACTCCTTGACTATGATTACCAAATATTAACCAACAATTAGGTAATGAAAAATATATTAATATTTTGTATAATACAATATATATATTATTATTCAATCAGTTGTTGTTTGAAACTTTTATTATCTGTCACTTTTGAAGCTTCTTTGCCTTAACGATCACAACTCGAGCTGGCCAGCAACGGTTTGAAAATGCATAACGCTTCCTGAAAACTTAAGTTTAAATAATAATAGGTATAAAAATATATATAACTTTTAATTATATTGTTGACTTGTTTGGCTGTTATTTCGCATAACTTTTTTTAGACTTAAAAAAACAGGATAATTTCAACGAAAATTCATAAAATATAATTAACTTCATTAACTTCATATTTATATAACTGCATTATTTAATAATAATAATTTAGTTTATTTAGTCAAATTATTGATGAACAATGTTTCAGCTTAACGATCGCTTAGACAATATTGCATTAATATCAATATTTTATCTTCAAATAAAAATTATTTATATTTATCTATAAGCGTTAAAATTATTTAATTAATATTTAAAAAATTGTATATATAGTATATAATATAATTAGTGTATAATAAGTTATTTAAGTATTTCATTTATTTGAATTGAATATTTTAGAAAAAAATTAACTACAAGAAAAATTGTTAAGCTTTTTGTTTGTATTTTTAGAATATTTAACACTAAGAAAAAAATTACTTATTTTGTTATAATATTTTAGAAAAGTATACTAAAAATTAATACAAAAATGTACGAAAATTTTCTTTCAATTTTGTTCTCATTTGTAAGTCAAATGTTTTTTTTTCATATTAAAAGATTATTATTACTGCTTAGTGTAGTTTATATTTAAAATACAGAGAAATCTCTGATCTATTTCGTGTCCTACTTCCACAAAGTAAACTCTTTCTATAGTCAATTGATTTTTAGTATAAAATAAAATAAAATGCAATATATAATAAAATTTGTGTATAATAAATTATATATATGTATTTCATTTATTTAAATTAAATTTTTTGAAAAAGCAACAAACTTTTAATTGTTATTAACTTGTTCTTTGTATTTTTAAAAATTACATATTTTGTTCTAGTATTTTACGAAAATATTATATAAATATAAATTATTTAATTTATATACTGTCCTCCCGACTCCCGAGTTCCATTCATAAATTTCCCAAAGGAAAACTCAACTGTACTTAACACTGAGACACTGAGACCGTTAGGAAGACTTTCTTCTGTAGTTTTGCTTGACTTGATTTGCGTTCTCATTGCGCAAACACTTGCGTTTCCATGGCAAGGCAGAGTGGCAGCTTCACTACCTTCAAATACTCAGCCGCGTCTTCATTCGCGTAATCATAATCTTGGCAATGATCTTATGATTGATGCAACTTAAGTTGGCTGTGAAATGATGTCACTTGATGCCGCTTACTCATATTAATCATATTTTTTTTTTTCAGTTATAGTCTTTTCGCCACTCTTATGCAATGGCAGAGGGAATCAGCGATGCGGCCAAGCGGCCAAAGCGACCAAGCGACCGGTTGAGGTATCGCATTTTGTACATTTGATCCTTTGAGGCGGTGACCCAAATTGTGGCATGCAATCGAAAGTGAAAGGATAATACGTATATATACAAGTGAAGAGAGTGAGTGAGAGAGACAAACAGAGCTGGAGATTATGAGTCCGGTTGGGCAGATGGCCAACAAGAAAAAAAAAAAAGACTTAGGCAACGAACTTGTCAGTGTTGACTTGCATTAACTTACAGCTCTTTAATTTGATGACGAGCACTTGGCATGGCATTGGTATGGTTGGTTGGTTGGTTGGTTGGTTGGTTGGTTGACTGGTTGGACACTTGAAGAGCACCACAAAGTGCGAAAGTTGGCTATAATGCAGCGGCGGCCAGTTCAACGAACCAGTGCAGTGTTACCCCACCCACACTAACCCAACTTAAGCCATAAAACTTTAGTGAGCTCAGCATTTCCCATTTCAGGTATTTTCCCGCTTTAAGTCAACAATTTTTCAGGGTCAGACCTTGGACAACCAATTAGCTGTTGTTTTGTTCTCACACACACACACACACACACACACACACACACACACAAGAATATTCTGATTACATCCAAAAGAAAAACAACAAATTAATCTAAATAAATTATAAATAACGTGACAATGCGTAGTTAAAATTTGTTTACTTCGTTGGCCTAATTAAAAAACAATTAACGTCAAGACGTGCGCTTAATTTGCAACTCAAAAGCCGCGCAGAAACCAAAGCAAATGCAACTAAGCCTGCTGCTCGACTGTGGAATACCCTGTAGGCAGCAGAAAACGTACCAAATTGTTGAGTATAAAAACAATAAGCTCAAAAACCGTTTAGCAACTAAAATTGAATCAAACATAAACTGCTACTCGACTAAGAAATGCCCTGTAGGTAGCACAAAATATAACAAACTGTGTGCTATTATAGGGTATAGTAGGGAAAAAATGCATTACAACTATACAACTTCAAAGAGACCAAGGAAACGGCAAAATAAAAAGCTGCTCGACTAAATGATACCCTGTAAACAGCTCTGTGGATCATTAAAACATAATCATGACTCGATAAAAAAATAAAAGAACTTCTTATAATGGAAAAAAAATAGACAGGCATACGCCATATACAAATGATTGACTGAACAAATACCCTGTAGGCTCGAACTAAATATGCGGTATTATAGCACAAATTTCCATGTAAAAGTTAAAATTTCACAGAAACCCAAAGTTCAGTGAGTTCAAAATACTGCGTTCCAAGCGATACCCTGTAGAAAACTCAGTGTTATCCCAAGACACATTGAATAACACGTTATTAAAGGGTATACAAAAGCAAGTTTTGATTTCAACAGCGTCAGCTTAACATTTCATTCAAGTCGCAAGTTTTCAAGAAGAAAAGAAAAGTTAAATACAATTTTGTGTGTCAACAAGTTCATACACACACTCACACACGCACGCACACACACGTACATTCCCTTCAATAGATTAGCCCTAACAATAAATTAGATAATTTTTGATTTGAAACTGCGAGTTAAGTCAAATGTGACAGACAGCAACAATGAGGTTGCCTCGCCCCCAAACTCGATTCCCCGCCGCCTCCCCTTTAAAGTTATCGTAATAGTTTTGTTATCGATACAAAGAGAGGTAATAACAATAACCATAATAAGAAACTTAAGCAAATATGTCAATAATGTGAACAAAGTCAAGAGTTGAATGTATAAATAATTTAAGAATAAACAAAGCAGTTATTAAGTTAAGTATTAAAGCAATAAATAACAACATTTGCAAAGGAATTTAATTATGTTCATCAAAAAAAATGTTGCACATTGATTTCTAGATGCTCCATCTACTTGCTGGGCGATTCATGTTTTTTGACTGCCACCTGCCGTTGTGCCTTGTGGCATGCACCTTACCTCACGCACCACGAATACAGGTATGTATGTACACACATACACATGCATACATATGAATGTGCACATAAAGAGGTGTTAAATCATTTCATTTCGCTGATTGTTGTTATTGTTGTACACATTTGTTAACTGCGAATGCGGCTGAGAGTGGGGCGCCCCGAGGCGTCAGTTATTGCTGTTGTTATTTATGGCTTTTACGCCCGATTTGCATACCCTGTAAACATACACATTTTTAATCGGCTATGCTCAACTAATGCATTGATATGTAACGGGAGACTTGCAAATTACAGTAGAACTTGACTGAGTTGAGCAAATTCGATAAATATTGATGTATGAAATATTTGAAGCTATATTAGATGTGATTTAGGGAAGTACGAGGTGAGTAGATACTAAGGAGATGATATTTATAAATATAATTACAATTTATAGTAATGTAAAAAATAATAATAATTAAAATTATATTAATAATAATTGTTTTTATTTTTAATTAATAATAATAATCTAATAACTAATAATAATCTAATTTTTTTTATATTGTTCATTGGTAATAAAATAAAATAAAGATTTATTATTATTATAATTATTTGTATTATTATTATATAATAATAATATAATATAATATATAATATAATCCAATGTATATTACAGGGCAGCGCCTAGTCGAGCACTTTCACTTGTTTGCATTGTTAATTTCGCCTCGCTGTTGGTTTAGGCCAAAGGAAAGACAACAGGCAACACAAGAGGTAACATTTCATTTTTATTTTCTTGTTATTGTTTGTTGTTTGATGTTAAAGTGCAGCCACAACGAGCTCACATTCACTTTTTACTGCTTACTCGCGTACACCCCGTGGCACGTGCCCAATGGGGTATGCGCATTATCATTGCCGCTCATTAGCCAAATGCCATAAATCACATATAAGTGAATTCAACATTTTTTGAAATGTATTTCAATTAGTTTGTTCGCATTCAATTTGTATACAGGGTATATGCAAGTTGTGTATTTAGCGAAACTCAACGGTTCTCTGGGCACTAAATACATTAACGGCTTGTGTTCTGTTAACAGTTCATTGGACACCGCCCAATTCATGCTACGACCGGGTCAACCAAACACACAATGGACCGTCATAATGTTGCACCACCGTACCATCGTGCCATCGTGCCACCGTACCACCGTACCACCAACAACAACGCAACCACACACACGCACCACAGTTCAATGGGCCAACAGTTTCGACCAACATTATGTAAGTGAGAGTTTGAAAGCTCAGGCAAAACAAAATGTTTTTATCTGCTGGATCAGTTATTATAATTAGCTATGAAAAACTATGGGAAATGCGTGTATATCAATGAAGGCTTTTTTGTTGTGAATGTGTGTGTGTGAATATGCATATACATACGTATGTATATGTATGTGTATATGTATATATATGTGTATGTGTTTTTGCTTTGTCTGTGTAGAATTGGTTGAATTTCTATAAGAATAACATGGTCAAGCGTCAAATAAGTGTTTAGTTCGACTGGCAGATACCATATATGCGTCAGTTATATGGTTTGAGATTGATTGCGGTAAAGTTGCTGCTTTTAGTTGACTGCGTCGACTCAATTGCCTTAAGTTGGCAACATAAGGTATATTCGGTTGGCAACGCTTGTGTTAAGTACATTAAAATTGGGTTAAGTTGGCTGCGCCAGGTTAGTTATCCTATGGCGTTAAGCTGGCTGCGCCAGGTTAGTTATCCCATCGCGTTAAGTTGGCTGTGCCAGGTTAGTTATCTCTTGGAGCTAAGTTGGCTGCGCCAGGTTAGTTATCTCTTGGCGCTAAGTTGGCTGCGCCAGGTTAGTTATCCCTTGGCGCTAAGTTGGCTGCACCAGGTTAGTTAGCCTATAGCGTTAAGCTGGCTGCGACAGTTTGATGATTATATGACGTGAAATTGAATGCAACAGCTTAGTTTCTTTTAAGCATGAAGTTGGCTGCAACTCAACTTATCAATTACAAAAGCTAAACAACAACTTCATTCATTCATTCAGCTTAATGCCAGGCTCAAAGTTCGAATCAACAACAAACACAAAGTTTCCACAATTGCCAAGCAGTTCATTAATCATGAGCCACTTGCAACAATCGATTTTGACTGAAAGTTAAACAAAAGTTGTGGCATAATCAAAGCGTAACCCGAATCAAGAACCCAACCCTTAAACATCTGATAGTCGATAGTTGACAGTTGAAAGCGAACGTAGCATGAACATATCGCAGCTATTTCAGACTTACCAGGATCGCTCGGGGGAGCAGACGAATCGCATCAATGAATATGTGGCACGGGCGCTGTTGCATGTGGTGCATAGTCACATAATGAGTGTGACGCCATCGCTGGTGCTGACACTCTGCTGTCGCAACAATCATACGTGCAACTTCTACAACGAAATGATGACCATACTCTTTCGCAGCTGGGGCATAGCTCCATTGCAAATTGTGACCGTCGAACAGAGCGTGGGAAGGCAACAATTGGTGGCAGGACGCAGGCATTACAATTTGATATTTACGGATTCGTATGCGGCATTTGCCGAGATCCAAGTGGAGACCTATTCCCAGGATTACAACTACAATGAGTACTATTATATATTTCTACAAGCAAGAGATCACCTTCTGCAGAGTGAGATGCGACGCATCTTTGCCCATTGTTGGCGACATCAGCTCATCAATTGCAACGTGCAGGTGCAGACAGCCTCAGGTGACATCCAACTGTACACCTATCTACCATTTGGTGCACACAGTTGCGCCAATATGACGCCGACGCTTATCAATCATTACAATGGCACTCAGATGCATAATCCTCGACTCTTTCCCCGCAAATTGGGCAACCTGTTTGGCTGCCCACTGCGTGCCGCCTTGTGGCACATGCCACCATACCTCTAGCTGCAGGGCTCTGGCCCCGAGACGCATGTCAACGGCGGTCTCGAGGGTCGTCTGCTGCAGACACTCAGCCTCAGGCTGAACTTTAGCATTGTGGTGCAAAAGCCGCCTCCCGATGTGGAGCCCATGAGTAGTCGAGCCATAAGGATGGTGAGTAACCTTAAACCGCACTCACAATTCACAAATTCACATTGAATAACTGCGTATGCTTTATTAGTTGCAACGTCAGGAGGTGGAACTCTGCTTGGGTGGTGTGCGTCAAACGGTGTCACGCAGTTTGTTGGCCACCTGCACGCACAACTATCATCAGACAAGCATTCGATTTGGCGTTCTAGGCATCAGCTATAAGCTCAGCTCCTTTGGCATACTAATGTATCCATATCCGACATCGATTTGGTTGGCAATTGGCGGTGTCTTCGTGTTGGCCGCACTACTCCAGCTAACCATGGAACGTGTGCTGCCACATTATCCGCTTCGTACCATTGTCATGCATTGGCTTAACGTGCAGCTCATGTTTGTGGGCATGCCAATGATGCAGACGCCAACATTTAATGCCAAGCGCATCTATTGCATCATGTTGATGTTCTACACATTGCTCATACGCACCGTTTATCAGGGCAAACTCTATCATTTGATAAGGACACATCAATTGAATCGCTTGCCGCAGTCCATTGACGAACTGGTTGAGCATAATTACACGGTGGTGCTGTCGGATGAAATGCACGACATGATCGACGAAATTCCCACCGTTGAGCAAATGCAATTCCATCGGCTCGGTGGCAACACCACTCCAATGCAGACACTTGACTATTTGGCCGAACGACCGCACAACAATCGTCTGGTGGCTGCAACTGGTTGGGATTTCTTTATGAGATTCAATCGTTTGCGCGCCTTCGAGGCACAGATTGAACAGAAGGAGCCAGCGCATTTCGAGCTAATACCGGAGGACATCATCGATCTGCAAATGACCATGTACCTGAGGAAGCATTCGTTTCTCACCGATGAGTTCAACGATCAAATAATGTGGATGCGATCTGTCGGCTTGCTGGCAGTCTGGGCACGCTGGGAGATAGAGGGCAGCTACTTGGATACCCAGCAGGTGATCAGCTCTGAAATGTTTGGACTGCAACAGCTCTATGCCATATTTCTAATCGTATTGTTTGGTTTAGGGCTGAGCACGCTGTTATTTGTACTCGAACTGCTTTCATTATATTCTCCGCGACTGCAGCGTTGGTTTCTATCACAATAAAAATGGCAATTAACTCTTTAACTATATAAATTTATTTATTTATCTATATATTTTAATATTTACATCCATATACATATACATATGTCGGAGAAGGAGGAGAGATGTTTTCCATTTCCATTATGTCGGGTTGAAGCGTAGTGAGACGTAAGGCTGTGGTCTGTTAGTCCAATATCTAAGAGCGCCACGACCGCAAGAGAGCGACTTTTCATTTGTCATCTGACTTGTCAACTTCCTCGTCCCTGTCCTTACGACCTGTCAGTGAAGTCTTCCAACACTGATTACTTAACAACACACATAACCGTTACGCCACACTCAGTCCACTCGGACTTCGCCTCTTTGCACCGAATGTTCAAGGAACACTCTTTGTCTCTTTCTACGTTTTACTTTAACATTTCGCAACACTAACAGTGTTCTTAACATGCTATCTTCAGAGGGTGTCATCAATAACGTAAATCATAATTTGAATTTAACATTAATTGTTCTAAATCTACGACTCATATATATGTATCTATAATCTTGGGTGTCAAAACGTACATACTTCTAACTTAACATCGCGCCTAAAGAAAACACTTTTAAAACACAGCTGAAAGTTGCATAAAGATCGCTTAAAATATATGAAAGTTATTCAGGAAATAATGAAGAGAGCATTTAATCGGTTAGCTGTGCCAATGTTGTAAATATGTGTTTATACACACGCACACACGCACATACACATAGCATAAAGCACATGTTTATATATTGTTCTTGTTATATTATTATTATTTATTATATTATTTATATGTCGTGACACGATGATATTATTTGAATTTAACGGACGTTGCCACACATCTCTAATTTATTGCCTGTTATCTTAGCTCCGTTATTTTTTATGTTATGAGCGAGACAAGGCTATCTGTTGCTGAACGTGAACCTTTGAGTTGCGGAGTGTGTGTGAGTGAGCAGGATAGTAATAGTAATAGTAATGCAAGCTAAATTTGCAGAAATCGCAGCACAGCAAAAGGAGTCAAGAATGGACACTGGAGGCAACTAGAACAGAACTTGTTATTGAGCGCAGAGAAATATATAATATTAACATTTTACATTTTTATTATATAGTTTACACTTAATATTTTATTACTTAACTTTTTTTCTTTTTTTTATTTTATTGTTTTATTTTTTTATATTTTATGACTTGATAATTTGTTTTCTTTCTTTGTTTTCCCCTTGCATTAATATAATTAAATACTTTTTTTTTTTTTAATTTTATTATATTTTACTTATTTATATATTTTTTATGTTTACATTTTTACTATTAATTTCCTTTTTATTATGTTTTATTAATTTATATTAATATTTTTTAAATTTTTTACTTTTTTTCATTCATTTCTTTAAAATAATTGTATTTTATTGCAAAACATGATTATATTCATATTTAATATTTATTTGTTTATACATACTATTCTTAATATTTAACATAACTTTTAAATATTTATCCGTAATCATTGCGATTTTCTGCCTTCCCTAGCGGCTTTAAAGTACAAGTCTAACATTCGTCTGATCTCGGAAATTGCACTGTGAGAAATAATGGAACTGTCGTTGGTTATATTCTTGACCGTTTTCAGTTTCTCGCTCAATAAGTAGTTCTCACATTTCCAAATCGAAATGCAATGTCCGATTTCTTCGTCGTCGTCCGAAGAGCACGGATATGGCAAATCCTTATTTCTTGGCAGCAACTCGAAGGCTTCGTGTTCTAATCTCGATACATTTGCCACAGGCGTACTCGTCTCAGGGTGGGAATGCGATAATGTGGATCCAGGTATGGGCGATAGCGTTGAAGATGGGTCGGAGAGTGCCAGACGTTGCTTGGATATGGCCAAATCGGATGAAAATTTCAGCTTTGAAAGAGAACTTTGATCTGAGCATATCGATTCACTCGTCCCACTTGGAATCATAATCTTCGATTTCCCTGGGGGTATCAATGCAGCGAACGGCGATGGTCGCTCAAGTCTCGAGTGCTTGTTGACCGTTATTGGTTCTGTGGTAACAAATCTTGGTCCTTTGCGAACGGAACTTGGTTGTGTCTGAACAATAATTGGTTCACAGCGTACTAAATTTGGTTCCTTTTGAACAGTGGCTTCTTGGCGAAGAAATCTTAGTTCCCTCCGATTAGTTGATTCCTCGCGAATAATTGGTTTCTTCTGAACAGCTGGTTTATTGCGAACCAAAATTGGTTGCTTGAGAACTAAACTTGGTTCAGTTCGAACAGAACTTGGTTCAGGGTGAAGAGTTGGTTCGTTGCGAACAAAACTTAGTTCTCTGCGAATAATAAATGGATCCGTCCGAACAATACTTGGTTCCGTGCGAACAGTTGTTGCCTTGTGAACAGTTGTTGCCTTGTGAACAGTTGTTGCCTTGTGAACAGTTGTTGCTTTGTGAACAGTTGTTGCTTTGTGAACAGTTGGTTCCTTGCGAACAGCTGGTTCGTTGCGAATAAAACTTGGTTCCTTGTGAATGATAAATGGTTCCTTGTGAACGGCTGGTTTATTGTGAACCAAAATTGGTGCCTTGAGAAGTAAACTTGGTTCATTGCGAACAGAAGTTGGTTTCGTGTGAACAGTTGGTTCATTGCGAATAAAACTTGGTTCCTTGTGAACGGCCGGTTTATTGCGAACCAAAATTGGTTCCTTGAGAGGTAAACTTGGTTCATTGCGAACAGTAGTTGGTTTCGTGTGAAGAGTTTGTTCATTGCGAACAAAACTTAGTTCCCTGCGAATAATAAATGGTTCATTGTGAACAGTTGGTTCCGTGCGAACAGTTGGTTCATTGCGAATAAAACTTGGTTCCTTGTGAATGATAAATGGTTCCGTACGAACAAAACTTCTTTCCATACGAACAGTTTGTTTAGAACAAACAGAACTTGGTTCCTTTTGAATTAAACTTGGTTCCTTGTGAACAATTGGTTCAATACGAACAAAACTTGGTTCCCTGCGAATAATAAATGGATCCTTGTGAACAAATCTTGGTCCCTCGTTAACAGTCTGTTCATTGCGAACAAAACTTGATTCCGTGTGAACAATAACTGATTCCTTCTGAATAATTGGTTCACAGCGAACTAAGCTCGGTTCCTTATGAACATTTGGTACCTGTCGAACAAATCTTGGTTCCTTCTGACTAGTTGGTTCTTTGGGAAAGGATCTTGGTTCCGTGCGATCAATAATAAATGGTTCCGGGCATACAGTAGTCGGTTCCGTGCCAAAAACAACTGGTGCCTTCTGTGGAATTGGTTCATTCTGCATAGTTGGATCCTCCGGAATAGTTGGCTCTTTGCGAACGAAATTTGGTGTCGTGCGAACAATTGGTTTCTTGCGGACAATTGGTTCCGTGTGAACAATAACTGATTCCTTTTGAATAAGTGGTTCGTTCTGATTAGTTGGTTCTTTGCGAACAGTTCTTGGTTCCGTGCGAGCAATTGATTCCATGCGAACAATAGTCGGTTCCGTACGAACAATAACCGGTTCCTTCCGAATAGTTGGTTCCACCTGAATAGTTGGTTCTTTGCGAACAACATTTGGTCTCGCGCGAGCAATGGGTTTCGTGCGGACAATTGGTTCCGTGGGAACAATAACTGGTTTCCTCTGAATAGTATGATCTTTGCAAAATGGTTCATTTCGCACTAGACTTTGTTTTTTGTTAATCGTTGATTCAATGAGGACTAAACATTGTTTCGTGGGTTCCTTCTCAACAGTACTTGGTTCCATCCCAACACTATTCGCTTCCTTCTTAGCACTACTCGCATCCTTCCCAACACTATTCGCTTCCTTCTTAGCAATACTCGGATCCTTTCCAACACTACTCAGTTCCTTAGCACTATTCGGTTCCTTCCCAACACTACTCGGTTCCTTCTTAGCAGTATTCGGTTCCTTCACAACACTATTCGCTTCCTTAGCACTATTCGGTTCCTTCCCAACACTACTTGGTTCCTTCTTAGCAGTATTCGGTTCCTTCTTAGCAGTATTCGGTTCCTTCCGAACAATACTCGTCTCCTTCCCAACTCTACTCGGTTCCTTCCGAACAATAATTGTCTCCTTCCCAACACTACTCGGATCCTTCCCAACACTATTCGGTTCCTTCCCAACACTGTTCGGTTCCTTACGAACAATACTCCTGTCCTTCCCTACACTACTCGGTTCCTTCCCAACACTACTTAGTTCCTTCCCAACACTATTCGGTTTCTTCCCAACACTGCTTGGTTCCTTCCGAACTATACTCCTCTCCTTCCCAACACTGCTCGGTTCCTTCCCAACACTACTCGGTTCCTTCCCAACACTGTTCGGTTTCTTACGAACAATACTCCTGTCCTTCCCTACACTACTCGGTTCCTTCCCAACACTACTTAGTTCCTTCCCAACACTATTCGGTTTCTTCCCAACACTGCTCGGTTCCTTCCGAACTATACTCCTCTCCTTCCCTACACTACTCGGTTCCTTCCCAACACTACTTAGTTCCTTCCCAACACTATTCGGTTTCTTTCCAATACTGCTCGGTTCCTTACGAACAATACTCCTGTCCTTCCCTACACTACTCGGTTCCTTCCCAACACTACTCGGTTCCTTCCCAACACTGTTCGGTTTCTTACGAACAATACTCCTGTCCTTCCCTACACTACTCGGTTCCTTCCCAACACTACTTAGTTCCTTCCCAACACTATTCGGTTTCTTCCCAACACTGTTCGGTTCCTTACGAACAATACTCCTGTCCTTCCCTACACTACTCGGTTCCTTCCCAACACTACTTAGTTCCTTCCCAACACTATTCGGTTTCTTTCCAATACTGCTCGGTTCCTTACGAACAATACTCCTGTCCTTCCCTACACTACTCGGTTCCTTCCCAACACTACTCGGTTCCTTCCCAACCCTATTTGCTTCCTTCCCAACACTGCTCGGTTCCTTCCGAACAATACTCATCTCCTTCCCAACACTACTCGGATCCTTCCCAACACTATTCGGTTCCTTCTTAGCACTATTCGGTTCCTTCCCAACACTACTTGGTTCCTTCCCAACACTATTCGGTTCCTTCCTAACACTACTCGGCTCCTTGCAAACAGTTTTCGGTTCCTTGCGCACAGTACTCGGCTCCTTATTATGAGTAATCGTTGGATCGACAGTGTCAGTGTCAATAATTGTTTTCTCCTGAAAGGTTGGATTTTTTTGGAAGGATCTGGTTTATTTTCTGAACGATTTGGATCCTTTTCTTCTTTTGCGCAAAATATCATTTCCTTGTAGGAAAGCTCCGGTTTTCCGCCGGAAGGATCCAGTTCTACGTCGAAAGGATCTGGCTCTTCGTCGAAAGGTTCTACTTTCTTGCTAATAATTAGGTACTCATGACAAAATGGTACCTTGCAGAAAGGATCAGGTTTCATGTCGGACGGATTTAGTTCCTTGACAGGAATTTGCCACTCCTGAAGAGATGGTTTCTCGTCGGAAGACTCGTGCTCGTCGACGGAAGACTCTGGTTCCCTTTCATTAATTACTTTCCTCCGAGAAGTTGGTTCCTCTTGGGAAGGATCTGGTTTCTTGCCAATTGCTGCCTCTTTTGAAGTTGGTTCCTCGTCGGAACCAACAACAACTGGTTTATTCTGAAAAGATGGTTCATCGGAAGACTCTGGTTCCTCCCGATGAGTTGATTCCTCTGATTCTGAAGGATTTGCTCCCATTTCTGAACTACTTGGTTCGGACGTCCCTGGATCATTGTCAATAAGTGGTACCTCCTGAGTTGGTTCCTCGTCTGAAGACTCTGGTTCTTTGTTAATAATTGCTTCCTCCGGAGGAGATGGTTCCTTTTCTGAACGATCTGGTTGCATTTCTGAGCTACTGGGTTCTGACGTCTCTGGTTCATTGTCAATAATTGGTGCCTCTCTGATTGGTTCCTCGTCTGAAGACTTGTCAATAATTAGTTCCCCCCTAAGAGTTGATTCCTTTTCCGCAGGATCTAGTTCCATTTCTGAGCAACTTGGATCGGACGCCTCCGGTTCATTGTCAAAAATTGGTTCTTCCTGAGTTGGTTCCTCCTCTGAAGACTCTAGTTCCTTGTCAATAATTGGTTCCTCCCTAAAAGTTGATTCCTTTTCTGCAGGATCTGGTTCCATTTCTGAACCACTTGGTTCGGCCGTTCCTGGTTCCTCATCTGAAGACTCTAGTTCCTTGTCAATAATTGGTTCCTCCCTAAGAGTTGATTCCTTTTCTGCAGGATCTGGTTCCATTTCTGAACTACTTGGGTCGGACGCCTCCGGTTCATTGTCAAAAATTGATACCTCCTGAGTTGGTTCCTCCTCTGAAGACTCTAGTTCCTTGTCAATAATTGGTTCCTCCCTAAAAGTTGATTCCTTTTCTGCAGGATCTGGTTCCGTTTCTGAACCACTTGGTTCGGACGTCTTTGGTTCATTGTCAAAAATTGGTTCATCCTGAGTTGGTTCCTCTGAAGACTCTAGTTCCTTGTCAATAATTGGTTCCTCCCTTAGAGTTGATTCCTTTTCTTCAGGATCTGGTTCCATTTCTGAACAACTTGGATCGGACGCCTCCAGTTCATTGTCAAAAATTGGTTCCTCCTGAGTTGGTTCCTCCTCTGAAGACTCTAGTTCCTTGTCAATAATTGGTTCCTCCCTAAGAGTTGATTCCTTTTCTTCAGGATCTGGTTCCATTTCTGAACAACTTGGATCGGACGCCTCCAGTTCATTGTCAAAAATTGGTTCCTCCTGAGTTGGTTCCTCCTCTGAAGACTCTAGTTCCTTGTCAATAATTGGTTCCTCCCTAAAAGTTGATTCCTTTTCTGCAGGATCTGGTTCCATTTCTGAACCACTTGGCTCGGCCGTCCCTGATTCTTCGCCAATAAGTGGTTCCTCCTGAGTTGGTTCCTCCTCTGAAGACTCTACTTCCTTGTCAATAATTGGTTCCTCCCTAAGAGTTGATTCCTTTTCTGCAGGATCTGGTTCCATTTCTGAACTACTTGTATCGGACGTCTCTGGTTCATTATCAAAAATTGGTTCCTCCTGAGTTGGTTCCTTGCCTGAAGACTCTAGTTCATTTTCAATAATTGCTTCCTCCTGAGGAGATGGTTCCTTTTCTGTAGGATCAGGGTCCTTTTCTTTGTTGCCGGAATAATCTGGCTCAATATCATAAAACTCTGGTTCACTGACAATAACTGGTTCGTCTTGAGTAGTTGGTTTCTGTTCGGAAGGATCTGTTTGCATTTTGGACGGATCTGCTTCTTTGTTGGAAGGATCTGGTTCAATTTCTGAATGATCTGCTTTATAGTCAGAAAGATGTGATTCGCTGTCAGTTAGATCAATGTCGGAATAATTTAGTTCACTGTCAGAAGAACCTTGTTCCTCCCGAGAAGTTTGAGAATGAAAGTTTTCAGAATGATCTGTTTCCTTGTCAATAGTCAATTCGACATTTTCTTCAAAATCTGTGTTTTTGTCGGAAGGATAAGGTTCTTTGACGTCAGAAGACTCTGGTTCCTCATCGGAAAACTCATGTTCTTTATCGGAGAGCTCGGGTTCCTCATTGGAAGGAACTTGTACAACGTCGTCAATAATTGGTTTCTCTCCGGAAGTCAATTCGTTGTCGTCTAAAGCTGATTCCTCGTCGGAAGATGGTTCCTTATCGAAAGTAGCCGTTTCTGATAGGTCCGATGCGTCATTTTCAGAAGACGCTTCCGTGTCGGAAGTCATACTCATGTCAATAATATCTGGTTCTATGTCGCTAACATGTCGTTCTATGTCGGAAGGAGCTCTTACATCATTGCCAATAATTGTTTCCCCTTCAGAAGACAATTCTTTATCGCCAATAGCTGGTTCCTCATCGGATGGATCCGGTATCTTGTCGTCGGAATATGACTGATATTTGGTAAAACCCGTCTGCATCTCGGAAGGATCTGGTTCCTTATCCTCGCCGTCACTTAGTGGTTCCTCTTCACGAGCTGGTTCTATGCCAAGTGAAACCAGTTCCTCATCGGAAGAATTTGATAAGTAATCACCAAAAACTGTTCCCGTTTCGGAGGCTGAGTCCGTGTCGATAAACTCCACTTGCCGCATGTCGATAGAATCTGATTCCCTTTGGTCCGGTGTGTCTTCATGTGAAGATGTTTCCTTGACGGAAATTTGTTCGTTGTAATCCAATGGATCGGAATAAGCCGATTCCTGCCCGGTTGGTGATGGTTGCTTGCCGACATTCGCTGCTTTCTCGGCAGTAACTAGATTCTTTTGGGATGAAACTGGTTCCTTATTGTCTGCAACTAGTTCCTTGTCGACAAAAATTGATTCCTCTTCCACATAAGCTGGTTTCTCGCCGGAAACTTGGTCCTTAACGGATATAGCTAGTTGCTCGCCAGATGTAGCTACTACCATGCCGACTGCAGCTAGTTCCTTGTCGACATAAGCTGGTTCGTCTGTCACATAAGCTTGTTTTCCCTGCTCGATGGATGTCGCTTCCTTGTAGGCTTCGGCTAATTCCTTCTCGAAATGAGCTGGAATATTTACGGAAGGATGGGTAATTATTTCGAAAGAAGCTGGAATCTTACCGTCCGAAATATTTTCCCTGCCAGCAGATGGTGCTTCTTGGTCGGGTGATACAAATATTTCGGAAGGAGCTGGAAAGTTAACCTGAGTCATTGGCACATTATCTGCAGAAATTTGTTCATTATGGAGGGAAGCTGATTCTTTGGCGGCAATAAGTGTATTAGCCGAATGATCCGTTATATTTTGGGAAGGATATGTGGGGGAAGAAGCAATTGCCTTGCCATGAGAAATAGTTTTCTCTTGGACCGTTGCTGGCAAGTTGGGGATAAAGGGTTTCTGGTAGATGGAAAATGGTTCATTGAAGTCCATATTTGGTTCCTTGTAGTTGAAAACTTGTGCCTTGTCACGATAGGCTTGTAAATTGAGGCGACCTTGTTTCTTGTAGTCATGAATTGGTTTCCTCTCAGTAGGCAGCACCTTTGCAGAAGCAGCTGCTGCCTTGGCCGGCAATATTGGTTCATTATGGTCAGGCGGGGATTCCCTGTGGACACACATCGGTCTCTTGTAGGCACCAGTTGGTTTGTCGTCGGCAGGAGGTGGTCCCCCAACGACAGGTGCATTAGCGCCTGAACCATCTGGATGCAATAGAGCATTTGCTTTGGCATTTTCCACAGCTTTGATATTCACGTGCCACAACTGTTCATTATCTCTCTGCTTGGCAATCTCCTGCCTACGTAACTCAAAGCGTTGCTGCTCCAGGCGTTGAATCTCCTCCTTTTGCTTCTGATGGTTGACATTGTAGAACTTGTAGAACCAATTGGTAAACTTATATTGGGCACGTCCCTGGATAAGACCCTTTTCGGGTAGATCTGAGCTGACGTGCAGCTTGGCAAAGGCCCGTTGCAAGAGCCGATAATTGCCTTCAATCTCATGTGCAACATTCGTCTTCATTATCACCTTGTTCATTGGCAACGAGTGTGGAAATAGCTTGTGCACCATTCGACAATAGATATCGCCAGTCTTTAGTTCATTCAATGACTTTAGCTTGCCGTCCGTCACTTCATTAACCCAGACTAACAATTCGCGAGCCGATTTTGTATCCTTACTGAAAATCAGCACATCCTCAGCAAGAGGCTGATCCTTGACTTCCTTATTACGCTTCTTCATTGTGCTGTGACCTTTGTACACCTGGCAGGTAAACCTGTAAAAGCTTTAATTATCTTTGCAATACAATGTTCCAAGACAGACTCACTGTTTTTAGACCCGGTACCCAATGTTTACAGGGGTTTAAAGTTTAAAAGTTTATTTTAAATGAAAATATAACTTATTCAATGTAATAATCTTTGTATAATCTTTTCGAAAGAAAAGCGAAATTATAAATTTATTCTATCAGAGCTTGAGATAGAATGAACATCTAGCACATGAAATGTTTGAATTTTCAAATATTCTCAAAGTCTACTTTGCTCATCATTATTGTATAGACTAGTAGACTGATATTGACAATAAATTCTATGTAGATCTATTCAAGTTCTTCATATTTATTAAGTCTACTTTCTAAATTAACTGATCCTGTATCCTGATAATTATTATTTTGTTATTTTCTATTCATTTATTCCAATTCCCAACATCGATATGACGACCATAAATTTCTATGTTGATAAATTACATGAATGAAATGAAGTGACGTAACACTCAGCTTTCGATCGAGCATGTATACATGCACAAAAGCTTCCTGCTATATATGAGCATGCAAACAATTCACATTGCCATGTGCTTTATGCCTTATGTATGTATGTATGTATGTGTGCACATGTCTATGCACTCATATTTATGTCTCGCTCGCACACATGTGTTGACCGCATAGAGCAAAGCGCAAGCGATTCAATGCAAAATGTTCTATGCTTGCTTTATTCTTTTCCAAATTACTTTCTTATTTCTGAAGCGATGATCTTTATGAAAGTCTCACAAGTGTTTCAATAGAGTTTTCACATAATACCTGCCAAATTAGGAGTGTGTGCGTTCATAACTACAGTCTATAATGGGCTTGCAAAGAGACAGATGGACATGGCTCAATTGACTCGGCTATTGATGCTGATCAAAAATATATATATATATATATACTTTATAGGGTCGGAGATGACTCCTTCTGCCTGTTACGCACTTAGAAGACTATGTACTTTTTTTAAAGTACAGAGTCTAAAAAGTCTTCATACAACAACTATTGGTTCCTCTGTCAGCAATATGCTAGCGTCCAACGAATACAATGAAATTTGGTAGATACATTAAGGACATACAATAATTAGCATGTGCAAAGTTTCATCGAGACATAAGGTAAAACAAGAAAGTTATTTGCAAATGAAGAAATACATATCACAACAACTTCGTCCTATGGTAACTATATGATGATGTGCATCGATGTAGATGAAATATGGTACATATATAGTCTAAATGTATTACAAATGACATTTGCTGAGATTCAGCTTATTATTTACAAATGAAGTATTACAATTCTCAAGCGATAAGATCCCTATAAGATGCAGATATCTGTCGGATGCTGGTTGTCCTTTAATGCATTGTAGAGTTCATAACAATGAGCAATTGCGACTTATAGACTATAATAGAACTTTCGCGCATCCAGATAGAGGGCAATGCCCACCCAGATCAGTGTGTTCCACGTGCACTCGAGCAGCAGCATAAAGTGTGTGTTCATCGCGGCGATGCGCCAATGCCAGGGCAACATTTTGTGCATGACAGTGTGGCCCACATACATAATGATCGCATTCATGCCACATTCGGTGAACGGATAGCCCGACCACACTTGCCGCACATCGATCACATAGTAGAGCAACGATAGCAATGTCAAGGCCAAGGCGACGGTGACAAACACAAACGAAAGTGACCAAAGATTCTTGTTAATTGGTATGATGCCCAGTTCCGTGGTGAAGCCACTGAGTGCGCCGCCCAGTAGACCCAATAATGTGGCAGCAAGCAGCCAACGCTTGAGACGCGACTGCCATGTGGCATGCACCAGCAAGGTGACGCCAGCAAAGGCGCCCAGCAATGTTTGTACCACGCTCAAAATGCAGCCTGAAATGCAGATAGAGAGAGAGAGAGAGAGTGAGAGAGAGAGAGAGAGAGAGAGAGAGCAGAAGTGAGTGTGAGCGCGTGAGAGAGAGAGAGAGAGAGAGAGAGAGCAGAAGTGAGTGTGAGCGCGTGAGAGAGAGAGAGAGAGAGAGCGAGAGCAGAAGTGAGTGTGAGCGCGTGAGAGAGAGAGAGAGAGAGAGCGCGAGAGAGACTACTCACCAAAGATGCCCTCCGGATCAAAGGCAGTGGCATCATAAACATACTTAGCCGTGGGATATTGATACAGATGCTTATTGCTCAACACCAGCAGATCCACATAGCCGGCGGCGCCACCAATGCAATTGGGATTTGCCGCATAATTGGACTTGCCACCGGGTCCAAGATAACCACGTGGACAGCCGGGCACGGGCAGACCGAATGTTAGACCCAAATAGCAGGCAATCAGGGCTAACATCACTGCCAGCTCGCCGCTAAAGAGGCAGATATCGTTAATGGCACGTTGCCAGGCACGTTGCGGACTGAGCTGATCCCGGCGACTGCAGAGTGTGTGCAACACGGCCACAATGAGATAGGCAACGCCAAAACGTTGCAAAACGCCCATCAGACGCAGCTGCTCCAGCTGCGGCCCATTCGCCGAATTGAGACAGAGTCCAATGGCAAACAATTTGCAGGCACGCCACAAAATGCGTAAGCAAATTCGTGGTTTGCTGGTGCCACGTCCAAGTTGTGACTTCACGGAGAGCGGTATGCAGACGCCCATGATCCACAGGAAACAGGGAAAGACCACGTCCGCCAAGTGAAGGCCATTCCAGGCCGCATGCTCAATCCAACTGTAACCACCGCCGCCGCTGTTCACAAATATCATCAGCACAATGGACAAGCTGCAAGAGGAAGGCAATTCAAAGAGAGTCCACAAAATGGCTACATGTTGTGGAACCTATTGCTTACCCGCGAAACGTGTCCAGACTGCGCATTCGCTTGCGTTGCGTCGCCTTGTCGGCGGCATCGCCAATGCTGTCTGCAGCGGCAGCGGCCTCATCGTAACGGTAACGCTTCCAGACGCAGCTGCCAAGCTTAAGCAAAGTGAGCAGCGCTGCCACCAGCACAAATACAGAGAGGAATGCTATGGATTGTAAACAACAAAGGGAATGAGAGAGAGAGCGAGAGAGAGCTGCATTTATATAGGATAAAAAGTATGCGTTGCCTACACCTAGGCAAAAATATAGCATACTGTTATGTTAAGGAGCATAATTTCGTTATGCCTATGAGTCAGTTAGCGTTCATTTACTTTCAACATTTCGATTAACGGCTAACATTTGTTCACCCAATGCACGCCGTTAAAAGGAGCATGTCAATACTGTTAATTCCCTTTTAACACGCTGTTAATTAAGCTAATTAGCTGCGAGATCATTAACATAATCATTGGCTCATTAGGAATTTGTAGTTTAACGTTCTAATTGTTTCTTGAGATTAGATAAAAATCGATTGGCTGCTTACCATAATTTATGGGTACGCCAGGTTTATCTACGGCAAAATTGCAGCTGCCATTGGCCAGCAGTGTGAGATTATAAATACCAAATTCTTGAAGATCGCTGCGACGCAGCGCGCACAATGAGGAGCTGGAAAGAGAAATCATTCGAGAGTTAATCTCAAACAGGCACTAACACATATGTATATGTACATATATGTATGTATATATAGTAGGCTATCACATTACGTTACTTATGTGAGCAGCGAGCGACAGTTGCATTATGAGAACAGTTGTTATTGGAAAATGAAGAAGCTTGTAAACAGATGACGATAATGATGATAATGCTAAAGCTGTATTGCTAATCGATGCAGCTATAGTAAAATCGTAGTAAAACACACACACATACACACACCCACACACACACTTACACATTATCGTAGGCATAGTGACCCTGATCGTGTGCATAAATTTTAAAACTCAAAGCATAAGCTGAACTGAGTTTTAACGACGCCGACGCAGCAGCGGGCAGAGCTTTCACTTTAGTGTATGGGCACTGCAAGAAAAGGGTACAAAAGAATTAAAGCTTTCGATTGGAATGTGGCGGGAAAAGTGTACTACTTACCGTATAGCATTCATCGGAAAGGGTATACAGATAGCTGGGCTTCGCATATTCTGATTGCAGATACATGTACGCCTCGTCGACGCGTAGGGCGCGCAAATTTAGATCCCGCCATTGGGGATCCGTGTATTCCACCAGAAACGACATTGTGACTACGTTTGCGAGGTCAATTAAAGTCAATTCTTTCACTCTTCAAATTATTTTTGCAGTGCATGCGCGCACTCGATATTATAGACGCCGCTGACGACTAACTGCGCTCAAGTTGCTGCAAAATTGCCATATCGACGCCTCTTTTTTTTTATATAAAATGAAACCGAAACTATTTCGAGTGCGCAATAAAAACAAAACACAAACACAACAACAGCCGCAATAACAACAAACGCATATAAAACGGAAATGAACACAGTGGCGACGAGTGTATGCTCTTACAGGCTGATATGCATAACATATGGCGTCTATAATGGCAAACAAGTTGATGTCATAAAAAAACAAGAGATACAAACAAGTGTTTTAATTGTATAACAGTTATATCAGTTATCAATAAAATAATATATATATACTTTATATTTTAACAGCCTTCACTTACTACGTGAGAAAGTCAAAGTGGCCGCCATGGCAAGTGCATTGCAAACAAACTTGTTGCAGTGTTGCGTAATGGTGTATCAGTGTTGATAGCATGTTAGCGTTAATGTTAATGCTATCGATAGCGATAACGCTGCACTGTTAACGAACCAGCTCAACAGCTGATTTGCTAATGAGTGACCAATAATTGTTGCTGCCCAAGGGACAAGGCCTGTTGTGCTTGTTGTGGCTGTGTTTTTAGTGCCCCAAATGGCCAACGCAACAACAACAACCACGACGACAACAAGAACAACAGGCAAATTGGAGACACGACGCCTCTGCGCCATCACATTCTTTGCCAAACTGCATCCAGGCGATGTATGTGGCAGCAATGGACTGCCGCTAACACCAAATTCAATTGCAATTCTGGGGCGTTCCCAGCGTCTCAAAGAGCTGCAACATGAGCATTTGTGTCAGTATTTGGATGTGGTGCGCGGCAAGCATGGTACGTTCCCTTAATGCTATGTATGCATGTATTTAATGTACATTTTTCACATGCACTTTAGAGCGCACCATTGTCGTCTCGGAATATGTGGGCTGCCCATTGGATGAGTATGTGAAACGGCATTCAGATACGCCGCTGACCATCACACAAATCTTGCGCATCTTTTATCAGGTGGCCAGCGGCATTGATGTGCTCCATGCGCACAAATTGCTCGTCCACAATCTGGAGCCGCGTCACATACTCTTGGATCGAGGCGAGCGTGTGAAGATCTTTAACTATGGCATGCACCACATGACCAAGGGTGGCGCCTATGTGCCGTTTCCCATTGGCAACATACGTTATATGGCCCCAGAGCGTTTACTTGGCGCCAATGGCAGCATCAAGAGCGATGTCTGGGCCTGGGCAATGCTCATGCTCGAGCAGCTGCTGCAAACGGAGCTCTGGCCACGCTTGAAGCTCAGCAACATTGCGTGGAAGCTGCTGGCATTTGTGCGCAACACGCAGACCACTGGCGTCCAGGTGTTTGAGAAGATTGCACGTGAGCATCAGCGATTGGAGTTATATCAACAGTTGCCGTCGGATGTGCGTGAGCTGATCGAGCGTTGCCTTAGCGTGTTGCCGTCACAGCGTCCGTTGCCCGCTGAACTCTTGTTGCACAAATGCTTTGCAACTGCTGGACTCTCGCAATCCCAAGTGCCGCTGGAACTGGAGCTGGAGACGCTGCCGTTGCTGTTGCGTTGTCCCTTGTCGCAGATCTATCATCTGTGGCAGCTGGCGGGCGGCGATGTGCAGGCGGAGCTCAAGAAGGAAGGCCTCATACGCAGCGAGGCGCCCATATTGGCCTTGCCACAAATTGTGCGTCTCAGCGGCGCCAGCGTCTGTCCGCCACGCAGTCAATCCTATCTGATGGATGAGCGTGTTGTGCTGCTCAAGCTGCAGCCGCTGTTGCAACGTCTGAGTCGATTGCCCGCCAATGTTTACTTTCCGCTGTTGCACATGCCACGCCAGCAACAGCAGCAACTGCAACAGCAGCAGCAACAACTGCAACAGCAGCAACTTCCTTTGTTGATACGAGAACGCGACATCGAATATCAATTTCGTCGCGTGCGTCTGTTCACGCGTCTCCTCCATGGTTATCCACTCACCGCCGAGCTGCTGCAACGCGAGGCTGCCATTGACATTCCCCCGCTGCTGCGTGGCCCCATTTGGGCCGCCCTCCTTGGTGTCCTGCCCAATGCGAGCTATCACAAAATTGACAAGTTCACGGCCACCACAACGGATCGACAGATTGAGGTAGACATACCACGCTGTCATCAATACGATGAACTTCTCTCCTCACCCGACGGACACCGCAAATTGAAGCGTCTGCTCAAGGCGTGGGTCACTGCCCATCCGCAGTATGTCTACTGGCAGGGATTGGACTCCTTGACGGCGCCCTTTCTCTATCTCAACTTTAACAATGAGGGTGAGTGTGGCCTGACTTCTGTTCTCACTTATTATCTATGGTTACATTGCTCAAAGTTGAGTTAGAAAGTTCAAAGTTCTCTTAGAGTATTGCTTGATACAGCACCAGTAACTTCGTTGTAGACTCGGCGTCGACATCTTGGCCATCTTCAGTTGGCACAGAGTCTACAATGAGACAAACTGAGAGTTTTGTTAGCTTTGTGCAATAAGTATGTAACAGACCGAAGGAGGCGTGGCAGACCCTATAGAGTATATATATTCTTGAACAGCATCAACAGCCGAGTCGATTGAGCCATGTCCGTCTGTCTGTCTGTAAAAACGCGTCGATCTCGGCAACTATAAGAGCTACAGACACCAACTTTGGCATCAAGATGCCTGTATACCATACATGAATACCTAACTGCTTCCCTAATCATGGCCACATTGCTCAACATAGACACTACTCACTTAACAGGCGCTCGAAGAATTACCTATAGAAGAAAAGCTGAAAGTTTCATCAAGATTGGTTTATAAATAATAAAGATAATCAGAAAAGAAATAAAAGTAATTATTTATCGATTGAATCGTTGAGCTTTGGGGGCAGCACATGTGTGCAAGCGAGACAGCGAACGTAAATGAAGTGACGTAACACTCAGCTTTTGCTGGAGTATGTACACATATGCAAAAGCTTGCTGCTATAAACATGCAAGGAGAGTTGCAAAAGAGAATCCATTAAACAACTGTTAGGTACTTGCTTCTATTATAATCAAAATACTTGTATTATAGAAACCTGTATAGGGTATTATACTGTCATTTGCAGCCGACTGTAGCCATTCCGACTGGCTTTAACTTGCCCTCTTACTCGAGCAGACTTTTGCTAATTGAACTTGCTAACATCTCGTATTGTTTATAGTTAAATTAATTAAAAACTAATGAAATGAACTCGTCTGAGTTATTAAAAGACTTTTTCGAGTAATGAACTTGGAGTGCTCTATTCTTCTACTAACTAGTTGCTTAGTCTAAACTTTGAGGCTTCTTAATAACTAACACTAACACGTTTAATACTTTTTGATCCGTTTTGGGGCATTCTGTGCTTGGATTGGGTAAACTTGCAACAGCTGTTGCAGCGATTAAAATCATTTTTAATATATTTTCTATTAGTTCTATTATTAATATTTGGCTCGCCTGTCATTAGTCGATGCTAAAAGTAAATTATTATAAATATAATAATTAAATAATAATTTTCAAAGTTTTTCGAACTAAAAAAAAAAAAAAAAAAAAAAAAAATTATTTATTGCTATGGAATGATATAATATGAACACATATATTGTCTATAAGTCTTATATGATCAGGTTTTGTTTATACAAATTTGTTAAATTTTTTTTTTTTTTTTTTTTTTACAAAGTTATTATATTGTAAATTATTTTAATTTATATTTTCTATATTTCTATATATTATTATTATATAGTATTTGATATTATTAATATCTACAAATCTTTCTATAATTTAGTTGGCTTTTATTAACTGAATCATCTTATACATCCGGTTTATTTTTTTATTAACAGCTTAAGCGTTGTATCTATAGTAATATCTTTAGAACAAAGCTTACATCTCAATATAATATTAATAATATCTATAAATCTTTTTCTATCTTCGCTTGCTCTTCTTTCATTCTTGCAGAGCTGGCATTCCTCAGTCTGTTCCGCTTCATACCGAAGTATCTGCAGTGGTTCTTCCTCAAGGACAACTCGGCTATCATCAAGGAATACCTGAGCAAATTCTCGCAATTGAGCGCATTTCATGAGCCGTTGCTGGCCCAGCATTTAGCGAGCATTAATTTCATACCGGAACTCTTTGCCATACCCTGGTTCCTCACCATGTTCTCCCGTATGTCGCAATCGTTGTTGATTCCATGATTCATATTGTTTACATATATATTTTTGTCTGTCTCTTCATTTGTAGATGTATTTCCATTGCACAAGATTCTACATTTGTGGGATAAGTTGATGCTGGGTGATAGTTCGTATCCGCTTTTCATTGGCATTGCCATATTGAAGCAATTGAAGAGCACACTCCTCAATTCCGGCTTCAATGAGTGCATTCTGCTCTTCTCCGATCTGCCCGATATTGTCATGGAGAGCTGTGTGTTTGAGTCGCAAAAGATGTACGAATGCACACCGAAAAGCATAACACATCGACAGCATGCATTGCGCACTCAAGCGCCACATGTCCTGGTATAATCCTCAACAGAATTGTGTTTCAATTAAGAGAAGAGATTCATTTTTGCATATTATTTTGTAGGACATTGGGCTGACGGAGGTGGAACTGAAGCATTTGCAGTCGGAGCAATGCCCGAGAATAAGTGCCAAGGATGTGCTGCATTTGTTGTTGCAAGCGCCCAATGATTTAGCCTTAATCGATCTGCGGAGCGTTGTGGAATATTCACGTGTTCATGTGCCGCACAGCATCAATATACCCTTTGCCACGGTGCTGCTGGGTGAGCAGCGACTGGAGGCCCTCAATGTGCCCTATTTGGAGGCCCAACTGCGTGGCCGCATTGTCGTCTGTGTCAGCAACATACATCAGCATGCCGTCGAGGTAATTAATATTAATGTTTTTCAACTTTCAACTTATGTTTGACATCATCTTGAATCCATTTCTCTCTCTCTCACAGTTCTCGCATTTCTTGGTTGCCTGTGGTGTGCTGCGCACCTGCATTCTACACAAGGGCTTCAATGTCCTGCACTCAATTGAGCCAAATATACTCATCTCGAATTGATTGGGAGTTTTCAAGTTCATGGAATCTGATTCCCAGCGCACTGTTCCAACTTCAACCCCTTCAGCACCTCCTTCATCTGCTACACGCTTTGCTCGTGTCTAGCTTAAGCTCATGTACTATATATGGCAAGCAATTTTTATTCTATGTATATAAGCATATTGTATTGTATTATCAAAGTTTTATAAATCTGCATTGTACTCGAATTTCAAATTTAAATGTTTTTAACGGAAATTTTATTTAACAGCTTCAGTTTGCAGCCGTTTGCTATAACGTTGTTCATTTTGCGCTTACGTGCTCCGTTTGGCGTCAACAGTGCCAAACGCGTGCTGTTAGCTTTAACATGCTGTCATCGTAACATTACGCAAATTACGTTTGTTTACTTGCTGCTCAGTTGGTTGCAGAAGCTTCACTTGACACGAATTCTGTTAGAGCGAAAATTGAAAAAAAAAGTGAAAAAAATTATTCACAAATTTTGTGCGCGTTGGAGTCCAGGTGCGAAAGTTGCATTACGCGAAATATTAATTGCGACGCAATGCATTAACTAATTGGCCACGCGTGCAGGTGTCAATATTTGATCACGACAGTGTCAACGGTGAAACGCAATGAAACAGGTGGGCGCATTTTGTGGGGGTGTCGTATGATGTGGAATTTGGTGCAAAAACGGTGCCCTGTTCTTGTTGTTGTTGTTGTTGTGGTTGTTACTGATGATGTTATGCTTTACTTATGTGCGAATGAATTGTGCAAGGCAAGACGTGCCCGCTGACCAGAGTAACGTCAACGTCAACGTCAGCGACAGCGCCAGCGTTTTCCCGTTTTATTATTGCAAACTGTAGAACAATACATCTGGAAATTGCATATACATACAAAGTTACATATATACCAATGCTGATAAAAATGACAACATGTTTGCGCGATAATGTGTGTGTGTGTGTGTGAGTATGCTGTTATTTGATGCCTTTGTGACTGTGAACAGCAGTTGCGTCGTCAACGTCAACGTAAAAGTCAACGTCAGCGTCGCGTTTGGCGTCGCAGAGTTAGCGGCAGCATCGTAAAAACTATTTAGCTGAGTGAATCACTTAAACTAAAATGATGAAGTCTTTTATAATCTTTACTCACACATATATAGTTAGAGAGTAACTCACACACGCATGCACACACATGAGCATTTTAGGATGGGGGGAGTATGGGTCGTCGCCACCACAATCGCGTATTGTTGTTTATGACGCCCTCATATTGCTAGCAACAGACCGCCAATTGTCGACTGCGACGTTGACATCGGCTGCGTATGCGAAATGCTGCTGTTGCGACATGCTGCCTCTGCTGCTGTTATTGGATGAGTCGCGCGTGCCAGCCCAACAAGTTTCCTATTGGGATGATAAAGTGCGTGTGTGTGTGTGCATTTATGCGTATTTTCAAACACAATTCCAAGATGATTCCTGGGCATATGACGCAAGAGCTTGTGCCATTTTGTTTTCTTTATTGCATACTTTTCTGTGTGTTAATGGGTCGAGTGTACGCACACACACACACACACACATGTATAACTCTCTCACAGTATATGTGTGTGAGAGCTGTTATTAATATGGCCGCCTTGCCCAACTGTAAAAAGCAGAAGAAGAGTGAAGAGAATGGAGCACATTTTACGGCATAACTCATAACAATTTCAATGCAAATTTGTTTTGCCATTAAGAGGAGCTCTGTGTGTATGTGTATGCGTGTGCGTATTTACATTTGAGTTGATTAAATTTTTTGTGTTATATTTATGTAAATATTTGTGTGTGAGGACAACAAGTATTGATTCCAGGCCATGGCTTCAGGATGGCCGCTTGGCCCAAATTGCGCACTAGGCCTAAAGCCAGGGGCGAAACACAAATCAAAGTTCTGCTCTGCGGCAACCCTAAAACGATGGCAAGCGACGCAACGCTGCTTTGCATAACTGCTGACCAAGTATATATTTATATATATATATATATATATATATATATGTGTGTGTGTGTGTGTGTATACTTTGGTATGTATTGCCCATATACATACACATTAAGAACTGCGCGATACAAACACATACACACACACACAGAGCCGAAAGTGTTGAGCAGAAATGCGAACGTGAACATTCACGTTCAGTTTCGACTTTCCTTTTGGCCAAAGAACGTGCAACGTTTTCCTTCAGTACACTGGACGCTTGTGTCGTCTCCACAACACAAATGTTTCGCAAACGCAAACGCCACTAAATTGTGTATGTATGCAATGGTGTGTGTGTTTATAAGCTTAACTAAATCTCATTAATATATGCATATAGTTTAAACAAAATCAAAGTTCCTCGCTGGAGAAAGGGAGGAGAGGAGTGAATTTAGGTATTGTTTGCTTTTCGTTTGCTACCTCAACAGATTTATCTATGTGTGTGTGTGTGTGTGTGTGTGTGTGTGTGTGTGTGTGTGTGTGTGTGGTCGTGTCATGTGACCGCGCGCGCAAAAACGGTTTCACCACGATTCACATTGTGGCCGACACTTCGTCCTGGCTTCAAACACACACACATGGCACACGACGGGGCGCCTCTTAGCGTAAGCATGCGCATCAAGCAGCTACTACGTGCTGCTCCCACACACACACACACACACACACATATACACATGAATAAAAAAGTGTGCAGGAAAGCATTCAGCTATTGCAATTTATTAATATTCAATCACTTAAAGTGTAACAACAACATTAAAACCAACAAAAACAACGGCAGGCGCCTTTAGCTAGGCAACAACAATTGTAGCTGCTTTGCTTGGCAAACAAAATATCTACATACATACATATAAATATAAAGGAACAAAGACAGCGCAAGAGAGTGAGAGATTGTGTAAGTGTGCGTGTATGAGCAACGTGAGCGTGAGCGGGAGTGGGTGAGCGTGTGCCAGGCTATGCTACTGACAGTGTGAGAGCGGGAGCGTCAGAAAGAGAGCGTAAGAGTGAGTGAAAGCTACAGCTACAACTACAGGGTTGACACTGACACGCGCACGCTGCTAAACGTCCTCGTCCTAGTGAGCAAAGCAGCGTGTACTGCTTTGTCGTTCGCTCTCACGCTGTGCTCCTCGCGTGCGCCAAGCAAGGTGCAAAAAAATGCCTTTACACACACGACAAAAACGACGCCGCCACTCTGCTCAAAGTAGCAGCCAACAGCGGGCAGCTTCAGCAGCAGCAGCGGCAACAGCAGCAGCTCCAGTTGCCAACTAACCAGCTAACCAGCAGCATTTTTCTCGTCTTACATATCCCCGTGTGTGTCCGACTTCGACTTTCGACTCCGTCTACGTTTGTTTTTTTTTTCTTTTGCCGTTTGTCTCGTTGTCGTTGTCTTTTTGCATGTGTATATGAATGTGTACGTGTGTGTGTGTGTGTGTGTGTGAATGTGTGTCTTTTTCTAGTGAAAAATCAATTGATACACATATTTTTTGTTATTAGTGCGAAAAAATACTTAAATATGCTAAATACAAAGATGCTACAGATGAGAGAAATACCAATGTGAATATCAACTAACAAAAAGTTGATCAACAAATTAAGTACATTTTGTATAACTTTGCTCAATTGTTGTTTTAATTTTTTTTTGCGTGTGTGCTGATTATTATTGTTGCTGTCATTGTTGTTGTTGTTCCTATACGCAACATAAACGCGGGGCAGAAACACAGGAGCGGGAGCGGGACACAAAGCGCCAAGCGTATAAATAATAATGTAGTAAATCCAAGTGAGTAGCAACAAGCAACTTGAAAAGGAAGAAAGAAGAATACACAAAAAAAGAACCTAGAAATTGCAAGCTGTGTGTGTGTGAAAAATCTGTAAATCGAGGTTATCTATACGTGCACACTCACACTCACGTTTCTCCATGCATAAATATATAATACATACACATGCAGAGCAAGACCAAGAGATCGAGAGTGAGTGTGAGAGTAGGAGAAGAGAGGAGAGAGGTGGTCCGTGTGTGTGTATGTGTGCTCAGCCTCCCAACTCCAAGCGCTGTTTACACAACCAGCAACAGCAACAACAAGCGATGGCATTTTAATCATCATTAGGAAGCACACACTCATACACATTCACACAAACAGACATATATACAGGCACATTGCATGACACACAGAGAGAATCATTAAAAACAGAGCAGCGGCTACGTTTACTCGTTGTCGTCGGTCAGGCGCCGACATTTGTGTAGGTGTGTGTGTGTGTGCTGTCGTCCACTGCATGTGTCCAGGTTCTTTGAGTTGTTTGTGCTTTTTGTTTGCGCAAATTAAATTTAAAGTATGCCAGCGATTTGCTTTTCACTTTTTACTGTTGCGCGCTCTTGTGTCCTGGCGACCCAGCGACCCAGCTAAATACATACACACGCACACACACAGACATATATCCATATACATATATATTCGCTTGTGTGGGGGTGTGTATGTATATGAGTGTTTGTTCGTTTGTTTGACAAAGCGTAAACAATTGCAAATAAGAAAAAGGCAACATGACGACGTCGACTTCGACGTGCGATGAGTGTGCGAAAAATCGATTTGTGTGCCATCCCAAAAATAAGTGCAAGTACATACACACACACACACACACACACATACTTACACATACATAACCCATATACTAAGCACTTATACATACATATGTAGTTTTGTGTTGCCATAGGTCTTGCCACTGTATGTAATGTTGTGCAACATAATGTGGTAAACAGCGATTTTCAATTATATCCATTTAACATTTGACTCTTGACACTGCCCACAGTCACATTTATCGCATTCACACACACACACACACACGCACACATGGATATATAAACGCCAAGCAAACTCATTACCATCCCCCATTGCCAGCTCACTCGCACTCACATTTAACCGTAACAGTAGCTGTAACAGCAACAGCGGCGTCGACTGTGACTGTGGCTGTGGCTGTGGCAGTGGCAACGGCAGCGGCAGCGCAGCTCGTTTTATAGCGCGCACCTTTTCAACGGCCATTGCATTGAATATGAAGATGACACTTGAGCGCGGCTTGCGCCGCAATTAATTTAAGCCAGGCGACCAAATTGTCATTAACGATATTGTCGAAAATATCGAAAGACGTTTTAGTTAAATTCTGTGTATTCGCAATTCTTGCTGAGATTTTCGAGTGCAAAACTTGAAGGTCAATAATGCGAAATAATATATTTAAATATGCAACAAGTTTTGAGTTGAAATTCAAAATGATTTCAAAAAATACGAAAAAAATGTTTAGTAATGCAGTTCTGTTAAATTATAAATGCTAGCAAATGAGCTCTACAGTTAAGCGAGACCTTAATGTTGGCTAAAAAGTATGCTAACGATTTTGCAGATTTGTATCAACTTTTTTCACTTGTTTGCCCATCATTCCACACAACGCAATTCCGTTCCATTGTTTGATGTGTGTGTGAGTTTTTGCTATTGCATCATCATATTGTTAGACAGGAAATTGATGAGTGTATGTATGTGTGTGTGTGTGTGTGTGTGTGTGTGTGTGTGTGTGCGGGGTGGGAGGTGAGGCAGGATGTGTGGCATTGTTGCAAGCAACAACAATCCATTAACGTAACATGCAACAAAACTTTCGACTAATGCGATTCACTTTTTTTGTTTGATTGCAGCTCTTAATTCGACTATTGCTAACCTAGTTTCACTTCCCAAATACAACAACAACAACCAAAAATCCCAAATAAATTAAAACAAACAAAAGAAGAAGCAGTAGCAGCTGCAGCGGCAAAAAAAAAATAG
Organism: Drosophila funebris; assembly: GCA_018901825.1. NCBI lineage: Eukaryota > Metazoa > Arthropoda > Insecta > Diptera > Drosophilidae > Drosophila > Drosophila funebris. Next base: position 471,059 of record JAEIFK010000455.1, on the reverse strand, counting down.
TAGAAAAAAAAAATAAAAGCAAAAATAAATAAAGATAAACAATTCTTACTTGAAAACATACCAAGAAAATACATAGGAAAAGAAATTCTGGCAAATTCCGCAAAACTTCTGGCCAACCCACAAAGACAAGCGAGTTGCAGTTGGTAGTGGAGGAACAGCATTTGCCGTATAATTGCAACATTTTTGAGAGTATCTACAGCAGCAGCGTCAGCGGCGGCAGGAGCGGAGGACGACTCATGTTAGAAAAATGAAAAAGTTCACATTTAAAGGAGTTCTGGATGGATTTCGACAAAGCGTACAGCCGCAAGCCATACGACAGGAGCAGGAAATCCAGGAGCAATTGAAGGCCGATCATTTCACATTGAAGAAAGTAAGCGAAATGCTGAGAAATTCTCTAGTGAAAGTGTTGGAATATGTAACTGTTGAATAAGAGAGAAAGACAGAGAGAGAGATAGAGAGAGAGACAGAGTTATATGAAGTCTGTTGTAGCCAGCGGATGTTTTATCTGGTAGTTGTACTCATTTGAATCTATCATAAGACACACGCGGCTATAACAGTCTCCTTCAAAAAGCAGCATACAACAATCTGTCTATCCACAATTGAATTTGTTCACTTTGTAGCAAGCAGTTGTAAATGTCTCTGTGTGGGCTTTTCTTTTTCGCAGACCTTTCGCCATGGCTTTCCATTCTCACCCACATCCTTTGCCTTCGATCCAGTACAAAAACTATTAGCGATTGGTGATAAGTCCGGCTATATACGCATGTAAGTTCATATTTTGATTTGTTCTCTTTTATTGTATTCAAATTATTTGCGATCTGGCAACGCCGTGAAATTAAATTAACTGCGCTTGCAATAAGATCGAGCTTAAAGCGCATTCTAAGCGATGTGGCAACGCTGCAAAACTTAAGTTAGCTGAACTTCCACTAGGATCGAGCTTAAAGCGATCTGGCAACGCCGTGAAATTAAATTAACTGCGCTTGCAGTGCGATCGAACTTCAAGCGCATTCTAAGCGATCTAGCAACGCTGCAAAACTTAAGTTAGCTGCACTTGCACTAGGATCGAGCTTAAAGCGATCTGGCAACGCCGTGAAATTAAATTAACTGCGCTTGCAGTGCGATCGAATTTAATGCGCATTCTAAGCGATGTGGCAACGCTGCAAAACTCAAGTTAGCTGAACTTCCACTAGGATCGAGCTTAAAGCGATCTGGCAACGCTGCAAACTTGTTAAATCATTGCAAACTATAATATGAAATGTAATTGATAAACTAATTAATTGATTTCCATAGATTGGGGCGACCCGGCGTCGATGCACATGCCAAACACGAGGGCGAATCCGAGTGCGCCGTACTGTTTGCCCAATTCCTGGTCAACGAGGGTGCCCTGGTCACAGTCACCGCCGATGATACCATACACTTGTGGAGCATACGCCAAAAGACGCCACGCATTGTGCAGAGCCTCAAATTTCAGCGCGAGCGGTAAACTATCTTCGATTTAAACTCAGAATATTGCAAATAATTAAAATGTCATCAAATTATTTATAATACATTTTATACAATCAATTTAATAGGGTAACTTGCATACATTTGCCCGTGGGCAGCAAATGGCTGTACGTGGGCACCGAGAAGGGTAACATACACGTCGTTCACATAGATACATTTGCACTTAGTGGATATATTATTAACTGGAATAAAGCAATTGAAGTGTGAGTATATAAATAAATTAATCGAAAACGAAATCATTGCCTACTTAACAGCGCATTCGTTGATACCCTGTACTCGTTGAAAGAGTCACTAAAAAGAGTAGCATAACTTATTGCAAATATATAGTTTTTATATAAATATATATATATATATATATATATATATATATATATATATATATATATATATAGTATATGTATATATGTATATATATATGTATATATATTCTTGATCATTGAGATAATGGGAAGTTACTAACAAGTAGTTATGTTTCTCTATCCCATAGATCCATCAATATTATTATCCTTATAAACTTATTGAATACATAACAATAATTTGCATAATTATAACGTTGTGCTAACGCCATCTAGCGTGCGTTTTGTCTGTATATACATATATATGTATAGATGTGTACAGTGTATGTGCATGTGTGTGAGTGAACGCTGAGTACAGGGTTGCACTGTGTCGAGTATACTCTAGTGCAGCGCATTAACTTGTTTACTGTTTCGGTTGCTGCTTTCAGGGTTAGAACTAGTCATCCAGGTGCTGTGATTGCGTTATGTGATAATCCATTGGATGCAAACAAGGTAAGTGATCAACTGAAGCGATGAGAAGAGGAACAGGCACGAGAACGCGAACTTTGATATTGATAAACTTTCTCTCTCTCTCTCTCTCTCTCTGTCTCTGTCTCTGTCTCGACTCTCAGTTGCTTATTGCATTTGAGTGTGGGCTGCTTGTGTTGTGGGATCTGAAAGCGAAATGCGCCGAGATACGATGGCAGGCAGCCGAGGCTGTTAAATCTTTGGCATGGCATTACGAGGGCAAATACTTTGTATCATCGCACACAGATGGATCCATTTGCTCTTGGCCCACCAGGCCGCAGCCCAAGCCCCAGTCCCAAGTTTGTCCGCATGGTAAGTGTAAATCAATTCTGCAAACGAAGAAAAATATAAATAATAATAAAAAATAAAAAAACAATGCATTCATATAGCGAAAATCAACAAGGATGGCAATGCGGAAAAATGCAAACCGATTTATAAAGTTGACTTGAAGTCCAGCACAACTGGGTAACTTAAACTTTGCTTAATTGTGGCTCTTAACTAAACTAAACTTCAATCTCTCTCGCTCTCTCTCTCTCTCGCTCTCTGCATCTGCTTCACAGCGAAACCTTTACAATTTTCTCTGGCGGCATGCCATCGGAGAAGGGCTCAAAGTCAAATTGCATCACCGTCATGGTGGGCAAGACCACAACCGTTTTGGAAATGGAGCATGCCGTTTGCGATTTCATCACGCTCTGCGAGAATCCCTGGCCCTGCGGTAAGACTGTCTCTATTTCTCTCTCTCTCGAACTCGAACTCGAACTCAACTCATTTCTCTCTTTTGTCTATTGCCTTGTTATAGAAACCCAGGAGCCATATGCGATAGCTGTGCTGCTTCAATATGACTTAGTATTAATAGACTTATTAACGCCCGGTTTTCCATGTTTTGAATCGCCTTATCCAATGGACTTACACGAATCACCTGTTACATGTTGCACATATTTAACCGATTGCCCATCGGATTTGGTTCCTGCTTTCTATTCTGTAAGTACGAGACACTCAAAAGTTATCTGCTTGATGCGACTGATGTATTAAGTCTCTAAGGTCTTGATTATATCGGGATGCATTCAAGAAAATATAGACTATATATACATCATCCATCGATCTGTTTAGCTAATCTCTCGCCTTAGCTTACCGGACACATTGTCTCTCTCTCTCTCTCTCTCTCTCTCTCTCTCTCTCTCTGTCTCTCTCACACTCCGCTGTTTATCTCCGTCTCTTTCGCATTCGCTTTGCAGGTTGGTCGCACAACGACAAGTAAAAAAACCGGCTTCTCGGAGCGTGAATGGCCCATATCTGGCGGGGAATGGTCACCAGCCTCATGCAGTTACTCGGAGATTGTCATCACAGGACATCAGGATGGTAGCCTCAAGTTTTGGGACTCTGGCGCTGGCACACTGCAGGTGCGCATCCAATCAACTCTTTACATAACTACGTTTTGCTTAAATTACCACAGACTGGTTCAAATGCCACCCCCCAAGGTGGAAAACTGTAGAAGAAACTGGGGTATTGCATGCCTTCAGTTTTAAGCTTTTTCATCTTTTACAAATATTCCCCTTAGGGGAGTTTTTCACTAGGAATGAATCGAGAAATATTTCAGAAATACCCCCTCAAGGCTGAAAGTAAAGAGTAGTACAACTTATGCTTCAGTTATAGGCTATAAATGCAGTCACATATATTAGACAAATTCCTCCCCAGGTGGTAAATTGATAGAGATTGAATGTATGCTCAGTTTAAGCAACAAATGAGGAGGAAATATATTAGACAAATTCCACCCTAGGTGGGAAATTGATAGAAGTCGATCCTATGCTCAGTTTAAGCAGTAAATAAAGGGAAAAGACACCACTGGGTGGAAAAAAAAATTCACCTCCAGGTGGAAAAATCAAGAAGAAAATAATTTGTGGTTTACTTTAAAGATAATAACGCATCTATAGGTATTAGCTAACTAGTTTAGCTCTAGATGGAAATTGCAAAGAGTAGATACATATATTATAAATACCCCCCAAGGTGGTAAGTGAGAATTGTTCTAATGCTAAAGAATAGCATTGTAAATGTTAATGTTATGTTTGTGTTACATTGGGTTACATTGGCTTCCCCTTTCCGAATATGTTATAAAAATGTTAACAATACTCTCACTCTGTCCCACTGTAGATTCTGTACAAACTGAAGACGGCCAAGATGTTTGAGAAGCCGCGTCACGTTAGCCATGCGGATAGCGATAATCCATTGGCTGTGCATTTGATATTTTTATGCTCGGAATCACGTCGTCTATGTGTCGCCGGTGCCATGGGTCAGGTAATGTTGTTCAAATTTCGGAAGGTCGAGTCCACATCGGAGGTACTGGTGCTGGAGATACCAATACTCTATGAGAACTTTGATGACAATTATGGCACAAGTCCCGAATGCGATTTCCTAACTGGACACCAGGTGCAAAAGACCGAATCAAGTGATTCGGATAAGGTAAATCTATAAGAATGTATGTATATCTATGTGCATAAAGGACTTGTTTCTGTATACCCTGTACAGGGATATATTAGCTTTGTCCGTCTGTCTGTCTGTAAGAACTCGTTGATCTCAGCAACTAGTATAAGAGCTACAGACACCAAATTTGGCATCAAGGTTCCTGTATGCCATACATGAATACCTATCTGCTTCCCTAATCATGGCCACATTGCTCAACATCGACACTTCTCACTTAACAGGCGCTCGAAGAATTACCTATAGAAGAAAAGCTGAAAGTTTCATCAAGATTGGTTTATAAATAAGAAAGATAATCAGAAAAGAAATAAAAGTAATTTTTCCATTGAATCGCTGAGCTTTGGGGGCAGCACATGTGTGCGAGCGAGACAGCGAACGTAAATGAAGTGACGTAACAGTCAGCTTTTGCTGGAGTATGTACACATATGCAAAAGCTTGCTGCTATAAACATGCAAAGAGAGTTGCAAAAGAGAATCCATTAAACAACTGTTATGTACTTGCTTCTATAATAATCGAAATACTCTTATTATAGAAACCTGTACAGGGTATTATACTGTCGGTTGCAGCCGACTGTAGCCTTTCCTACTGGTTGATTCTAAATCCATGTGTTGTCGTTGCTTTTGTCGATATAAATCAAGCAATTTAAAAAGAAGAAAAAAAAATTCGCTGGAATTTAATTTAAATTGATTTCAGCTTTGAAAAGCAATCATAAATCAATAATAATAATAAATAAATAATAATCATAAATAAATAATAATAATAGTAAATAGTAATAGTAAAAAATTAAATAAAAAAAAAATAATTGCCGATGCTTAAAGTTTTTTTTTTTTTCATTTAAAAAAAAAAAAATTAAAAATGATTTGTTTTATTTTTATTTTTAAATCATTCATCAGCGCTTAAAGTTTCGAATTTAAAAATAATAAATAATTAGCTAAAGTTAAATTTCATGTTTGAAAACAAATTATAAGTAAATAACAAACTAAATAAATAATAATAATAAATAACTAAAATAATAATTCAATAAAATAAAATTTTAAATTAATTGTTTTTTTTTTAAATTAATCGTCAGCGTTTAAAGTTTCATATTTAATATTAAAATAATAACGGAAAGCTAAAGTTAAATTATTATTTCATCTTTAGAAACTTGTTATACATAATAATAAATAATAATAATAATAATAATGAGAAATATTAAAATAATAATTAATTGTCAGCGGCCATAATTATTTTTTTTTTCATTTCTATTTTAAAGTAATTAAACATATTTTTTTTTTTTTAAATATAAATATAAATATAAAATATAAATTATATATTTATAAATAAAAATATATTATATATATATAAATAATAAATTAAAAAGAAATAATATGTATAAGTTTATTTTACAAAAGTTAACCAAAGTTTTAGCAAATTTCATCTTTAGAAACTAATTAGATGATGATTAATTAAACGCAACTAAATCTGTTCTTTCTATCTGCTAACTAACAGACGGAGTGCACGTTGAAGGTGCGTTTTGGAGCACAGCGCAAACCGCCGGGCTTTCAATCCCAATTGGTTTGCCTGACCACGGGACCGAATCGTCGTACCGTGCAGGTTACCTCGTTGTGCATCAACTCAAGCTATGGCCTGTAAGTAACAGTTACACACACACACACACACTCTCTCTCTCTCTCTCTCACTCTCTGTCTCTCTCACACACACACATACACACACACACACACACACAGATATGCAAAACAGACAGACACACGGACTTAAAAAAAAAAAAAAAAAAAACAACTTAGCGAAGTATTTGTAGTTTTGTATTCGTATATATTGTGCATGACACGTTCTCTGAAAGCGCCTGACTACTAAAGTACTTATATAGAGCCTAGTCGAATAAAGTAAATACCCTAAAAACAGAAACCCTTAATACAGCCCCCCGTGCCCTACGTTATACGTAAACCCCATTGAGGTGCTTGCCAAACAAAATGTTTGAATGTCGCGCACTCGTGCTTAACTCTGATTGTTGATTTGTCTTGAACGTAGAACGAGTTGGTTACTCGCTACTCGTTATTGCAACACACTCGAAACTTAGTCGTTAGTCGACACACGTCACTCGCTACTCGTTAGTCGTTATGCGTTAAACGCCACACGCTAATCGTTAGACGCAAACTTGTTACTCGTTACTCGTTGCTCGTTACTCGCTAGCGATGCGATATTAGTTCAGCTTTAGACAGTATGACAAACGGACACTAGTGCCTGGTGTGTGTGTACGTGTGTGTGTGTGTGTGTGCAGTGCGCAAAAATAATCTAAGTATATATAAATTATTTTAGATAATATTTTTTTTTTTATATTTAATTTAAAATTTTTAAATTGATTGCTTTTTTTTTGTTTTTATTTTTTGACTTTTTGTGTTTTATTTTTTTTTTTTTTTTTTTTTTTTTTTTTTTTGTGGATTGTATGCCGTTGTGTTATTTGACATGATGCCGTGTTCTTTTCTTTTTCTGTTTATAGAATGGCTTATGGTACCGAATATGGACTTGTCATAATTGATATAATCCAAAAAATTTGCCTATTGAGTGTTGCATGTCCCGATCTGTATGGCGCACACGATCCTTACTCGCGAACACCAAAAAGTCCAAAACGTATTGAGAGCAAAGAGGAGCAAAGCCGTTCGCCCAGTTCAGATCAGGTAAGTGCCGATTGATTGATTGATCAAACTGATTGACTATAATGATGATGATGATGATGATGATGATGATGATGATGGTGATGATGATGATAATAATGATGTTGGCTCTTAACACAATGCTAAATGCTAATTAATGACAATGATTGATCAACTGATTGAGCATGATTGAGCAATGATTGAACAATGATTGATCAATGATTGATCAATGATTGATCAATGATTGATTATGTTAATGCTGTTGCCGCCTGCAATCAGCGACACACACACACACACACAAACACATACAGTGACAGACACACACACACACACACTCGCACACTCACGCCCAAAGTGTTAGACAAATAGACAAATAATTGAGCCAACAAAAAATACAATGAAAAAAAAAATAAGAATATTAATAATAAAAAAAAAACTTATGATATTATTTGCATAATTTAATCAACTTACATCTTTAAATATACTATATATATATATTTATATATATATATTAATATGCATTAATGATTGATGGACATGAAACATGCGCAAATTAACTTTTTATTGTAGCAAAAATGCATTTTTGTTTTTATTAGTTTACTAAACTAACCTATTAATATATACCCCGAAGCTCCCTACTCCCCCCTACTACCAGCACCAGCCCGTTAATAAACACACACACACACACACACACACATACATATATACATAAATCTATATTTGCATTTGTCTAGCATTTTGATTGAAGTGCATAATTAAGTATCTTTTTGTTTTGATGACACAACACAAACACTTCCTTAAAGTTTGCTCCCCTCATTTTAAGTACAAAACTAACATGACAGACACAACAACAACAAGAACAACTACACACACACACACACACACACACACACACACACACACACATGCAAGCAACTACATACAAAAAAGTGTTTAGCCCAAAAAAAAAAAAAAAAAATACTACAAAAATACAAAACAAAAAAAAAGCATTTAGACTCACATCTCTTACCATCTAAGTACTCTCTCTCTCTCTCTATAAATATATATATATGAATTTACTATATACATCTATATATCGTACTCCTATGTAGCCTTTACAGTTATATATATATATATATATATATATATATATACATATATTGCCCAAGTAGTGGTATTTTTATTTACATTTTATAGCTCTAGAAACATCTACATTTTTTATTTAATTTATATTTTTGTTGGTCTTTTTTTTGTGAAACGGCACAGCCGCTTCTTAGGTCTAGCTCTATTTCTCTCTCTCTCTCTCTCTCTCTGTCTCTCTGTCTAACGCTCTCTAACCATACAGCTATATAACAATATATAACTATTTATATATAACTCTCTATATATCCATGTTTTTAAGTTCCTTTGGCACTTGATTGACGCATTTAATTTGCTGTATAAAATATATTTCTATTTTTATTTTCATATTCTTTTATTTTATATTTGTGCAATATGATTTCAAATATCTATTATTTCGCAGCTCAATTGTAGTTTGTTAAATGCTAAATAATGCTGTGTTCGGTTCCCAGTTGTGGAACCATTTCGTTTTCACTTGATTGAGGCGTGTCTTAAGAGAATTACAGACCCTATAAATACGCTCTCTCTCTCTCTCTCTCTATCTCTGTGTGTCTATCTTTGTCTGTCTCTCTCGCTCTCTCTCTCTCTCTCTCTGTCACTGTTTTCATACTAAATAAATTAAAATAAAAATATCTATATATCTAATGCACAAATTGTCAGCATGGTAAATCATAATTGATTGATTGATTGATTGATTGATTGCATTTATTGTAACATACAAATGTAATGTAAATTATTTGGAAATTAATTTTTATATACATATACACATACATACATATGACTGATGGATGTGTATTTGCACGCTGCATTGATTGACATTGATTGATTAATTGGTTATTGATTGTTACACGCTGTCACCTCTCACCGCTCGCCTCGCATCGCCTACATCATTGATATGCCATTTGATTGATTGGATTTTGATTGTTCTATGTGTTGTCTGTCACATCTGTTGCCTCTCTCTCTCTCTCTCTCTCTCTCTCTCTCTCTGTCTGCCTTCCTCTCTCTCTCTCGCTCTGTTTGTTTCTCATTGAGAAACCTTAGCCTACACCCCAACTAAAACCATTTATTTCTCTAATCTCCACTAAGTAGTTGTTTAACTGTAACATAAAGTTTCATTGATTGATTGATTGATTGATTGATGTGCGTGATTTTCATGTATGTATGTATGTATGTGTGTGTGTGTAAGTATAATTTATTGTGTGAGGCCTGACGTATTATCATCTAAATACACACACACACACACACACTTCTTTTCTGCTAATTCCCAATAAATATATTTCGTATAAACCCCAACAGAAGCCCCACAACCAACACTAACCAACCCCGAACAATCCAACAATCGAACATTTCGAACTATTCACATGCTAACTAAACTAAATTTGAACTAAACTAACTAACCAAACAACTAACTAAACTTAAACTTAACCAACTAAACTGTAATCCAAACAAAACCATACAATTAATTGTTATAACTGTTATGTATAATTGTCCATTGATTGATATTGATTGACATTGATTGACATTGATTGATATTCACATATATTCATACTACTATATTCAAATTAGTGCATAAATTATATTTAAACCAACAAAAATAATAAGAAACCTTGTTAAAATTGCCTGTGTCATAACTGTAACTGTTATACGCCGCGTATAACACGTATGACAGTCTAAATCTAACTAAATCATTGCCTAAACTCCAAAATACCCCTTTACCCCCTCCCCCGTTATATCTTATTGTATGTACTTTTTATACAGAGCTGTGTAGTTGGTACCATCAACAACTATACGACTCTTTTCCCCGTCCCGCTCTCTCCCCACACCCACTCTCTCTGTCCCTCTGCCACACTCTCTCCATCTATCTAACTATCTGTCTCTCCCTCTCTCTCTCTCTCTGTCTCCCTATAAGTATATATATATATGTCCTATTTAAATAAATTTAAAATTATTACACAACACACTCAATATCTGCGCCTTAAAGCAAAAGCAAAAAGTAAATCTTAAAGAAAAGTTAAAAAGACAAATCGACAACAACAACCACAATGCGAATAGCAGCAAAGAGGAGAGCAAAAGAGGAAGTAAAGGTCGTCAAGAAAAACTAAAGATCAACAAAAGTGAGCAACTCTTCTCTGGATCAATACATTAAACTTAAAAATCCCTTAATTCGTTGGAATTGATTTCGTTAGTCTCAAGCAACTCGTTCATTTTCAGCGAGTACGTGTCTGAATACTTTAGCGAGTACATGATTGGAATTGAATTCATTTGTGTTCGTATTTTGGAAGACTCAACAACTCGCTTCTTTTCAACGAGCACTGCTTCGAACACTTCAGCGTGTACTTGACTTGGTAATAAATTCGTTAGAATTTCATTTCAGTCTTGTACAAGTACTTTAAACAACTCGTTTTATTTTTCAGCGAATTAAGTGCATTTTCATTCAATAGACTCTTGTGAGTTGACGACTTAATAACTCGTTTGAGCATAGCGAGTACATGATTGACATTTTCATTTCATTTGAAATCATTAGACAACATCAACATTTTGGAGTTTGACGGACTCGTTAGTTGTCAGCGAGTGCTTCACTGAATTTAAATTAATTGGAATTTCATTTGTTAAACTTGAGAGAGTGTTGAAGATTCGTTTGCTTTCAGTAAGTGTTTGTTGGAAATATTCAGCGAGTATTTAATTGAATTGAAAGTCGCTAGAATTTTAAGCAACTCGTTAGCTTTCAGCGAGCACAATATTGCAGTCTTCAGCGAGTACTGAATTTGAATTCGTTATAATTTCATTACATAAACTTCAAAGTATAGCGAGTGCTTGTTTCATAGATTCGACGAGTACTTGAATGAATTTGAGCTCGTTGGAATTTGAAAAGACTAATCGAATTGATAAGATTGCAGTCCATGAATAATTAACTTATTCATTAATCAATAAATTCATAAATTCCGCCAGTATGACGCACTCGCTACTTATTGTAACGAGTGACGAGTGTATTTTTGCCTAGTTATCTAGTTGAAATGAAGTGATAATACTATTGCAATGTAAAAGATGAACAGATTGATTGCGTGATTGATCAATCAATTTACAAAAATAATATTCTTTATTTCGAAATTGAAGTTACGCTCACTTTTATTGTCTTGCACACTTTTTTGCCGCTCCTTGCCTCCTCCTGCTCCTCCACATTTGCTCACTCCGTCCCCATGCCCCCGCAACGCGGGAATGGGTTTGCTGCTTCAATTGTTGTTGTTGTTGTTGCTCTCAGTTTGTTGATAATTTTGTTGCTTTGCGCACGTCTTTTTTGGATTTGTCGCCACGCCTTCTCCCCCCTGTTTAAGAGTCATGTTTAGCCGGAACGATATTAAAACTTCTGCCAAAAACACCCCCTCCCATTCCCCGCATAATATAGCTGAACGATACAACAAGCCCAGACAGTCCATCGATTGAATTCATACCGGAGGCAAATGAGGCGGCTGTATGTGGATCGGCGGCACCATCGGGGGCAGAATCATCACAAGGCGCCTCGAGGCCCACATCGCCGTTGAGCATTGAACATGTGATCAACAGCGGCAGGGAGACGCTCGTGAGCAGTGCAATGGCAGCGACGGCTGCCACAAAGAGTCCACAGCGTGATGAGGGAGTTGCTGGTGCGGCTGGGGCAACTGGTGCGGGTGGTGCGCCCAAAGAGTTGCAGGATCGCCGCAAGTCCATGTCATGGAAAACGTTCAATTTGAAGCGTCAATTATCCAAAGTCAATATGAAAATCGGCGGCAGCCTTAATGTCAACACCGAACTGGAGTCAATCAGAAATAGCTCATCCATCTTTTATGCGACCAAGGAAAGCTCACCGGAGGCCGGACCTGGCGAAGAACCGACCCTGCCCACCGCCGAGGCGCTCGAATGTCGTGAGGATGATGTTGGCCTCGCAACGGCAACAGCAATGCTCAATTGTGATACAGAGACGCAGACGCAGGCGCAGACGCAGGCGCAGACGTCGGCCGCGACGCCGTCGCCGATGCCGATGCCAACACAGAAGCGTGTTGACTTTGAGCAGCCGCCAGAGAGCGGTGAGCGTCCCAACAATTTGCCGTTAAGCGAGTTACAGCAACAACAACAACAACAACAACAGGCGCCAATGAAGCCGACACGTCAGAAATTCAAAGAGAAGGCGCGAGATCAACGTCTGCTCTCAGTGCCGAACATCAAATATCAGCCGCGTGAGCAGCGAGCTGGCGGCATTGGCATTGGCAGCGGCAGCGCCGTTGGCGGCAGCAGCAGCGGTGGGCGGGTCAACAAAAATGATGTGTCGCCGATGATGAGCGGCAATTTAACCAAAAAGATACGTAAGTATGCAGTAAGCTCAAACTCCTACTCCACTTCCAACGCCCCCACCCGCACCCCTTTGGCTTTGACAAACAATCAAGCGAGAGCGTTTAACGAAAGGCGTAATGCGAAAAAGCGTCCCCCTTCTCCCCCTAACATCCCCTGAATCTCAGCTCTTTCACTCTCTCTCTCTCTCTCTCTCTGACTCACTCTACGACAACTACTACTGCTGCTACTACAACAACTGCAGCTGCTGCTGAGAGTGAGAGCGGTTGTCAACGCAAGAGAGAGTCAACGAACAAAATTTCGAAACAATATCACATATACATAAACACATTGAACGAAACTTATACACACACATACACATACACAGGTACACAAAACTTAATGCAGAAACTGTTGCGGCTACTGCGATTGCGACTGCGACTGCGAATGCTGTTGATGCTGATTTACCATGTTGTCACTTTGAACTGGGCATATATATTTGTTGTTCGTTTTGTGTATTAGGCCCTCTCTCTGCTCCTCTCTCTCTGTCTATCTCTCTGTCCTCTGTTCTCTGTCCCTGCTCCAGCATATGTACTTATGTACTATGTATGTTGGAGACACTCTTTTACTTCTTCTACTCATTGTGCTGACGCGTGCTCTGGCTTTTATACGATGCTTTGTATGTATTGGTATGCAAGCCGTAGAATATTACATATATACACTCGTATTATTGTTGTAGATATGCAACCATAACTAAACCTATAAACCCACCGCAACCCAACCACCCCCCCCCACTTTATCTCCAAAAAGCTACCCAGCGCCCGCCCACCCCTTTAATTACTTAGAGAGCGTACTTACGAATCAATCGTATAGTTGAGTTGGGGCTGCTTCATTTTTTGGTTTTTCAAAATTGCATTTTGTATAGAGAAACAAATTTGTAGAGTTCTTGTATACTTTTAGCTTAAAAAAATACAAACAACTATAACTGTAACTGTAACTGTAACTGTAACAACAACAGCAACAACAAATAATAATATGATAATACAATATAATGATAATGATAATGATAAGAGCAACTTGCACCCAAAATGAAACTTAAATTCAAACTGAAATTCTTATCTATTGCTTCTTTCTCCTGAAACTAGGCAACGGATGCAGAAGAGCTGCAATATAACTGCCTTTATGTGATTGTATGGAAGTTCTTTGGTAATTCATTCTAACAACAACAACAACAGCAACACCTTCACTCACACATACTTACACTCACGCACAAACACGCACACACACACACTTGCAAAGTTGTAGAATATGAAGAAGAGTTGCTCAAATATTTAGCACAATCACTGCATTCACACACACATACACACGCACATACATACACACACACACACACACACACCTATACATACACTTACACATGCGTAATTATACTTATAATAGTACTTAACTTAGTAGTGTGACCACCAGCTGATATTCCCCTATAACAACCAACCACCCACCCTCCCCCCTCCATCCAACCTGCCCAGCAAACGGCTTTCAAAAGTGGCGGCAATATGAGAATATCAAAGAACAACAACAACAACAGCAAGAAAGAAATAGAATCAGGAATAAAAACAAACTGTGTATCTCTCTCACTCTCACTCTCTCTAACTCACTCTCTGTCTTTCTATCTCTCTCTCTCTCTCTCTCTCTCTCTCTCTTTCTTTATATATACATATATGTGTATATGTATGCGTGTATATACAAATATAACTATTATATAGTATGCATAACTGTTGTAACCAAAGCAAAAATCACAAAAATACCAAACTATTAAAAAAATACAAAGAATACCAAAAAATACCAAAAAAAAAAACCACACAAAAATCCACTTAAGCATTCTTTTTCACCCAATTCTCAAATCGTACTCTGTGTATGCACTGTGCAAAAAAAAACATAAAACAAAAAATTATGAAAGAAATACCAAAAATATACTAAAGAAAGCCATACTATATCTAATTTTAAAATACTAAATGGGTTGTTATTGACTGTTGTACGTTACACGTTTGTTTGTGTACATTCCATTTGCATCATCATCAACATGAAACTTCACTCACATCAAGAGAGACAAAAAATACCAAAAAAAAAAAAGTATACCAAAATTTCCTGTGGATTTAACTTACTGCTGGCCAGCCTTATCCACCAAATCTACCAACATACAACACCACAAAATATAACTTGAACGCAACGCCATTACTCTTGGGTCACTTGTGAAAATACTGAAAAACACCGAAAAATACTGCAAAATACTGTTGAAAATACTGTTGAAATCCATATATTATATGTATGTACGTATGTGTTCTGTTTGTTTGGGTTCGCTCTCTGAATGTTACATGTTTGTCTGACTAACGGCAACCACTCCCCCCAATCGCCCCCCTTCCGATACCAAATGTAATCGATAATATATCGATGAATTCGTGTTGAGTACTTGTTGAATTGATTGACATCAATTAAATGTTTGCGATTGATTGATCGAATGAATGTTCGTTATCGATAACAATCGAAATCGATATTAATCGCTCATTAGTTTTGTTTCTCTAGCGGTTTAAACTTTTACCACTTTCTCTGTACATTGTTTCGTATTTTCTTTTCATTATTCGCTTTTTACTGTTTGATTTCGTTATCGATAACAACGCTTGCAACGCTATTTATCGTTGCTTTATTTGCCAACACAATTCCACTGTAAAAATGAGAAATATGAACAAATCTATGATACACAGCTATAATTACTAAGCTTTCTCTTTAATCTAAAATCATGACATATTATGTATAATATAATAATTACAAATACGATATATATCGATAACATTTTGCTTTGCCTAATTACCGTTCTATACAATTTTGTAAAGACGTTTATTTTTTTATCATATGCTTACATTTGTATGTACGTATTTTCCATTTTCAATAAACTATTTAATTGATCGTTCTTGTTATCTTTCCGCGTGCTTTTATGTCTCATATTTTGTTCCGCCCTTCACCAGCCGCTGTGCTCCCATTTTCTCTCTCTCTCTCTGCCTCTTTCTCTCTCTCTTGCTCTCGTTCTCTTAATGTCTCATAAGTGTTGTGAATAATATCAAATTTGTTGCTTCCCATTCAGTTTCATAAATGTACGCACAACCTATCGATAGCAATATCGATCAATTCATTTGCATTCACTCACCAAATGTCTCTTTCCACACATTTGTTTGCCTGGCACAACCACAACAAACACAACAACAATTGCAAATACGGGCAGCGGGCATTACTGTAAATTCACATTTCACGCTCTCACTCTCACACTCGCACTCACACCCACACTCACAGTCACTAAGCAAAAACTCACTTTTACACATACAGCAAACTTACCGAAAGCTTACACACGCTCAAACTCTTATACTCTCACGCACACACGCACACGAATACGTTATGCATTCGTTTAGTTTACCGTTTCTTTGCCTATGTTCAATGCGCTCTCCCCCTCACCCAACCCCCCCGTCATTCAACACCAACACTACAAAGAAGAACAACAAAAAGTATGCTACACATATTCACAAACACACATACCCACACACATACACACACACATATATATCTATATATATACATTTTAACACACGCACAGAGCAAAAACAAAACCAAAAAGATAAATTAAAAAAAAAAAAAAAAAAAAAAACAAAGTATAAGAAACAAGAAGAACAAATGAAATGATGCCTCCATTCAATCATTTAGTGCATTTATCTCTCTCTTTCTCTCCTTCTCTCTGTGTGTATCTCTCCTCTCCATTATTATTGTTGTTTATTTACAATTGAACCAGCTCAACGGCGGAGCCAGCAATGCGAATGCGAATGCTAATGCGAGCGCAAATGCAACGCAGCAGCAGCAGCAGCTACAACAACAACAGCAGCAGCAACAGCAGCAGCTACAACAGCAGCAGCAACAGCAGCAGCAGCAGTTTCAACAGCAGCAGCAGCAGCAGCAGTCATTTGGCGATCCTCTGTCAGCGTCGACGTCGTCGTCAGCAGCAAATGCAGCGCTAGCTGCGTCGATATCGACGTCAGGCGTTTATGGTGCGGACGATGCAGGTGCGGGTGTTGCTAGTGGCGGTGTTGGTGTTGGTGGTATTGGTAGTGTTAGTGCCAAAGCTGGTGGTGGTGGCAACTCAGGTGCGGGCGGTGGCGTTGGCAGCGTTGGCAGCGGCGGCGGCGGCAGCGGCAGCGGCAGCGGCGGTGGCGGTGGCGGTGGCAGCAGCAGCGTTGATCAGCAGCAACAGCAGCAGCATCAACAACAGTTACAGCAACAACAGTTACAACACCAACAGCTACAACAATTTGGTGCTTCCTCTTTTGACGCTGATACATTGACAACTGGCGATGGTGCAAGTGCAAATGCAAGTGGTGGTGCTGCAGGTGCGCATCAACATCAATATCAGCATCCGCATCCGCATCAGCATCAGCATCAAACATCCGTTATACAGCAACAGCAGTCAGTGACATCGTACGAGTCCCTAAAAAAGTCCAAATCACAAGGTGGGAGCACAACAGAGCACTGTTAACCACCAAGTACAACAACAATAACAACAACAACAACAATTACTACAACAACAGCAACAACAAGAACAAACAAACAACAACTAGTACTTCAGATATAGCAAGAACCACAACAATTGCACCACAACAACAACAAGCATTTCTCTTTCCCTCTCTCTCTCTCTCCCTGTCTCTCTATTTCTCTCTCTCTCTCTCTCTCTCTGTCTGCATCTCTATATGCTACACCAATACAAGTTTGTTGTCTGTGTCCAAGCATACACACACATTCACTGTCACACACACACACACACTAGCACAGGCACACGCACACGCACACACATTTGGCACTCTATACTTCACACACACGCACACACAGAGACTCAAGAGCACATTGCTTGTGGTTTGCCTCTCTCTCTCGCTCACGCTCTCTCGCTCGCTCTCTCTCTCTCTCTCTCTCTCTCTCTCTCTCTCTCTCTCTCTCTCTCTCTCTCTCTCTCTCTCTGCTCTTTCTTTCTGCTCTATCTCTCGCTCTCTCTTTACCACTCTCTGTCTATGTTCTCTTCGTCTGACCTGCCGCCCAAACGCCGTCGTTTCTTTTTTCTTCTTTCATTCTTTTATTTGTGTTCTTCGTTTCTATTGTTTTTTTTTTTTTTGTTTTTTTTTTTTTTTTGTGTTTCCTTATGGTTTTTGGCGGCTGGCGTGTGTGGTTGGGCTTCTGGAGGGTTGGTGAGGGAGAGGGGCATGGGGAGAGGTTTTGAGGAGGTGGTCAATGATAGTGACAGCAAGATGGCGACTGTTGTGTATTTTTCGATTGATTCACTGGGTTGATGGTGGAGGGGGGAAAATGTGGAATGTGGAATGTGGATGGTATAGGCAGCTGGGGAGTTGGAACATATGTGGATGGTGTGCAAGGATTGTGTTTGCTCGCCTCTTTCGCTCGCTCGCTCGCTCGCTCTCTCTCTCTCTCTCACTCTCTGTTTTGACTTTAGTCTGAATCGCTCGCTCGCTCGCTCAACAATCCCGCTCGTTCGTTCGTTCGCTCGCTCGCTCGCTCGATCTCTCTCTGTCTCTTTTTCTTTTCCTCACGCTCGTGCGCTTTCTATGACTCTCTCTCTCTCTCTCTCTTTCTCTCTTTAACTGTCTCTATTTACCATTTACTGTCTCTCTATCTGTCTCCCTCTCTCTCTCTCTCTCAGTCTGTCTCTACTTCTTGCTCTCTTAATAATATTAATTGTATTTGCTCACACACACACTGTCTCGCTCGCTCGCTCGCTCGCTCTCGGTATTTGTGCACGCTTCTAATTAGCAACTAATAAACAACAGCAACAACTGCAACAGCAACAACTAATTGCAACAACAACATCAAGCTCGACAATTCTGCATTGGCAACGTATTTTTGCATAGTTCACACCCACACCAACATACACACACCCACACACACACACATATATATATACATACACTAACACTCATACACACACGCAACACTTGAGGACCTTGAATAATTGGCCCATCAACTGAACAGCAAACTCGTTTTGCGGCTAACTCACACACACACACACACACACATACACACACACACACACACACACACACACGCACACATTCACATAGAACAAGAACAACAATTAGCAGCCTAGTGAAAATAGTGCAGCAATAAAATAAAAAGAGAATAACAAATCTCTAATAAAATAATTATTAAGCAAAAGTTATGCCTACTACCGCCCGCCGCTTTCACTCTCTCTCTCTATCTCAGTCTGTCTGTCTCTCTCTCTTGCTATTTCCTACCTCATTCCTCTATCTCTTTTTCTATATACATATTTCTTACTCTCTCTCTATCTCTATCTTTAACTATTTAAATTCTATAAATTCTCTCTCTCTCGTATCAAATTGTATTGTGTAATCGTTTGCCACTCTCTCTCTCTCTCTCTCTCTCTCTCTCTCTCTCTCTTTTGCTGTCCCGTTATAATCTTTCGATAATTCCACAAATCGTTGCAATAATCACAATTTTTTGTTTTAATAACAACAAACAACAACAACAACTGCCTTACAGATAAGTTGGATGGCACCTTCTCGAGATCCAGATCATCTTCAATGTCCAGCATTGATATGTCTTCCTCTGAATCTGTTACCTGTTTAGCTTTTATCGAGAGTTATGCAAAACGCAATGGTAAGTGCCTAAATAATAGCATCAATATATATAAATAATAATAATAATATATAATAATACATAGTAATATATTATAATTATATTATAATAATATTTATTATCTAGCATATGAGCTCATTTATTCATACCATATTTAATGGGGCTTACAATAACACAGAATACCAGAGCAACGATGACTGAATACACTTACAAAGTGTTTGTTATATTTATACCCATTAAACAAGCAGAAGAAGGCATCTCCGACTCTATAAAGTATATACTTTATATATTCTTGATCAGTAACAACAGCCGAGTCGATTGAGCCATGTCCGTCGGTCTGTCCGCCTGTCTTTATCAGCGCATTGATCTGAGCAACCCGAAGAGCTGGAGACACCAAATTTGCCATGAAGTTTCCCTCTTCAGATCGAGTTTACATTAGAATTTCGATACCTTTCCCACCAAATGCCGCATTTCTCAGCGTAGTCTCTTCTCTCTTAACAGTTGCTTAAAGAATATCATATAAAACCAATCCCGAAAGTTTCATCAAAATCGCTCTATAAATAAGAAAGATAATCATATAAGAAATTTAGCATTCAATCGCTTGCGTGTGCAAGCTAGACAGTGAGCGACTGCGATATATGCTTATGTTAATAAAGTGACGTAACACTCAGCTTTTGAACGAGTATTCGAGTATTCGTTAAACACCTGTTAGGTGCTTACTGCTATTATAATCAAAATACTTCATTTAGGCGACTGCACAGGGTATTATACTGTCGCGCACGCTCGACGGAAGCGCTTGTCTATTTTATTTTAAGAAATTTATTAAACATTTGTTGATACATTCAATAACTAAGCTCGATAAAATGGAGAAAATCATATTTTCCTATTCATTTAAGAATTCTTTAATTTTTTTAATTAAATTAAGTTTATGAATTACTTTGAATTAAATTGAATTGTTAATCAACAAATCATGTTCAATAAAAAAGAAAAGTTGTTCTTAATCATTTATTCCAATAATTTAGAAATTTAATATATATATTTAAATTAATTAATTTATTCAGTTTTCACGAATAATTAAATGTTAATTAATCAAATTAATTAAGTTATTCATATATTATATTATATTTCATATATGATTTCGCAATGCATTTAATACATCATAATATTGATTTACCAATTAATTAATTAATTTTATAATTTATTAAACTTAAAAAAAATTAATCAATTTAAAAAATAGTTTAGTTTTGTACATAAAAACAAAAACATTTAAAACAATTATGCTGCAATTACATACATTTAATATGATAACTGATTGATTAATTAAGTGATTAATTACCTGATTAATGAAGAAACGAATTTGTTCGAATTTAAAGATTAAACAGTTAGAATATAATCAAGTTTATAATATTAAAATTTATAATTAAATCAATTATTTCGCATTAAATTAATGCAATAAATAATATTTAAAACAATTATTGTTTATATGAAATAACAAAACGATTAATTTTACACTAAAATTGATCAGTTTAATCAATTAGAAATGAAGCATAATAAAAGATTTATTGATTGAAATTAATCGAAAAATTCGTTGAGTTTCAATTTAATAACAAGAATAGTTTGTCACTTAAATAAACATAAATAAAATAGTAAACAAATAAAAGAAGTAATTATAATAATTAATTGAAAGTTGGATTTTAACAAACAACAATAATCATATTTCATGTTCGATTGCAAATGCTAATCGATAGCAATTGTCTGTATATTAATCGATCATTTTGTTTTGCATTTCATTTCAGATATTTTGACGCTCGTTCCTACTTTGTGGATTGGAACTAGTTTCGGTTCAATATTGACATTGTTCATCACAATGCCAGAGCGCGATGTGCGCAAATCTCAGCCCGTCTTGGTTACAATAAATGGTAATAAACCGATTATATTAATATAGATTTTATATATAGTTATATATATATATATATCTGTTATCTTAATATTTGCAGGCGGTCCCGTGGTACGACTCAAAGGTTCCATTACTTCCATGTCCTTTTTGGACTCATACGGCTCGATCATACCCTATACATTTGAGCCATGGCGCGACGAGAACAGGGACAAGAAAGATCGTAAATTAATGCAAATATTATTGCCTAAAGTACAGCTATGTTTCGGTTAACGGCCAGGCAAGCTAAAGCCGTTAAACGAACGTAAACTTTTAATATTGTTATGCCATTTAAATGCCCTAAAGAAGCAGGCGTTGTAGATCCCTTATACACATTATATGTATGTATATATTCTTGATCCTTCTCGATCAGTGTTGCGTCCGTCTGTAGTCTCTCTGACTTACTGATGGAGCTGTGTATCTCTGCTATAAGTAGAACATAGTATATCACATTGCTCTGGATCGTATTACTATATCATATATCAAATTACTAATTGATTTTAGGGGATCTCTGAGTCCGCTAAGACAAATGGCCGCTAATCGGTAACATGGCTGTACATGAAATATGCAAGCAATGCAATGCAATTTGTGGCTAACTTTCACTAACGGGTATTCATACTTACAGGCACACCCACTAAGAGCAGCAGCCGCACAAGTCCCACATTTACACCAACAACTGCCAATACAATATCAAATACATCGGTTACTGGCATTGCTGGAAGTGCGGGGGCAGCCGGAAGTGGCGGTGTTGCTGGTGCTGGCAGTGGTTCTAGTGGTGGTGGTGGTGTTGCTACTGGTGTTGTTGCTGCTGCTGCTGCTGCTACTGCTGGTGGTGGTGGTGGTGCTGCTGGTGTTGGTGGTGCAGCCAGCGGAAGTGGCAATATGTCTGCTGTTATTGGTGGCGTTGGTGGTGTTGGCGGTGTTGGCGGTGGTGTTGGTGGTGGCAGCGGCGCCAGCGGCAGCGTGGCCATCAGCAGCAGCAGCGCAAGCAGCAGCGGCATCAGTGGCAGCGTTAGCACAGGCCTGGAAACACTCACCGATCGACAATATATCGTAATCGCTAGCGAAAAGCAAACAAAAGTCTTCGATGTGGCAAATCAATGCTGCATTAATCGCATACAATTATCGGAAATGGATTTTGCAGTCAAGGCAGAAACTATCACGATGAAAGGTTGGCAAATAACACACACACACACAAGACTACACCACAAATGAACAACAACTTGTACGCATCTCAACTAATTTGTATTCCTTTCTAGATGGCTCTTGCTTAGCAACCTATCTTTCGAATGGCCATCTAATGGTACATAGTCTTCCTAGTCTAAAACTGTTATTGGATACTGATTTCTTACCGCTTATGGACTTAAGGTTTGCATACCAACAAACACATTGTTAACTCAACACTCAACATGTTACTATATATATATATATATATAATATTATTATGTACAATCCATAGTTTTCAAACCAAATGTAAACAGGGAATTGTCGATCCAATGCTTTCGATATGGGGTCAACAGATCATTGTTCATGAAGATACAACTCAGTAAGTGTCCCAACTCTAGCTAAACATTATTAAACATTTGTTAAGAATGCGTTTTCATTCCATTCCATTTCTTTTCTTTTCTTATTTTGCAGAATATCAAAAATATTTTGCTTTAGTCATAAAGGTCATGGATTGTACATGGCATCGCCCACCGAAATTCAAAAATTCACGATATCATCGGAATTTTGGTAAGACATACACCATCAACTGTATAAAGCCAATAAGTTATACATATATATATATATATATTTTATTTAGTCAATTTATTTTGGAGATGATGGGTGAGTTATATACGGTACACGAAATGCCCGAACAGCCGAAGGAGGGTTTCTTTAAGGGTCTATTTGGCGGTGGCGCCAAGCTTTTGGATCGCGAGGAGTTATGTTAGTACATTTTTATACATTTTTCAAATGCCACTTTTTACATTTATAATAATCATTTTTGTTTTATTTTGTAGTTGGTGAACAGAGCGGGAAAGCAAATCGTTCCGTTGCACGGCATATACCTGGCCCCAATTTGGAGCAGCTTGGTCAACGTGCTTCCACAGCCGCATCGGAAATTAGCCGTGCGCATCAGTTGGCCATGGAGCGTGGCGAGAAGCTCAATATGTTGGAGGAGCGCGCCGAGCGTATGGCCAATACAGCTCAAGATTTCAGCGGTACAGCGCATCAATTAATGCTTAAATATAAAGACAAAAAGTGGTATCAGTTGTAAAATATCTATTTTAGGAGCCAATTCTACCACAGTTATTGTAATATTGCTTTTATAACACTTTCTACTACATTACGAGTAAAGTACACTTATTTAATTTCTGTTTTCAAGTCGTCACGTTATTTACAAAAACCAAAAACAACAAAAAAACCAAACAAAAAAAAAAAACTGTTTTTAATAAAAATATATAGACCAAAAAAATAATAAAAAAAAAAATACAAATAAAACAAAAACAAACAACAAAAGTTTTCTGTTTATATTCAATCCATATTTTATAGAAAGTAGGCTTCGTCCCAGTTTTTCATACAGTTCTGTCCTTTCAGTATTTCTGAAACAGACAATACGTTAACATATACAGTTATACTATTCACAAAAAAAAATTATATTAAATCCACCTTTTTCGTATTTTTTTACATACAAAAAAAAAAAAAACGTTCGACTGTGAAAATCTTAAGATCTTGTTCCTATTGATGAGAGTTTAATGATTATACTGTTTCGAGGATTGAAGAAAAGATAGCTGTATATGGTTTTTTATATTACTAGGCTAAACAGTCGATTAATCTGAGCTTGACAAAAGTTTGTGGTATGTATTCAAATGTTTTTTAAACATATGCGAATTTCTCGAGCAACTCTGGTTTAAATACACAGCGTGCAGTGTTAAGAAGCATTGTGCAGCACTGTTATTGCACTGTCATAAAGTATCGCAATCGATAGTCACGCTGTCAACAGCAGCTAAGCCAAAAATGCTATTGTCGAACCGGAGATCTGGTTCAACTTGCAGATTTCGTTCAGTCAGTCGTTCACTTTGGACTCGTGATTTGTTCATTTGTTCGATTATTAATGAACAATATGTAAAATGCAATTTCATTAAGTTTTTGTGTAATTACAATATTTTTATTATTTATTTATTTCTGGTCAAATACATCAAATTTTTTGTTACTCTTTAATTTTTAAATATTCATTTAACACTTTTCATTTGCTTCAGTTTTTTTTTTGTAAATTTGTATATTTTTATATTTTTGCAAAATGTTAAGTAGTTATATTTTTATGTAGATTATTAAACGGAACGTTGTCCATTGTTGCTGCAAAATTTGGATAAAACTGTATGATATCGTATATGTTCCTTTGATCGAAAAGCTGTTCGTGGTCTTTTCGCTCCGTTCCCAAAGACGAGAACAAGTTCAGTGGTTCATTTCAGTGATTCGTTCAATTGAACTTATTCTGAGCGAAACGGCACAGCTCTACTAATCATTTTATTTTAGTTAATAAAATACATATATTTCCTCTTTTTTTCGTTGTGCGCGTACGAAAAGTGAAAAAAGACATTCACGCGACAGTTACAAGTACAATATCGGGCTCGCTCGCTGTCACAGACGCAGATTTGCTACGAAATTTCACAAAAAAAAATTTTTTGTCGTTCGTTTTGGCCCTCCTACAATAGTAAAAAGCCAACCTTGAGAAACACCCAGCACAGCAGTTTCCAACAGTTTCACTGCTCGCTCTCGTTTCGTGGTAAGATTTTCGCCAAATATCTCAACGAAATTGTGCGCTAAACGATATTTTAATGAAATCCCAACATGTGATCAAATGCGGGCCCTGCCGTTTGACTCAGTTTCTTTCTTTTTTTTTTTTGTAAAAAAAAAAAAATAGACGACGAAGAAAAAAAAACGATGTGAAAAAAACATGTAAGGTGCAGTAGTAGCAACTGTGTGCCTGCAGCAGTGTGCGTGTGTATGTGTGTGTGTTTTTGTATGTGTATGTATGTATCAATGCTAAAGTGTTGGTGCTACGCTGCTGCTCTGCTGCCGTTGTTGTTGTTGTCCATGTGTGTGTGTACGTTTGCATGTGCATATGCATATGTATATTATATATATGTATATAAATATGTGTGCATGGTGTATAGTGTATATGCATTCGTATGTGTAATGTGCATTCCAACGGGGTAAAAGAAGAAGCGGGGTACGTTGTACCTGTCATCGTTAGTTGTTGTTGCAGTTGCTTATCGTTTATCAGTCCGTCTGTTTATATTGAAATCGACATTATGAAAATAAATAATCGATCAACAATTTTGAGTCTGTTTACGTCTCTTCCTGGCCATCTGACACTGCCTACGGCTGGTGTTGCTGCTTCTTTATTGTTGTAGCTGTTGTTCAACACAGAAAGGCACACACACAAACACACAGATATATACACACATGCACACGCATAAGCGCGGACACACGCACACACAGAGGCAGCAGTAAGACAGACGGACACAAAAGAGACACAAACTCAATATATCGACTATCGATTCAAATGTTAATTTCGTTATGAAAATGCGCAATATTCGCAGAAAACAGAAAACAATTTTTGGAAACGAAAGAGCATAACAAAGCATAAATGCAAAAGAGAGTGCAGGCCAATAATGTAAGCGTAAGAGAAAATCATAACAAAACAATATGGCAAAAACAAAAATAACAAAGCACATAGCGACCGACCAGAACAGCAGCAACAACGGCAAACCACAACAACAACAGCAACTACAGCAACAACAACTAAGATGGCCAACCAAAAGTTTAATAAAAAGAAAGTGTTTTAACTTGTCTCTGTCTTGGCGCCAATAGATAAATCATTAACCAGTAACCAATAAACCCTTTGATGAGATTCACTAATCTATTCTCTTTCTTTCTCTTTCTTGTACTCAACAGTTTCTACCTTTTTTTTTTACAGATCTTCTGTCTGATAATATATATATTTGATTATATATATAAATATATATATATATAAATATATTGGGAAAATAGGCAAAGCAATAACAAGAACTATTTCGGAAGCATCCCAATAACCCCTTTTGAAGTAACGAGCGAGGCGGAGGCACTATTCAACCAACATGGAAAAGATACGGCTGGTTAAGGACATCCGCTCCGAGATAATTATCGGCGGCAAATATCGGGTTATACGCAAGATCGGTAAGCTATATGCATAGATCAAAACCAGTTCAGTTAGTTTTTCTCTGTCCTTTTTGGTCCACGGAAATGTGTTGCTGTCGATCCTCCGAGAATTCGTAGGGAATCGTAAAAAATTACTTAACAGATAATGTTCATCTTACGGGAGGAAGGAGAGGAGTTCATCTATTCTTATAGAGCAGTTCAGTTGTGAGAAGTTCACTTATAGAGAAGTTCAGTTATGTGAAAGATCGCTTACATTGAAGTTCTATGAATAGTTTAATTATATCAAAGATGACTTCAGTTATTGAAAAATTCATATATAATGAGTTCACTTGTGTTCAGTTCAGTTGTGAGAAGTTCACCTATACGAAATTAGTTAAGATTACTTAATGGGTTAGAGCGAGGTCATCTAAAATTAAGTTTACTATACGAAACTTTACTCTCTAACAAAGAAGTTTACTGTAGAGAAATTCGAATAAGAGAAGTTCAATAGTGAATATTTCAAAACAATCTTCAGAGATGCTCTGACTTTAGAGAAGTTTACTTTAGAGAGGATTGCAATAGAGCAGTTAACTATTGATCTTACTTTATAGCAGATCTCCAGGCAAAAGTTTATTTTGGTAAAGTTCCCCATTATGAAATTATCTATAGATAAATTTACTATTTATGTGACTTCAAAGAAGTTGATCAGGAATAAGTTTGCTATAGAGAAGTTTGCCTTACTTTAAGGAAGTAGTTCATCATAAAGAAGTCTACCTCAACTAAGTTCAAAATAGAGAAAGTACTTAAAATAAGGTAGTTGGGAAAGAAGGTAGAGTATTAAAACTGGGAAAGAGTTACACAGTGAGAAATTGTGCGAGAAGTTGTAAGAGACTCAAAATGAGAGAAGAAGAAAGTGTGGAGAAAGGAAGTACTGAGAATTTGACTGCAAGAAAAGTTGTTAAATCAGCTAGAAATTGAGCAGAAGTTAAAGTTTGGAATAGACGTACAGCAGCAGTTCATAATAGATCATTACTTATTTCATAAACATTGTTTTTATTCAATAAGTAATCGTGTCATCGTGAAATCGATAACAAAACATTTGTACACTGAGCGAAACACAGACAAAAGAGAAAGACATTAAATTTAATAATGATTTTATTATTAATTCAATAACAATAACAAAAGTCGAGCGAGCTTAAAGTTTGTTGACTGTTCAAGCAATTATCAAATGTGAAAATATGTAGAAAAACACAATAATAGTGGAAACAGGCTGTTTCAACAATTGATTCAATGTAGTGAAAAGCGCATATAACTCGATCACTTTTTGGTTGGATTTGCTTGAATAGATCCAAGTTTATTGTAAACAATAGCAATTCTAATTAACTTTCTCTCTCTCTCTCTCTCTCTCTCTCTGTCACTCTCTGATTGTCCGTCTCTTTTGTATGCAACAGGCAGCGGCTCCTTTGGCGACATCTATCTGGGCATGAGCATTCAGACCGGCGAACAGGTGGCCATCAAAATGGAGAGCGCCAGTGCACGTCATCCGCAATTGTTGTACGAGGCGAAATTGTATCGCATATTGAGCGGTGGCGTTGGCTTTCCACGTATACGCCATCATGGGAAGGAGAGGAACTTTAATACGCTGGTTATGGATCTGTTGGGTCCATCACTGGAGGATCTATTCAATTTTTGTACACGTCATTTTACCATTAAGACGGTACTCATGCTGGTCGATCAGATGATCGGGCGGCTTGAGTATATACATTTGAAGTGCTTCATTCATCGTGATATTAAGCCGGATAATTTTCTAATGGGCATTGGAAGGCATTGCAACAAGTTGTTCTTAATCGATTTTGGCCTGGCCAAAAAGTTTCGTGATCCCCACACACGCGTACACATCCTTTATCGCGAGGATAAGAACTTGACGGGCACGGCGCGCTATGCATCGATCAATGCCCATTTGGGCATCGAGCAATCGCGACGTGATGACATGGAATCACTTGGCTATGTGATGATGTATTTCAATAGGGGCGTCCTACCCTGGCAGGGAATGAAGGCCAATACCAAGCAGCAGAAATATGAGAAAATCTCCGAAAAGAAAATGTCCACGCCCATTGAGGTGCTGTGCAAGGGATCGCCGGCCGAATTCTCAATGTATTTGAACTATTGTCGTAGCTTGCGCTTTGAGGAACAGCCCGACTATATGTACCTACGTCAATTGTTCCGGTAAGTGTTCTCCTAAACATAAATATATATATATATATCATATATTTCATGTATATCTCATATATTTCTTCATATTTGTAGCATTTTGTTCCGAACGCTGAACCATCAATATGATTATATCTACGACTGGACAATGCTGAAGCAGAAAACCCATCAGGATCAGGCGAATCCTGCTCTGCTACTGGAACAGTTGGAGCCGCGCAATGATCGCGACAAGGAGAAAGAGAAACCGACCGTCAAACAGCTGCTTCCAGAATAGGTAGGCGATCCGAGAGAAGAAGCATGACGAGGAGAGTACGAGGAGGTGGAGCAGGAGCAGGAGCAGGAGAAGAAGGAACAGCAGCAACAGCAGCAGCAGCAGTAGCTCTCAAAATAAAATCAACACACAATTTGTGGAATAACTAAGTGAAAAGCAATTGAAAGAGAATAATGAGCGTAGAGACATATGAACAAGAGAGATAGCGCTTGAGAGAGAGAGAGAGAGAGAGAGAGAGAGAGGGAGAGATGGCATATGGAAGAGAAGGAGAAGGAGAAGAAGAATGGGCAGAGTGGGAGTTAGGATGTTTCTTAATATTAATTTAAATTCAATACTAAACATATAAGGAAACAAGCAAGAAAACAACAACAACAACAAACAAACAAACAATATATCTAAATGGATTTCACCAACACAACATGCAGCATATAAACACCACACACACACACTCCACAACACACCACAAACACACACACACACACACACACACACACTCAGAACATAGAAACCGCTAAACTTAGCATAATAAAAATAAAGAAAACAAAAAGAAAGTAAAGGAAAACAACAACAACAACAACATTTATAAAAACAACAATATATATAAAATATAACAAATAATATTAATATTAATATTAATAATAATAATAATACAAATACAATTATATTATATATGTATATAAAACAACATATACACATTCTTGTCTCTCGTGTATATATATACATATATATACATATATATATATACATATATATATATATATATTATATATTGAATTGATTCATATAAAATGCGAAAAATTAATAAGAACATAAAGCAAAATACAACAACAACAAAAACAATGCAAATTAAAAATGCAATAAAATAAAATAACTAATTAAAAAAAATATAAAAGAAAAATATATAAAAAAAAAACATGAATATGCGTGTAAGGCCAAGCGAGAGAGAGGAGCATAAAAAAAGTAAAAGAAACAAACAAACAAACAAAAAAAAAAAAAAAAACAAAATATAATTAAAAAAAAAAAAAAAAAAAGAAACAACAACAAGAAATCGCAAAACTGCAAAGTAATTTTGCATAATAAGCAGTAATAATTATACACATAACTTATATTTAATTTTTTGAATTACATCAATAAATATGTTGAAATTAAAATATATTTCACGCTTTTCTACTGTCACACACGCACATGTCCTTAATGTCCTTGCGCTGTAACGCTTTGTAAATCTTTGAACAGGTCTAGGTCTGCTCAGGTCCTATGGCCAGCATCTGTTGCTTTAGCTTTGCCAGCAGCAACTTCTTGCAAGGATAATGGCGTCCGCTAGTCTAGGATAATTGTAGTCCAAAATCGAGAGAAAAGTGTTGAAATACACCAAATCTGCGCAAATAGTTGATGGATCTTACTAATACGCTCTGTTTGCCGCAGTACTTTCCAGGATACTCAAGGACATACGCGAGTTATGGCTTATTTTGGGTATACAAAAAAGTGCTTCTAACTTGGTTGCTGGAAGGACTTTCGTCCTTTTTATTTTTGATGCATGTATGCTAATGAAAGAGCTATCCTTAGGCGAAAGGACATCCTCGTAGTCCTGCCAACGAGCGAGTTACGTGCGGTTCTGTGTTATTCGGTTCAATTTCCTAAATTTATTTATCCTGAAAATCCTTGACTGCCAATCGATAGTCCTGCTGCCCGTGTATACAAATTGGCATGTCCTTTCGACAATCCCTAAGCTTATAGTCCAGGTGTAACAAGAAATATATTATCCTTTGCAGACAAATGGCTCAAGCTCAGGCATATCCTGGCGCATTTGAAATGTAACCAGTGCTTTCAAATCGCAAGCGGCAGCTCTATCGATTGACATCAAAGGATATGGGGGTCATCTAAGGATCCAACACTTGGAAAAACTCATCAAAAAGTCGCTGAGAATTGGGCTTAAAACACAAAATCGGCGATAGCTTGCAAACTGCAAGGACAATTCGAATGTCCTTTAGCCAGTTGATAGATCTTACTAATATGCTTTGTTTAACACAGGACACGCTAGCATACGCAAGGACACAGGCGAGTTATGGCTTATTTTGTGTATACAAAAAAGTGCCTCTAACTTGGCTGTCTGAAGGACTTTAGTCCTTTTTATATTCTATACATGTATGTCGACAAGAGGACTATCTATGGGCAAAAGGACATCCTCGTAGACCTGCAAACGAGCGAGTTACGGGCGGTTTTGTGTTATTTGAGTCATTTTTGTGGGCAACTGCCTTGCAAAATTTGGAATGTTATTTTTGTAGATACCCTGTAAATGCTTGAATGCCAATCGATAGTGGTGCGGCCTGTGAGCGTAAAATAAGTGTACTTTGGCACATCCTGAAGGACATAGCTGAGTTATAGTGAGTTATAGAGCAATGCGTTCTTGCGAACGATATCGATGTTAACCCTTAAGCAACCGCTGCTTAACCCTTGCCGCTGTCGTCGTCATGCTTGAAATGCACAGAGAGAGAGAGAGAGACACGTTCGAGTTAAATTTGAAATTTGTACAAACTTCGTTTATTTACTGCCAAGTCTCGCATACTAGACTCATTTTAGTGAGGAGTTTAGACAATTAAATGCATTTGTAGAGCCCATCATTCCAGTTGATTGACGATCAAACGAAATATGCTGCCAATTGTGCCATTTTATCCTTGGGCGGACGTCCACCATGACGGCCACCGCGTGCATTGCCAGCACCACCGCCAGCAGCGGCACCACCGACAACAGCACCAGCGCCACCACCACGCGGCGCACCGCTGCGCACTTGACGTGACGCGACCGCACGATGTTTCTCCACAAGATGCGAAAAGTCATTGGAACAGAAAATGCAACCGCTTTTCTCTTCGCTGCCATCCTTAAACTTGGACTTGTCCGATTTGTACACCACATTCACCAGCTGAGCACCGCAATCCCCACACTTGGTATCTGCATAGAGAAAGAGTTTTACAAGAGTTTTTGTTTTTGGATCGCCTGGATGTTTTACCTTCGACAGTTATTTTGGTGGCACCCTTGAAGCAGTTAATGATGACGTCACAACGATTACAGCCCAACTTCCATGTGGGCGACAACGTGCTGTCCAGTACAAGCACACCCGTCTCACACTCCACACAACTGGAGATGCCCAGTGTGTTGAGCGAATGGGGGCAGGTGGGATGCGTACATGTGTTGCAACCGCCAAACTTTGGCATATCCCTAAACGGCGGATGATTGTAGCAGTACGGGCAGAACGGAAACGAGCGTCCCTTCACACCCGTGGAGAAGGCCAACAGGCCAAAGTCATCCAGCGGACACTTGAACTCACGATACACCTTGACATTACCATTGGGCAGCGTGTAGTTCTCATCGCAGTGTGAGCAATACAAACGGGCGGGTTTCGTCTGCAAAGAGAGGGCGGATTAGAAGAGGAGTCTTTGATAAATGTTCCCACAACTAACGCTAACTCTTTGTATATTGGGATTAGAGGGGAAGTCGGCTCTATTTCTATCTCTATCTGCATCTTTCTCTTTTAAGCTCTCTCTTTAGATTGGAATTAGAAGAGTTGTCTTA
The DNA here is from genome assembly GCA_018901825.1 of Drosophila funebris. Lineage (NCBI taxonomy): Eukaryota > Metazoa > Arthropoda > Insecta > Diptera > Drosophilidae > Drosophila > Drosophila funebris. Next base: position 438,389 of record JAEIFK010000455.1, on the reverse strand, counting down.
GAGATCCATTCCGATCTCTATCTCTGTATCTCTTTGTGGACTTACATAAGTAGTGAAGCCTTTAATATCAATATCTTTCTTACTCTATCTCTATCACTCTATCGCAATCTGCTTAAGGGAGAGGGAATCAGCAGCGTATAGATGTGTATAGATTTCCAAGTCTATCTATATCTATTGCACGACTCATCTGCATAAGAAGGTAAGCTATACCTTCATCTTAAACTGCAAACACTGCAGATATCTAACTCCTAGTTTACCTGACAGTGTACTTAAATAGATCTTTATCTCTATCCCATCTCTATATCTAACTCTGTCTCTATATCTGACTTTGTCTCTATCTCTAACTCTATATCTGTCTCTATCTCTATCTCTATCTCTATCTCTATCTCTATCTCTATCTCTATCTCTATCTCTATCTCTATCTCTATATCTATATCTATATCTATATCTATATCTATATCTATATCTATATCTATATCTATATCTATCCCTATCTCTATCTCTATCCCTATCTCTATCTCTATCTCTATCTCTATCTCTATCTCTATCTCTATCTCTATCCCTATCTCAATCTCAATCTCTATCTCTATCTCTATCCCTATCTCTATCCCTATCTCTATCCCTATTTCTATCTGTACACATTATCTTTAGATATCTCTATCTGTAGCTCAATCTCTCTGAAGATGTGTTACTTCAATTCAGTCTATATAGATATACTTCATCTTTACCTTTACTTATGTCCTCTTTTCGTTCCCTTACTCTATCTCCATCTACTGACACACCTTCATCACTCTTTAAGCCTATTTCTGTAACTTAATCTATAACTATCTACATACGCCATACAATTATCCACATCTTCTGTTTCATATCTACTTATTTATCCACTTACAGATGCTTGGCTATGCATACATTCATAGCAATTGCTTTACCTGTATATACTTCATGTAGCGTCGACACTTGCCACAACGCGAATGCGCCTTTCCCGACTCGGCCAGGGGGGAGAATGAGGACTCAAAGAGCATGTCCATGCTGGCGATGTTCTGCACGAAATATACGAATTTGAGTTTAAAGATTTTGATGGCATGTCGTCGCACATCATTGAAATCCGCAGATCCTTTGGCAATCAGCGTAAGCATGCGTTCAACCTCAGATCTCATGGTGGGCAATACAAGTTCCGGATCGATCTTCTGATAGCCATGCACCAATACAATACCCAATGTTGTGGGTATCAATTTTCGTCCCGTTTCGATGCGCACATAATTCCGCTGACAGATGTTGTTGATATGCACGGGAATGGAGGCATCGGTGCCAATGCCATGCTGCTCCATTAGCGTTATCAATTCCGCTTCGGTGAGATAATCTGGTGGACCCGTTTGACTCTCGGCCAGTCGCACATCATTGATGGCCACCTGAGTGCCCTGAACGAATGGCGGCGCTGGCTCATCCCGTCCAAATGCCTGCCATGTCATCACCTTGGTGAATCCCGCATCAATCAATACGTTGGCAGTGCAGGAGAAACTCTCATTGCCCACACGTAACTTGGCCGTTGTGGTGCGATATTTAAGATTTCTCGAAATGGTTCCCATGAAATGGCGACAAATGAAATCGTAGACCCGCCATGTGTCACGATCAAAGTCATTGCGATGCGCCAACTTCATGGGCGTTATGGGCGGATGATCGCCAACATCCTTGCCCGTGCGTGGCGTTTGAAAATCAGCAGCAATTGCGCGTGCCTCATCGCCAAATTCACTTGACGGCTGCAGCACACGGAGCACGGCGTGCAGATCAAAGTTCTCGGGATACTGATTGGTCTCTGTGCGTGGATAACTGATATAGCCCTGGGTATACAGACGCTCTGCCACCTGCATGGCCTGATACGGTCCAATGCCCAATCCTGAGCTACAAATTCGCATCAGTTCAACTGTGTTGAGGGCTTGTGGTTTGCTCTTAAACAATTCCTTGCTGCTGACGCTTTCCACGCTATATAGCAATAGATGTGATGGATTAGGCTGAGATTGAGATGAATTCACCATTACTTACGTCGCCTCCTTGTGCTCCTTGACGCGATTCAACAGCATGATGGCAATGTCCTTTTTGAAGACACGTCCACGCGCCCACTCCAGCGTACACTCTGGCTGTCCAGCGATCAATTGCAAATACCAAAACGTTTCCGGCTTAAATGTCTGTATATCATCATGACGCTTCACACAGAAGCCCAGCGTGGGCGTCTGACATGGTCCATATGAGATTAGGGACGAGTCCAAATCGCCATAGCGACCCTGAAAGAACTTGGTCTGGAAACGCGTGAAGGCACAACCGATGCGCAAATCCAATTCCTGTCGTGCATCAACAGATTTCGCTTCATTCTCATTTGGATGGCCCAACGTTTCCATGGCGGCCTTGATATCTTTGTCCGTGATGGCCGAGAAGTGTGCCCGATATGTGACACTGTGACTGTAGACATTGTGGATCACATGCTGCACTGCATCCATCACCTCAAAGCAAATGTTTTCACCTTCCTTATCGCAATCGAGCCAAAGCACAAGATAATCACAACCGCGAGCTTCGTGTGCGAGAAATGTGCGCATTTGTTGCTTGGGTGTACATTCATTCTTCTCGGTGGGGCAGTCAAAGAGCTCGACAGGATCAACCTTGTCCCACGATGTGTATTTGCTAATGAAATTCAATGACATCACATGACCGCACACCGATGTCATGCGAAAGTGAACGTTGCCCTCATTGCGAAAGTGTCCAGACCATTCATGCGTGGAGCAAGCGTTGTTACCTGTTAACAAATATATATATATATATAAATTTATATATGTAGTATAATTATTATTAATTTGTTTATTGCTTAGTCTCGTTTCTAACCTCGCTTCGCTGTGCTGCGTCCATTGGAGAGTATGGCAGCTAATGAGGCAGCCAACGATGGCTTCTCGGCCACCATCAATACATTCTTCATGGCCTAAATATATGTTGATGATCACACACAACTTCCGTTTCTCCTCTCGCTTTTCCTCTCAAATCCCAATCCCAAACGCAATCTCTTTCTCTTTTACTTTTGTTTTGCACGCCACAATGCGAGATGTTTTTTGTCTCATAGATTAACCTACATATATGTGTGTGTGTGTGTGCGCGTGGGTGTGTGAGTGCGTGAGCGAGGAAGCTGCGGTTGCCGGTCTTTTGTAAATGCCTTCTCCCCTTCCCCTTTCCAGGCTTCTGTCGCCAGTGTCTCGCAATACGCTTGAAAGCCTTGCGTAAAACTTATACAACGTTGTTATATACACTTAAGAACTGTTTGTATAGAATGTATTTGCAAAAAAAAAGAAAACGGTGTAGCCGTAGCTGTTGTTAGTGATGTACAATAAAAGAAACAGCGGAACTAGGGATATTAAATGGCATATCGATAGTGGAAAATTTGTGAGTGCTCCATCGATACATGCATACATAAAGTATCGTTTGCATTGTAAGTGATATATCGATTAGCTGCTGTTAGACGTATCGATATGATCGTGGTGCATTCAGTAAACCATCGATATATGCGTATCAGTTATCAAACGTATTTTGTGATATCGATATGTAAACATTAACCAAATCCTAATCTTCTCTATGTTGTTAATTGACAATCATTTTTTTTGGCTCTTTTATTAACGTTTATATATGGTTTACATTTTGTTTTACCAACGGCAATTTAAATGCTAATGGAAAATCGAAAAACCGATAGCGAATTGACCAGCTTGCCACCATTTGCAAAGCTTTTGAAGCAGTTTCAAATGCCGCGCCAATTGTGGCAACACTGGCCATAGAAACAACCACCCAGTGCTGGGGGCTCTCCCACACACGCACACACACACACACACACACACACACACACACACACACACACACAAACACACATACTTCCTCAAACAACTTGCAGATGCAGCCGGAGTCACAGCCACCGCTACATTACCCGTTACTCAGTTGAGTTTTGGCCGTGAGCGTGTTCAGGTGCGCGTCATTGTCTCATCCGTCGTCCGCTGTTGTTGCCGTTGTGCTTGTCCGTCGTCTTCGTTGTAGTCGTCGTCGCCGTCTTCATCGTTGTTGTCCCGTGTGTTTACGTGTGTGTGCGTCTGCGTCTGAGTGTACGTTTTTTGTTGTTTTTTTTTTGTATATTTTGGCGACGGTTAGCAAAAAAAAATTTTTGAACGCAGATGTATACAGCAAATACATATTTTTAAATATATATATATATATATATATATATTTGTATATATTTATATGTATATATATATTTATACATATATATATATGTATATTTATTAAGTTTTTATTATTCAATAAGAAAAGTTCGTTGTGTTCACTACAATACATATGCATACATACATACATGAATTTTGAACATCATCTGTATACTTTTGTTTTTGGGTTTGGTTTTGGTTTTCTTTTTCGTTTTTGGCCAAGAAATGCTCAACAAAGCGTAGCAGCAGCAAAGTAAAAGCAGAAATTGAGAGTTGTTTTTGTGTTTGAGCGCGTTTTGAGTGCGTCGCAACAACAACAATAATAATAATAATAATAATAACAACAACATTAGCAACACCTACGCAACAGTGGCAACACCGGCAGCAGCAGCTTTTTTTGTTGTTGTTGTTGACGTCGCCGCCGTAGCTTGACATGCCGTCGCTTTCTTTTGCGTGCCCATGATCAACTCTTACCCCATCCCACCCCACCTACCTATCCACCCTCACAAATGCACATTGGCGCGCTCTGTTGGCGCCGATTTGCAATTGCTGTTGTTGTTGTTTAAATTTGAATATGTTGTGCGTCGTGTTTGAATGAAATTTCTCCAATTGTTGTTTGATTTGTGAATGAATTTGACAACAGAAACAGTCAACAGAGAAACAACAACGCACAAGCAACAGAAATAAATGGTGTTTATTGTTTTACCACACATAGAAACTTGTCCTAAATTTTAGTTAAAATAACAAAAATTGGAATACAAACTCGTTTTATGAGCTTTGCGTTGCTGTTGTTGTCTGTTGTTGCTGTGATTGTTGTTAAAGCTTTAAAGTTATTGCCTTTTTGCACATTTTATTGTTGTTATTGTTGTTGCCGTTGCTGTTGCTGTTTCTGTGCTAGTTGCTATCGTTGTTGTTGTTCTAGTAAATGACAGAACAATGGCAACATAGAAGCTGAAGCTTCGTTTTGGCTTGAGCTAAGCTTCAATCATTCCGCTCTCTCTCTCTCTCCCGCTCGCGCTCTCATAATCTCATTCTCTTGGGACTGCAGCTCAGCAACAAAGTTGAAGGCCTTTTTGCATACGGCAATGTTATTAACAAGCAACAGCAACAACAATAACAGCGACCCTAGGCAGCTTTAGCTTTGCTCTGATCACATAAAATAAACTGGTTTTGTTTTGTAAAAGTTTTTGTTTTCTTTTCATTGGCATTTAAATACATATACATTATGTACAAATATGCAGATGAATATTTGTAAGTTTTTGTTTATTTGACGTCATGAACAGACAAATTTGTTGCAGAAATGCAATCAAGTGTTATGTTATATGTTATTTTTTTTTTTTGATTGGGCTACGTTTTAACAACAATAATACATTATTTCAATTGAAAGCTCTGCAACAGCAACAACAGCAACGGACTTAAGAAACAGAGACAGAGGCAGAGATAGGGGCCGAGACAGAGGCAGAGGCAGAGGCAGCCGCTGAGCTTGGCAACAGCAAAAATAGTACGCAACAACTATTTGAGAGAGGGAGAGCGAGAGAAACTGTTCGAAGGCGAAGCTTAACTTCAAAGCTGAGCTTACCACACACACGCACACACACACACACACAGTCACACACACATTGTATATCTGCGCATCTGTGTTTACCTGCCGCGCTCACGCGCTCTTTTGCGTCACTCTCAATTTATTTGTTGATTTTTTTGTTGTTTTTTTTTTTGCTCTCACACAGTATGACATGAGGAAAGTTCATAATATTTATTAAGTTGTGGAGTTTATAGAGAAAACAAACAAATTGAAAACAATGCATTTGTTAAAACCAAAAACTACACTCGTCTTGAGAATGTCCAAAATCAAAAGAAATTAGCAAAAAAAAAAAAAAAAAAGTGCCGCCGCAAAAGCAAAAGAAGAAAATAAATATCAACATACATACATATATCGAAGCTGGAACAACAGCAACAGCTACATCAACAACAGCAACATCAACGATCAGAGAAGATAGCCAAATAGCAAAGCAGCAAATACAACAGCAACAACACGGCCACAAAATGTTGTACACGCTAAGCAAAGCAACAACAAGAATTCGACTCAAACGGCAGCAGCAACATTACAAAACAGCAGCAAAAGCAACTCAGCAACATTGCTGGCTTTGGATCTTAACATTTTTGGCTGCATTTTGTGCGCAGGTAAGAAGAAAGCTTTATTATTTATTTACTTTTATTTTTTTGCTTTGTGTTTGTGTTTTATTTGTTATTACTGTAATTGATCATAAACTTTCTTTTGTCAATGGCAATTGCTTAGCAACATCTTGCGATGACATTAGCAACATGCCAGCACAGGTTATGCATTTCGGCAACTCACGCACACATACACACGCATAAGCAGACAGGAAGAGAGCGCGCTGAAGAGAGACGCACATACATGCATAAATCACAGCTGCACTTGCTGCGTTCTCATGCTGGTCTCTTGCTCACTCTCTCTCGCTCACTGTTCTTGTGCACGTGTTGTTGTTGCTGTTGCTGTTGCTGCAGTCTTTCATTGTTTTTGTTAGTGGAGCGCACATTTCCCATGTTAATTAAATTCAATTATTTCGCATCGTGTTTTTGGTTTTGTTTGTGCTTGCAAAACTTGTATTTTACAGTGGGTGTAGCTCAATTGGTACAGCGGGGAAATTGTATGAAGGGGTAAGAAGAAACAGTGTCAGGCTATCAGTTGCTGCTGCTGCTGTTGTTGTTCTTATTGTTGTTGTTGCTGCAAAAGACCTTGAGAGTTAGGCAAGCGAATTATTTGCAAGCCACGTTCAAATAAATGAAATGAATATGCATTCGATACTGACAACTACAGATAAAGATACATTTTCACATGTCCGCATGTTGTTAAAAGATACAACTCATACATCGATCATTTTGAGGCTGATTGCATAACCGCTCTAATAGAAGTGTGCTATATGCATTGATTATAATCAATAATTATTTATTAAATGTGCGAAATATATATCAATTCATCCAAAAAAAAAAAAAAAAAATGAGTATATGTTTCTAAAAAGTGTGAATTAGATAAGATTTCGTCTGATATACTAGATATAGATATAGATAGAAATACGTTAAAAGATTTCAGATGATACTTAAGGGCTGCATGGTCCATTGATATATATATATGACATATATATATATATATATATATATATATATATATATATATATATATATATATATATATATATATATATATTTATATATATATAGAAAATATTGATGTAGAATTACTCGATCTTCTCTTAAGATTGTATATTTCTTCTATTATATGTAGGTTGCTATACTCTATTTCAGATCTAATGAAATAATCATAATTTAAATTTTTAGACCCGGTACCCAAAGCGTACAGGGACTCATAAGATTGTTTTATATCGATTTTAGTTGATTTTTATGAAAGTCATAATAGATTTTTTCAAATATGAGTTACTCAAGGATTCTACAATGTTTTTATATTTATTTTTTAGCACCGATTTTAGAATTGTTGTTCTCTGCACTAAATTTTAATAATATTTTTTAAGTAAGATAATCAGACTATTCAAAATAGTTTATAGTTTGTCTGCTTCTAGTTTCGAATTATTTGCTAAAAAAAATCTCCTTTGAGCTGCTTTTCTTTTGACACATAAATAATATTTGAATATATTTTGTGCGGCATTTACGAACATGAATGATTACCTGTGCAAGGTATGTTCTCATTAGAAGCTTACAGGTAATAACTATTAAAGCCAAAGTCATAAAATCCTAACCTAAATAATGACTCTATGGTTGCTGTACGAAGCGCTAACTACAAACAAATAAACGTCACGTAGTCATAATAAATAATGGACGAACATGTTTAGTACCTTATTTTTTGGTGTATAGATTTACGAGGGCTGTTAAAGCAGTTCACGTGCGAGTGTCACGCCCTGAAAATGCATATTCGTATATCTCAGATGTGGGATTCAGTTCACTTCAGTTCAGTTGAGTTGAGTTCGCTTGAACATCCGTTTTGTTTGCTCCTGAACTAGTAGTTCCAAGTTGATGCAAGCAAATCACTCAAAAATTGTTATTGTTTTTGTCTATTTGATAAATGAATGCAAATATTCGCCATTTAGTCACATACTACAACGAATTGAAACGCAATGGAGCCAACGACTCTTGGCCCAAAAGTCACGTATGCCGCACGGCGATTTATAAACTAAACCCCCATGGCTTATACATATGCAAATTGGGAGAAATATATATATATTTATATTTATATATATATATATGTATATCTGCAGTCAGTTGAAAGTAAACACTGCACTTTTGTCTGGTTCAGCGAACTGCGCAAAGTTGCTGCCGAAAATTGTTTGTGTTTATCTTTATAAATTGACTTGTATCTGAGATAGTTAAATCAAGCTTTTGACAAGTTATCGATAACCATAAATGGTAAATTTTATTACTTAAAATCGATAGTTATTCAATTCGCGTTTGATATAGTTTAATCAGTAATAATTGTCTAGCTAACGCTATGATATCGATAACGTTAAATGGTAATTGTTTCTACTTATAATCGATAATGCTTAAATTTGCAATTGAAACACTATTTTTTTAAACTTGAAATCGATAATTATCAAATTTGCGCTTGAGATAGTTTAATCGATATCGCTAGAAAGTAAATTCTTTTAATTTAAATCGTTATTTATTATATTTAAATAAAATAATTACATTTTAAATAATTTAATTAAACTATGGTCAAATTATCGCTCAGATATCGATATCGATAAGTATTGAATTCTTAACTCAAGCATTAAGTGTATAGCAAACTATCTAAATAGTTAAATTATATTTGAAAACAAAATCAACCAGAAAAATATTACACAAGGCAACAAAAACTAACTTCTATTCACTATCCAATTTTAATATATTTTTTCCATGTTGAGACTTTTTAACAAATGGTTTATAATTTTTCTGAAGTAATAAATGAAAAAGATTGAAAATATTATTTTAAAATTTATTTTTAACTATTTATCGATGCAGTTATAGGGAATATGCTATATTTTATTATATTATATATTATTATAAATAGATTCCAGTGAAAATCCGAATATACTTTTATCAAAGTTGCAAATCAAAGTGTCATTTCAGCATAATCAACTTGAATTATGATAAAAGTTGAAATGTTTGTCGTACTATATGATAACACTTCAGTCACATTAGAGTGGCACAACTGTATATAGCAGTTATAGCTCTATTCCATTGATTATAAGAATGAATTAACATTAAGGAGTTTCCTTTCCTCTATAACTTACAGCGAGTTTTCACTGTACTTGCATGACTATTAAATGTTGATGCTGGAATTCCAAAGAAAATATATAAAGATTGCCATGAAAAGTCAAAGTTTATCTGCTGACGCAGTGCAGATAAAGTCAATGATACAGATACAGCTACAGGTATAGATACAGATACATCTACAGATACAGATATAGCTACAGATACATGCGTACGTTGAAGTTTACGGTATGACTGATAAATTAAGCGCAAAATGCGGCCTAATTTGAAGCTGGATACCAAAAAAAAAAAAAAAAAAAAACAAAACAGCAAGAAAAAAATGAAAACAATTAAACAGACGGAATTGGAATTGGAATTGCGATTGGGTTTGGGTTTGGTTCGTCTGGTTCTGGCCCGGTTTGATCTGGTCTGGTTTGTATTGTGTTGTGCTTTGCTTTGTTTTGTTTGTCTTTTTTTTTTTTTTTTTGGGTGTGGATTTACTCCATGCCAATTAAATGCACGTCCGCAGAAGACAAAGGCCATGGCCACAGATGCGTGTCGCAGATAAAGTCCGCCCCCTCCCCCCGCCCTCCAAACCATTGCCACGTGTCAGCTTGGTCCAAAAGAAACAGTCAACAGCAGCAGCAATAGCAACAAAATAGTTTAGTTATCCTTGGCACGCCGAAGATTTAATACCCTTGCATATTATTGTAGATATTTGAAAAGGGTTTTTTTCTTTTTGTATATAAACTAACATACATAAAATAAGTTTAATCAAGAAAGAAAAACTATTTTTTTTTTATTTAAAATAACTAAAACAAAAGGCTGCAATTTGGCAGTTATATGATATAGAGAATCGCTATTAAACAAATATAAGCAACATATGAACAATATTAATCTGAATAATCTGTTTTAAATATCTTAAGTTTGCCATATTAAACGTACATATATATATTATGGTAATCCGATCAGGTCCGATATATTTGCTGCATTAAAGCGTTACATTATCTCTGACAAAATGATAATACCCTGTGCAAAGCGTACAAAAGCAGACACTCCCCATTGCGAAAAACACTTGAAAAGTCCAAAAGTGTCGCACACAGAGCAATTCAATTAAGTTAAATGCAGCCCTGCACCAGGGGCACATAATATGCAATTGAAGCACACACATAGACACACACACACACACACATGTATGTTACGCATGCTGAACAAATGAACTCAACTCCAGAGCTAATTATGCGTGTAAGCGCAGAGTGAGCAAAAGAGAGTCAGAGAGCGAGAGCGCAAAGAGAGCGAGCTTAGATCAAGTGGCGAGTGGCGTTGCATCAAGACCAACAATAACAACAACAAGATGAGCATGGTACAATTCTTAAAAATGGGTACACTCCTTAGCCGTTGGTACTTTATATCTGCATATAACTTCTTTCAAAATTGTACCAATTTTATATATAAAGTAAATAGTATAAAATACTACAGCTATGTGTGCCACATTTTCTTAGCGCCACATTTTCAGTCCATAATTCATATTACAGTCTAACAAATTCATTCATAAGAATATCAAAATCTTAAATTGAATTAATAAACTTTATCGAATTGGTATACAATTATTGAAAATGGTACATTAGCAAATGTTAGCTTTACTTTTTAAATGTGAAGCAGAATATTAGTAAAATTATAATTATAAATACATTTAATTTAGTTACTTTGCATTAAATGCAGAATAAATGCAGAGTTTATACAAAAATTAAGCTTACATTTCTCCAAGAAATCAATGAAATGTACCTAATGTTATGAAGGTCTAATACTTATGGTACAATTTTACAAAACTAATAAATTTTGTAGTCGCTGAAATAATTTGACGTTTTTCAAAATTATAAAATTATTATATAAAATAAATAAGAAGAAGAAAAACTAAGGTACATTGCAAGACAATTATCAAAAATGGTACATATTCTCATAAAAAGTTCTAAATGCCGATCTCAAGTATTTGCTGGTGTTTCCCAACACTGCATATATGAACGGCGCTTCTATTCAAGGCGAGCACAAGTATTTGCTGGCGTTTATCAACACTGCGAACTGCTCAAAAGTAAAAAGTTGATGTTGAGGTCTTCGCCAAATGCAGAGCTGCTTGCTGCATGGGGCATGCGGCATGCGGCATGCGGCATGTGGCATGGGGGTATGCCGCACGTTGCGTGTGCCACAACCAAAAATAGAGCGAAAAATCAACAAGACGTTGCCGGAAATGTGCCATCAAATGCAAAAAGAAACAAGAAAAAAATCCGATAAAAAGCAGCAAAAGAAAAACAAAAAGCGAATTGGGAAAAGAAAAACAAGAAAACATGAAGCAAGACCCCTTTGAAGTGCAGAGACATCGGAAATGGCAAACGCCACTTGGAGCGAGGCTGAGTTTTTGGGATTGTTAGAGTCGGAATGAATGAAATTGATGTTATACTACTACTACTATGTCGTATTTCTCATTTATGGGATGCTTGCTTGCTTTCAAGTGTTGACAACCGAGCTAAACAACAAATCGCGGAAGTATTTTGGACACAAATCAATAGCTGCGCCATATTTTCCCTCCTCCAAATGTCTTTGTTCCACTCGCCTCTCGCCCATAGCTGGCTTATAAGTAGAAGTAGATGTAGAAGTAGGAGCAGAAGCAGAAGTAGAAGTAGAAGTAGAAGTAGAAGTAGAAGTAGAAGTAGAAGTAGAAGTAGAAGTAGAAGTAGAAGCAGAAGCAGAAGCAGAAGTAGAAGTAGAAGTAGAAGTAGAAGCAGAAGTAGAGAAGCAGAAGCAGAAGTAGAAGTAGAAGCAGAAGTGAGAAGCAGAAGTAGAAGCAGAAGCAGAAGCAGAAGTAGAAGTGAAGTAGAAGTAGAAGTAGAAGCAGAAGTAGAAGTAGAAGTAGAAGTAGAAGTAGAAGTAGAAGTAGAAGTAGAAGTAGAAGTAGAAGTAGAAGTAGAAGTAGAAGTAGAAGTAGAAGTAGAAGTAGAAGTAGAAGAACAACAACAAAATGAAAGTAGCTAGTTTAAGCATGCCGAAGTTTGAATACTCTTCGTTTTCAAATACAAGAAAACTTTCCACAATAAATTCTAAACTGCAGTTCAACAATCTATGTGGGAATTCAAATTGTAGTGTATCTAATGCGCCGTTTTTAAGGCGTAATACAAGATGTATGCAAGCAAGTAAGAGGATTCGTTGTAAGAGTATAAGCATAGATATATGTATGTGTATTTCGATATTCATACCATTTACACTCTGCGCTGTGTGCCACAATACGAGGGGTGACTTTTGTTGTAGTGCGTAGTGTAGTGTAGCTACTGGTCTCGGTGTGTGTTTGTGTGTGTGTGTGTGTGTGTGTGTGTGTGTGTTCATAAAACTCACTTAATATTTAGTTGAATGTTGTAAGTGTAGCATGAATCATGCATTTGTATAAGCCCAAATGGACTGAGGCGCTGAGACACGACGGCGTCGAGGGTGAACTTCTCCTGCTTCTGGATTTTTCGGGCTTTTGAGATTCAGTTCAGCCCTCGTGACGTTAGTTCTTGCACCCACTTCAACATTATTAAAGTCATTAGATACACACACACATACACACATCCATGTCCATAAATGTTACGAACAATGCAAGTTTTTATACATATTTATATACATTATACACTTGAAGAAAAGCGCTTGTAGTCCTCAGCAGTTCAAGCAACTCCATGAGTTTCATCTTCCCTCAAGATTTTTATATATGTAACTGATAGCTCTTCAGCATTATAGTTTAATTTGTATTATATTATTCTCTTAACAGCTCTATAACATTATTTAACAAAAGTGTTTCTCTCAGTGCACGCCACACTAATTGCATTGTTTCTGCCTTGAAAGAGAGCACAAAACATGTCGAAAAACTTCCTAAATTCGTCATAACTTTGCAGTTAAGTAAAACTCATGCAAACAGTATTACATCTGCAATATGGAAAATCTCTTATATATCTCTTAAATAGAGATTTTCTAATATTACGCTTAGCTATAAATGAAAAGCAAGTTGAAAAGTGTAAGAAATTCACTTATTGTTCTATTTCCGTTTGACAAATGAAGGCGTAATTTACTATAGATATCATATATCATCTATGACAAATCAGGAGGAAAATTGCGCTTCATTTGATCAGTTTGCAACTCCTTGTACCCTGCACAGGGATTTATTAACTTTGTCGAAAAGGTATGTAACAGATGTGACTGTTCGTCTGTCCGTCTATAAGATTGCATCGATTTTCATGACGGGTTCTGTAAACCATACGTAGATCAGGTTTTTTTTTCAATATTTAGACCAGATTGCTCTGTTTTAAATTTGTATTCGTTTTGAGAGGTTGCCACTAAGCATTTATCGTTGCGATATCGATATATATATGTATATCTATAAACACTTTTATTTTTATATAAAGTTGTGTAGGGTATTATACTGTCACGTGTGCTCGACTGATGCACTTGTTATACCCTGTACAGGGATGACTGTCCGTCTGTCCGTTTGTAGGAACGCGTCGATCTCAACAACTCAACTCAACAACTTTCGACAACTAACAGCGAGAGACCCCAAATTTGGCATCAAGCTTCCTGTATACTATACATGAATACCCAACTCCATCCCTAATTATGGACACATTTCTCAACGTAGACACTTCTTACTTAACAGGTGTTCGCAGAATATCCTATAGAAGAAATGCTGAAAGTTTCATCAAGATCGGTTTATAAATAAGAAAGATAATGAGAAAAGAAATCAAAATAAATTATTTTTCCATTGAATCGTTGCGCTTTGCTGGTAGAGCATGTGTACGAGCGAGACAGCGAACGTAAGTGAAGTAACAGTCAGCTTTTGCTGGAGTATGTACACATATGCAAAAGCTTGCTGCTATAAGCATGCAAAGAGAGTTTCAGAAGAGAATCCATTAAACAACTGTAATGGACTTGCTTCTATTATAATAAAAATACTTTTGTTATAGAAACTTGTGAAGGGTATTATACTGTCGGTTTGAAATTCTACTATCAAGTGCAAGTTTATGTTAAACTCAATCAATATCATCAAATTCAGCAAACATCTTTCCTGATGGCACTATGTACAATTATTCTTAAGCTGTAACCTCATTCAACTATTTCGTCTATTTTCAAATAACATGGAAATCATTTTAAACGTTGAACTTTTTCTTGTAACCTTATGACATTGCTATAAGTATTGATTTATTTAAAAATAGAATTCATTATTGTTATTTTCATTTTTAATGATTGAATATCCATTGAATCCCCATTGAACTAAGCCCCCCCTTTTGCGCAGGCAGCAACTCATAATCTCACAATTACTTGAAATACACCTCCATAATTAGCCTATTGAAAAGGCATTTCCAAGGCAGACAAAGAAGTGGGCGAAGGGAAAAGGAGGGCGGGGGGGGGGAATTGAAATTGAAATCGATTTCCACAACGCAACGCAACATAAAGCAATGTGCAATGTGCTATGCACAATGAAAAAAAAATAATAAAAATAACAAATATAGGAGTGCGAGGAATTGTGTGTGGCATGCACGACTAGTAGATACGCTGTACTATTGCATTCATTTGAAATTAGCAAGAGTTGTAGATCAAATAGGAGAAAAGTCAACTGGAGGAAGTATAAAGTTCATTCATATCTGATATGATTAGAATAATAATTCTATAGCTCACTGTCGCTGTTTTTCGTTTTTATTTAGAATCAATTGAGTCGAGAATTGCAGAGCTTATTGAAGTTGTATTGCAACTGTAGTTAGTTGTTATCAAAGCGAGTCTACCTACTAATTTTCGTGGCTCTAGATCTTACAGTCGTTGAGATCCTTGAGACTAGGCAGATGGGTAGCTATATTATCTCGAGAACAACACAGTCTATACAAGTTATCAAGTAATTTTAGCAAGCTATGATATTATCAAGTCTATCTACCAAATTTCCTAACTGTAGCTCTTGTAGTCTCTGAGTTCCATGAGATGATGATTATGAACAATCGATAAACTCGAGAAAAACAAGGTCTATTACAGTGTACGTCTAACTACAGCTAGTTGAGAGCATAGAGAATATGCATACTAAATTTCCTAACTTTAGCTCTAACTGTCGCTGAGTTCCATGAGAGATAAGCGAAATTAAGACGTGAGAATAGCGCTGAAGTATACCCTCTTTGTGCCATTTAGAGGGTATGTATGGAAAAGAATGCAAGACAAAAGAAAAACTATAAACAATATAGTAAACTGCAATGGGAAAATGCACTGGCCGTTGTTTGCTTAATTGAAATTTATTGAGTGCGCATTGCAATTGTTGTTGTTGTTGTTGTTGTTGTTGGGGAGCCCACGCCTAGATTGCAACCGTTGTGCCGTCTCCCCCATCTCTCCCGATCTGTAATGCTTGCTGTGCAGTCGCCGCATCGTCTGTGCAAGTTGTATATGTTATGATTACAGGATATTGCCCCTTGACTTTATTATTTCTGATTTGCCTCTCGCCATAAGTTGCCTTCCTTGCCTTCTTTTTGCCCCCTTTTTGCCTGCCACCGTTTCCCCATTCGCATATCGCATTCCATCTTCCCCTTCCCCGTCCTTCGATCTACTGTCTTTGTTTTTTGGTTTTTGTGGGCGCCATTTGAGATTTTAATGCCATTTTAATCAAACACTTCAAATGCCGCCCCATCCTCAGGAAGTACTTGAGATATTATTAAATGATCGCAGCAAAGAATACAACATCGTGGCCCTACAGCGCGTGAGTGACTCACGTGACTGTCACATGAGTGTCATCTCTAATTGAGATGGCGTGGGCAGTCCAAGAATTGAATTGGCACTTGATGTGATTTGTGCATAAAGAAAATATATGTGAATATAAGTTAGAATCTCCCATTTGAAGTGGGTTAACTGAATGGCGCGTGAGTCACGAGACATATCAAGTGAGTGTCGCCTCTAATTGCCAGTGTGGCCAGACCTGTGTTTCATAGACAGCTGAAATGAAGCGTAAATGAAACGTTGCTATATTGTAGTAGTTGCACTTTCATCTTTTAGTTCCAATTCCCCAGCTGTCAATCAATCAACAGTGGCTAGTGGTGGGTGCGTGAATCACGTGAGTGCATCTTGTTGACTATCGCTAATTGGCAGTGTGGCCAGTTCACCGTTTGATTGACACCTCCAATGGGTTGGGGAAAAGTCGGAAAAAAAATAACTTTGCTATGTATATTAGCGCATCTGTCAGTCAAACGAGTTGACACTTTGTCAGCTGTGAGATCTAAGTCTATGAGTGAGTGCACGACTGTGTGTGTGTGTGTGTGTGAGTCTATGAGTGTGTGAGTGAATGGACTTGGGTCACAATGAAATGAATAAGTTATGCCTTTACTTAGGGCACATGCAAAGTTATGACACGCATCTCAAAACAAAAGTCGCACAAACTATTGACTATTTAATGGATGAACAATATGAATACACTCACACAGATTATGAATAAATTGTGAGTATATTCATTTTAGTTTACAGTTCTATATAAATTGTCTGTTGTTTCGTCAAATAAAATCGAAACGTAAGTTGAAGAACTTAGTGAATATTTAAAGGATGAATACAATGAATACACTCACATACATTATGAATAAATTGTGAGTGTATTCATTTTAGTTTATAATTCAATATGAATTGTGAATTGTTTCCTTAAAATAAAATCAAAACTCAAGTTGAAGAACTTTTTGAATATTTAATGGATGAATACAATGAATACACTCACACTAAATATGAATTGTGAGTGTATTCAAATTAGTTTATATTTCAAAAGAAAAGTTGAAGAACTGTTTGGTTATTTATGGAATGAACAGTATGAATACACTCAAACTGATAACGAATAAATTATGAGTGTATTCATTTTAGTTTATAATTCAATATGAATTGTGAATTGTTTCCTTAAAATAAAATCGAAACGTATGTTGAAGAACTGTTGGAATATTTAATGGATGAATATAATGAATACACTCACACTGATTACGAATTGTGAGTGCATTCAATTTAGTTTATATTTCAAAAGAAAAGTTGAAGAACTTCTTAGTTGAATGAATAAACTGAATACACTTATGAGTGTATTCGTTTTACCCTATATTTGAAAATGAACTGTTAATGCTGTTCAAATGTTTCCCTAAAATAAACGCACATGAGTACACATTCAAAGACACCCACTCACACTCGCACTCACACTCGCACTCACACTCGCACTCACACTCGCACTCACACTCGCACTCACTCATGTAGTGAATGCTTAATTTGGACTAAGAATGCGTGTAGGGTGTGAATTCATTTGTAGTTTTAATTATTAGTTGCTCTGGGCAATTGGGGGAATGAGAATCGAGCTATCGAAAACGGAATTCGGAATGCGATTGCGAATGCGAATGAGAATTAGAAACGAGTTCAGGAAATGCGTGCCATGTACTCATAATGACCGATTTCGAATCGCGCTAGGGTGGGTGACTCTCAGTTTTTATTTTGGGTTCGTCCAACCCCTGCAATTGTACTCACCCCCCTGCCCGTCCCACAGTCACTGCCTCCCCTCGCCACTGTGTGTTCCCCCTGCCAGCGTTGATAACGTTGACAACGTTGACCTTGATGCGTCGCAAACGGAAACCTCAATACCGTACGCTAACTTAATCATCTCATGCAGTCGAGTTTGGCCGGAATAACTACGCTGTAACGGTTGATGAAATCGATGCAGAGTCAACGATTACGGACATATCAAGGAATAGTTGTAATACAATATAAAAATATGTTAAGAAGAGTAAGAAATACTAGTTCAATAGATAACTTTTAGATCTATTGGACGAATGCAAACAATTGAGTCTGCAATTCTAAGATGAAAGATAATTAGTTAAGTGAGTTATGATATTTACTAAATAAATAATTAAATAATAATTAATTAATAATTAATAAAGGGAACCATCAAATGCTAAAATGAAAGAAATATAATAATAATAATTGAATTTTAAGTTGAATGAAATATATTTAAGCGTGTTATTATTTAAATAATCATAGATCTATTGAATAATGCGAATAATTGGAATCTAAGTTGAAAGAAACTTAGTTGTATTACTTGTACTAAAATTGGAATTAAAGACAATGTCTTGACTTCTTAATGCACAAACGAATTTCTATTGATTAATCTAAATCTACACTGCATATATATAATGGACATTAGGTATAGCTCTGGCTCATTATATGAGCATTTTATTTGATCAATTTTAAGCAAATCAGTTCAATACATCCCCAAAAAAACATTAAACGAATAAAGAAATATCATAGTACAAAAAAATAATAGAAAATAACAATAGAATAGAGAGTTTCTATAAGTTATCAAATAATGATAATATCAATATAATAAAATTCTTCAGATGATCTACATAAAGTTTCAGTTTCAGTTTTAGCTGAGTTAATCAATTTGTAGGCTTTTATGTTTTGTAGGATAAGATTATAATGTTAGATTAGATTCCTCAGAAAAGAAAAATGAATATCCATAAATGAGTTTTTCTATTTATAACTACAGTATAGATAACTATAATAAAAGTATTTTGATTATAATAGAAGCAAGTACATAACAGTTGTTTAAAGGATTCTCTTCTGAAACTCTCTTTGCATGCTTATAGCAGCAAGCTTTTGCATATGTGTACATACTCCAGCAAAAGCTGACTGTTACGTCACTTCCTTTACGTTCGTTGTCTCGCTCGCACACATGCTCTGCCCCCAAAGCTCAACGATTCAATGGAAAAATAATTTATTTTGATTTCTTTTCTCATTATCTTTCTTATTTATAAACCGATCTTGATGAAACTTTCAGAAATTCTTCTATAGGATATTCTTCGAACACCTGTTAAGTGAGAAGTGTCTATGTGGAGCAATATGTCCATAATTTGGGATGGAGTTAGGTAGTCATGTATGGTATACAGGAACTAAGATGGCAAATTTGGTGTCTTTAGCTCTTATAGTTGCTGACGGACGCACAGACAGACAGACGAAAAAGAATATATATATTTTATAGATTCTGCCACGCCTCCTTCTGCCTGTTACATGCTTTATGTATAAAACTAATATATCCCTATACAGGGCATACCAATATTAATTATATTAAATTATTTGAAATCACTTGAGGTGAGTTAGAGCAGCTTTAAGTGGATCGTTACTGAAATGCACTTTCTATAAAGCTGAAACTAGTTAGAGCTGTCTCTACTGAGTAGAGAAACTTATGTAGCGAGAGTTTCCAGTCAATCAGTCAATCAGTTGTAAGGATCCCTGGAAAACATCAATAGACTAAAGCGCTTCGAGTATTAAATGCTGAGTGAATTTTAAAATAAATTATATGCCACGCCTGGCAGGAAGTTCTTAAGGGATTGTCGCTGTCTCTGACAGCGCTGAATAATGTGGATTTCAAGGATCCAGAGTTAATTCTTTGCAATATAAATACGAAATTTTGCCATGGAGGTTGCCAAGTGCACGTCTGTCTATATTTTGTTGCTACAACGAGGGCAATTATATCGTCTGCCTGGTACGTAATTTACGACTCCCCGATGCATAGTTGGGCTACGTTTTGCACCCTGCGACTTCGAGCCGTAATGTCAGAGGGGGGGGACTGCAGTAGAGAGGCGGCAAGAGAAGGCAGAAAGAGGCAGTAGAGGGGGGTGGGGGAGGGGGGAAAGAAGCAACGACTGGCGTTTGGCCAATGTGTTGCATCTCTGGTCGTTACAGTTACATGTGCAACGCGGTGGCAAGCTTTGAAGCATGTAACTGAAGGTTAAACAAACGTTTAGCCGAAAGGAGGCACATGACTGGTTGGGGGGTTGGGGGGTAAAGAAGAAATTCTAAACTGTTTGTATAAACAACTCATTGTACGAGGGGAAGACTACGTGCTCAAGTGCAGTGAAAGATGTTGCCGAAAGGAAATTGCATTTACCGCCACTTAACAGCGGCGTCTCAGACAGCAAAAGGAGTTGGGAATGAACTGGAGACTGTTGCAGTTACAGTTACAGTTGCAGTTGCAGTTATAGTTACATTTATGAAATCAGCTTGCAATTCGCAACTCGTTAAAGCAACAATTGAGTTAAATGTCTGAATCAATTGTTGGAGCTGCGTCAACTCAAATCAACTCACAGATTTCCCTTGCCACGTGTCGCAACAGTAGACGCTTTTTATTGCTTTATTTGTATACCCGGTAGCCAACGGCTGCAAAAGTATTATAGATTACTGGCAATGTATGTAACAGGCAGACAGTTGTAACTGCCAAGCTATAAAGCATTAAGCAAAAATCAACAGTAGACAATTTATTCACGAAAACATAGAAGTTGCTTGGCGAATTAAGCCATACGAATGCTAAGGCTACTGCAGGGTGTCTCCTAGTCTTGCTTTGTCGGCTAAAGCGTTTTTACTTTCTTTACATCTTTTAAATATTTACATTACATTATTATATTTGTAGTTTTAGTTCTGTTTGTTTTGTTTTATAATTATGAAAATGTATTTTTCTGCAATATTCTTATTAATTTTTAACATTGCATTTTTCTTGTTTTTTTTTTTTTTTTTAATTTCTTAATATCTTCCTATATTCATTCTATATATTCATTATTTTAATTTTAAGGTTTCGAATTTTTCTTCTCATTTTTGTAAAAGAAAAAACTTGTAAAATATATTCAAAACTTGCTCTTTTTCAAATTATTAAATTTTCTAATTTTTTCTTCATTTTATTTAAATTTTGTATTTTTTTTAATTTCCTTTTTTTTCTTTTAATTTAAAATTAATTTTCTTAATTTTTTTTATTTATTAAAATGTGAAAAATATTTTTAACTTTTTTTTCAGTTTAAAAATAATGTAAAAAATTTTTAAATTAATTTCTTTAGACTTTTAAATATAATTTTGTACATTTTCTTAAATTTGAAAGATCACTTTATATTTTATATATTATTTTTTTAATATTTTATTTGTTTTACTTTTTAACGAGTATTTCAACGTCGAGCACACTCGACTGCAGTTAGTTTATTTTTTAATGGCCAGAGCGTAAAATATATGCAACTAACGTAGAAAATCACAACAGGGAAAGTCCCCTTTGTTTCCCCTCAGCGCTTTTCTTGTGGCCTGCATTTTTAACACTTTACACTGCGTTTTTTGTGCGAATTTTCTCAACGTTTCCCAGGGGTGGCGACGATGGACAGCGGCGGGGTGGGGAGGGGAGTCGAGTAGAGTAGAATAGAGTGGAGTAGAGTAGAGCTACACAGCTCTGTTCAAGTCACAGTCTCCGTCAGCGTCCTGTTTGGTGTCCTGCCTGTTTTTAGGGTGGCTTTGACTGGCCAAAAACTGTTGCCTGGCCGCGGGCATCGAGTTGCCATTATTGTTTATCGATTGGCATTCGATTGGGCGATTGGACAGCGAATGCCAATAACACGGCCTGTCAACGCATTCAACGGGGTTGCTTTCTGCTTTTGCTTTTTCCCATTTTCATTTTTTCTTTTCTTTTTCATCATTTTGTTCTATCTTCAATCTAAACACTACTCACAGTTGAGAGCAACTTTAAAGCTGCTATCTTCAATACTCGTCTCTCTTGTTTAAACAAATGTTTCACAGTTCTATAATATAAGTTTTATAAGTAATAAAGAAAAGAAATATTTAAATTATGGAAGATAGTTTACTCGTATATATTTATTATATAAAAGCAAATATCTATTCCTCTCTTTTATCCTTCTTCTTTTTTCTTTTCCTTTGCGAAGTGAGTCTTAAAAAACTACATTATTTATAGGACAATTGTAATGAAATTTTCAGAATATAAGCATAACAAGTAAAAGTTATAGAATGTTAAGGAAAACATAAGATTGATTATATATATATAAATATATGGATAGATTAATCAGTAGTAAGATGCTTAAATATATGTATATATTGAACTACATTATTATTAGTTATATATTTATATTATATTTAATTTATTCTGTATTTATATTTTATTTGGCTGATCAAGAGATAAACGGATCGATAGATATGACGATCAATGGAAGAGGCTTGGATAAAGTTAATGATGAATGGATAGACAGATGTTTCGATAAATAGAGTGTGCGATAGAAAGATTAAGAGAAAGACATATATATAGTTAAACATGTCAATAGATATACATATCGATAACATATATATATATATCGATAAATACACATATCGATAAATACACATATCGATAAATACACACATCGATAAACGTACATATCGATTGACAGACCGACTAATATATAAGATGGGTTGATCTGCGATAAGAATAGAACAAACTCTACTCTGTTGGTTCGATAAGTGTAGTGATCGAGCAATGGACAGATCGATAGAAGGGTTAAACGATATTTACGTAGATTGATCTTAATGACGGTTAAAGTGCGATAAGGATAGGCAAATGGTTAGACAGATATTTCGATAAATATAGATTGATCGAGATGTCGATCGACATACTAATCGATATACACATAAGTAGAACAAACATAAAGAAGGCGAGATTGAGAAAAGAATGGACAAATTGATCGATGCATGTGACGATAACTGGAGTGAACGACAGTTAAGCAGTTTGAATGGTTAGAAAGCGATAACGATTTATATATATTATTTTTGACCGATGCCTACTTAGTTAAAATTATCGATAGGCAAAGAGTTAGTTTGATAAACCGACAGTTAAACTGTTAAATGGGTAGCTTAATAGAGACACAGATTGTTTAAACTGTTGCTCAACACTGTAATACCCTCTAAATCCCTTAGCAGAGACTAGAGGGTATCTAAAAAATACACAACATATAGCATATGCAGAAAAGGGGCTTCAAAAGGTTGCGGACAATAAAACGAAGGGCAACTGAATAAAAAAAATGATATAGATGCCAACAGATGTGACACACAGAAGTCCAAAGGCAGAGACATTCATTCTCATTTGCTTGTAGTTGTTGTTGTAGTTTTTCACGTTGCCCTTTTTGCCGGTCAGGTGATGATGATGGGTGGTTTGATGCGTGGAAATGCGGAAAAACTTTATGCCGCCGCCGACGCGACGCGTTGGTTTACTCTCTCTCTCTCTGGTGTCAGCCGGTGTTAGATGAAAGGTTAATGCACCCACCCGTCCGTTCATTGCATTTTCCCCGCTTTCTTTCTTTTCCCCTCAACACCCCCCCCCCCGCCATCACCCCCCCTTCTGTATCTCTCTCTTCACCCAGCAGCAACCACCGAGTTTGGTGGAAAATGCTATCGCTTTTCTTCAGACTCCTGCGGCAGGCGACATAAAAATTGAAATGTTTGCGCTCTAATTTCATTTGCGCCGAGGGTTAAATGCAGCACAAGCAACAACAACAACAACAAGAACAACAACAACAACAAGAACAAATGACATTAATAATGTTGAGAACATTGATATCATGTTAAGGGGGGGGAGGGGGGCAGCATTACAAGTATTTATAATGACAGCAATAACAATTCCTCGTGACATCAAATTAAGCTGTTTCTCTATCTTTATCTCTATCATTATCTCTATCTATTCCCCCCACCCCCTTTCTCTGACTTTTTCTTACACTACCCCAACTCTTTCTCTCTCTCTCTCTCTCTAATTCTCTTGCTTCCCAATTTCCTTGTCCAACATTTGTTTATATTTTACATTTTTTTCGTTCTTGAAATTTTTGTCATCAAATTTTGGGAAAAATCTCTGGAATTTCTGGTGTTATTTTAACATTTGATTGACTTATTGATTGACTGATTAACTAACCACTTGTCAATTGTGCAATGCACATCTTTAAGCAAGCTTAATCAGTTGAGTTCTCATGAGCTTTTGCTATGCCGAAAGCTTTGCAGCAGCTTTGGAACATCAGCTTTTGGATTTGTAACTTACGCTTAAAGTTGTGTGTCTCTAATATTAAGGACTCCTCTACAAAAACTTCTCAACACTTGCAGCTTTATAACATCTACTTGAAAGCTTCTTTATCGCACACTGTAAAAGCTTCTCTTTTATGAATAAACAGCTTTAAAGCTTTATTTTGAACTGGGAAGTAAACTTGCCATGTCATTAGTCACATATTTATTTTATGTATTTGCAAAACGAAATGAAAGTCAAACTAATTTTTGGTAATATATATATATATATATATATATATATATATATGTATCTCCTAGTGTTATAAGTTGTGAGTTGCAGCTTGAAAGAGTTCTAGAAGAACGTGTGCTCTTGCCTTAATATTAACTGTAGCGTTCTAGTTCAATAAGTCTTCTATAATCTCTGCATAACTTATGAAATCTTTATTAATTCGTTTCATTCTTTTTACAGGTATGTAACATGACGTGCTCTTCGTGTAGTCATAGCTACCCTCTCCAAACCGATATGTAGTCATATGTATAACTACCTTCTCGGGCTTCTGTTAAAGGCCGAGAACAATGCGGTAAGCTTAACGTTGAGATCACGGCCTCTGCATTGCCGACAAGTGCTGACAACGAGTATGCAAAAGATACAGGTTGAGTTGTGGCTACAGATGCAGATGCTGATACACACACACACACACACACACCCACACACATACATCTATCTACATGTGACAGATACTTATGCTGGCTATCTGGGAATGCATTTATGCATATGTCTTGTGGCCGTAATTCAAGTTTATTGTCACAGCAAAGACAAAGGCCACTTCGCAATGCTGTCAAGTGCTTTTTGTACGCCTGCCCAGCATTTATGTGCATATGTGAATACGAATACGAATACGAATGCGAATATGAATATGAATACCGAGTGCACAGTTGAATAGATACGAGTGCCTTTGAGCACCCACCGTCACCCTCAATTCGCATTAGACTCTCCTGATTCAACTCAAGGGGTCAAAGTCATTTAAGCCTCCCTTGGCTGCCTCATCAACAAAGTGTTGTTTATCGATAAGTATCGATAACATGACTATCTGTGACTGTTAAATTAAGTTGGAAGTCATTTAAGATTCTATTGTCTGCTTCATTAAGAAATTTGTGTATATCGATAAGTATCGATTACATGACTATCTTTGGCTATTGAATAAAGTTGGAAGACATTGAAGCTTTCGTTATCTGCCTAATCAACATAGTTTGTGTATCGATAACATGCACGCTTTGACTATTAATAGAAAGCAGCTTTAACTAACAATAATATCGATGTTATCGATAGGCCAGCGCAGGCTAAATTAATCTAATATTCAGCTTTTATATTCCTATGCATTTAAGAGGCTAGCTTGTAAGTTATCGATATTAGATAACTCGATAGATCGTACAATCGAACAAATTTAATATTGCATTATCGATATTAAATGTTAAATATATCGGTAATTACAACTAGATTATTTTGTATCATTCTGCGGCTCTAAATAAATAATATCGATGACAAGAGCTATCTATTATACAATCGATAATAAATGTTTAATTCGTGTTATCGATAACAACTGTAAATAACATCCTGCTATTACTTAATCGATTTGACATGCGACATTAATCGATACTTCCAACTAGCGTGTGTAGTGCTATTCACAATAGTCGATAGCAAACTATGCATTCATCGATAACTTTAATTAATATGCGCTATTAATCAACTGACTGATTACTGCGATTATCGCTATGTATAATTATCGTTAACTAAGACTTAATAAATAGCAAGCGCTAGCTAAGACTTTGTCATTGAATTGATAGTGAAATATCGATGCTGCTTTTATCGATAAGATATGGTATATGTAATTTATCACGAATCTAGACAACTTTCTTAGTTCACTTATCACGTATTCCCTCACGCATAAACCTCAAGTTCGCGCGTCTAATGAGAAACCGCTTTGCAGGCAATTAAAGCGGGCGTTGTCTAAAACTTCGAGCGTAACCAAAGTCGCACAGGCAAAACTCCAATTGAATGTGGGGCGTGGCACACACACACACACACACACACAGACAGACAAGTACAGGCAGGCGCAGACACACTCATCCAATGTGTGTGCTTGTTTGTCTACCTCTCTGTCTGTTTGTCTGGCGACATTGCACTTGTTAGCAGCGCCAACCTACATCTCTGTCCCCCGCCTAAACTTCCCTTCCCCTTCCGCTATCTCTCTCACTCGATTGCTCACTCCGTCTCTCTTTTGCTCTCTTTTATGTGGTTTATTTCAGTCGTCTACCTGATATCCGCTTTTTGAATGCTTCTGTCCTCAACTTAATTCAGTCTGTCCTTCAACTCGTTGGGCTTTCCTCTCTCCCCCTACGCACACACACACACACTCACACACACACACACAGACACACCTAGCTGAGGTATGACTGGCTGTGCGTGTGCCCACATTATCAATGCGACAACAACTGCGTCTCTCTCGGACCACGTAGCCTAAAACAGATTTATTGCCATAGTTTATGCACTGCAGTTAATTTTTTTTTTTGCATATACCCATTGAATGCGCCCAAAAGCGGGTATGATAACGCCGTGTAAGCGCATTTAACATTGCATTTTTGATATTGTTGCGAAATATGTTTAGTTTCAATACACAAATGTAATTGTTAAGCTAGTGAATTTGGCAACACATACTGTGTATTATGGACTAAAGGTTAGTTGGCTAACAAAGTGAATTTGGCGTTAAGCGGTATATACTGAGCTCGATGTTAAACTCATAGATGACAAAAGCTATATGTATGATATATGTATGTATATATGACAACTATGTCTGTGTATTTCTCACAGCGGGGTATTCTGCAGTCGAGCATACACAACTTTAGAGTTTTTACTTGTTTTTACGCATCTTTTTCAGCGCTTCACTTCCTTGCTAGCTATTCAACTTCCAAACTGCCTCTTTCACTATTCCTCTCTGTCTATCTCTCTTCCACCCTTTCTTACCCTCTCTCTCTCTCTCTCTCTCTCAATATATATATATGTATGTTACCCTGAGCTTTGTCTGGCGCCCAGGTGCTAAATGGAATGGCATGCGCGACCCTGACAATTGGATGGATGGCAGGTAATGCAAATTGCACGAGGGTCGTGCAAAACTGTCAATTGATCATTCAGCAAATAAATTAGCAGCTTGTTACATGTGCGACTGATTAAACTGGGATGGTATTACGAAATGCGAGAACTCCAATTTATAATTGCAAATTATCAAATGCATAGAATGCTACAAATAAGTTATAACAATTTATAAATTAATATATAATGTTAATAGAATCTGAATAACTTTCAAATGTACTCAGGTTTAAGTCAAAGAAAGCGCATTAAAGCAGCTTTTAAGCTTAAAGTAGCGTATTTAGTATATGACTTATTTTCGTATACTCATTTTAAATCAAACTATGAATGTAATTAAAGCACATTTGACAATTTCATTAAGAAATTTTAGTAATTCTTTATCTACTATTTATTTAAACAAATTAATGTATAACATATGATTAAAGCACATTTGTAAAGCTTTTATATTTTAAGCAAACTAGTACTTTCAGTCTCCGTCTATACTCCTATCCCCAATTAAAGCTCATTGAAGGAGCTTTTGAGTAAAATCTTTCTATCTTTCTCTCTCTCTCTCTGTGTGTCTTTATATTCTCCCATTTCCAAAATCGCTTTCTATCTTTCTCTCTCTCTGTCTTTATATTCTCCCATTTCTAATTGAAGCACATTGAAAAAGCTTTTGAGTAAAATCTCAGTCTATCTCTATCTTTCTGTATATATCTCCCCCTCTCTCTCGCTCTCTTTCTCTTTCAGCCCCCTCTATTATCCCATCTCTAATTGGAGCTCATTGAAAAAGCTTTCGAGTAAAATCGCTTTCTATCTTTCTCTCTATCCCTCTCTCCCTCTATTCTTCCATCTCTAATTAAGGCTCATTGAAAAAGCTTTTGACTAAAATCGCTTTCTATCTTTCTCTCTCTCTCTCTCTCTCTCTCTCTCTCTGTTTCTCTCTCTCTCTTTCTCTCTCTTCCTTTCTCTCTCTCTCTCTATCCATCTCTCCCTCTATCCTCCAATCTCTAATTAAGGCTCATTGAAAAAGCTTTTAAGAAGAATCCCTTTCTATCTTTTTCTCTCGCTTCCCCCTCTTTCTCCTTTAATTCCCTCTCCCACTCTCTCTCTCTCTCTCTCTCTCTCCATCTCTCTCTATCTTACCCTCTCACTCTTACTCTCTTTGCAATAAAACCAATTAAAGCGCATTAAGTAAGCTTTAATCATCCATCTACTGTAAGAGTGCGCTTCCCCTTCTCTGCGCCTCATGCAAGTTAATTCAATCAATTAACGCTGATGAATGTGACAAGGTGACCAAAAACCACAAGAACCAGTCGAAAAGGCTACAGTCGACCGCATTCGACAGTACAATACCCTGTACAGGCTTCTATATTAAGAGTATTTTGATAATAGATACTTTGATTAAAATAAAAGTAAGAACATAACAGGTGTTTAAAGAAAACCCCTTTGAAACTCTCATTTTGCATATGAATTCTTTGCTTGCTTATAGCAGCTAACTGTCACATATTTATACATATTCAATCAAAAGCTGAGTGTTACGACACTTAATTTACTTATGCCTGTGTCGCAGTAGTTCTCTATCTCGCTCGCACAAATATGCACACATGGTAAGCAGACGCATGTATCACAGTCGTTCGCTGTCTCGCTCGCACACATGTGCTGCCTGCTGTTCTACGATTCCGTGGAAAAATAACTTTTATTGCTGATTATCTGTCTTATTTACAAACCGATCTTGATGAAACTTTCAGCGTTCCTTCTACATATCATTCTTAACGTACCTGTTAAGTTAGAAGTGTCTACGTTGAAAAATGTGGCTATTATTCGTTTTTTGCGGGGGAAGGGGGGGAGGTATCCAAAATTTAAAATAAACTTGATCTGCGTATGGTATACAGGAACCTTGATGCCAAATTTGGTGTCTCTAGCTCTTATAGTTGCTGAGATCGACGCGTTCATACAGACGGACAGACGGACAGACGGACGGACGGACAGACGGACAGACGGACAGACAGACAGACGGACATGGCTCAATCGACTCGGCTGTTGATGCTGATCAAGAATATATATACTTTATAGGGTCGGAGATGACTCCTTCTGCCTGTTACAAAAATTTTTTTTCACAAAGTTAATATATCCCTGTACAGGGTATAAAAAGGGTCAACCACAGTCTGGTCAGACTGGCCCCATTAGCTGCTGCTGGGCACACTCTTCTAATCCCATATGCAAATTGGTCTAATTAGGTGTGTGTGATGCAATTGTGATATTTGAGATGAATGAGATCTAATGGCCGGCACTGGCCACGAGGGTTGCTCAAAGACTAATCAACTGGCGAGCAGAACGAAGAAGAAGAAGAACAAGAAGAAGAAGAAGAAGAAGAAGAAATAAAGAGAAGGTTGAAGAAGGAATGTTAAAAGCAAAATGATTAATTGCATTTGCAGGTAGAACAAAGCTAAGAAAATCAAAACACAACAAAAAGAATGAAAGTTAGCAATACATACTTCATTCCCGTTCCCGTTCGTGTTCCTGTTCCCCTTGCCCTCTGTTTGCCTCTGCGCTCACTCACTCCCCCTGCTTTGGGCCCCTTAGGTGTATTCATCTTCTTCTTTGGGGGGTTGTTTTTGCCTTTTCCCACTGATTAATTAAATTGAATTTTGTGCAGTGTTGAAATCCGTTTAAACGCAAACTCTCCTCTCTCCTCACTGAACCCCACAACCCACCTCCCTGCTCACCCCCTGGAGTACCCCTCGTTTCCCCCAAAAAAAAATCATCATCATCATCATCATCAACATAAGTGTAGTTATGGCAACAGCAGCTGCTTCCCCCCTCAGAGTTTTCAACGATTTTCGGGTGGTTTTCCTGATAATTCCAGCATTTCTCTCTTTCTCTCTTTCTCTCTCTCAGCCTCTGTTTGGCGCATTCCTTTACAGCATTTCTGTTGTTTAGCTTTTCCTTATTCCTTGTTCCGTATTCCTTCTGCCTTCATTCATTCACCTCCCTTGCCAGCCGCAATCCTATGTTGTGCTTTGACAGCTGTCACATTGCTTTCCTCTTATCTCAAGTTTGTTTCTTGTTGTTGTTGTTCTTCTTCTTCTTCTACTTGTCAGACTGTTTTCTGTTGTGATTCGGCTTTATTAATCGACAACAACAAGCGAGATTCTCAACATTTCCCAACTTTCGGCCGACATAACTTCAATGAACTTAAGAGAAGTGATGCTTCCCGTAGACAAGTGCATACCCTATATCTTTTCAATGGTGGGTATATCAATTCTGAGATGCTGTTTGCAAGACAGTTTGAAATACTGGTGAGAGAAAGAGAGATATAGAAGGAGAGACAGAGAGAAATAGGGAGACAAAAGGGACTGAAGATAGAAGAAATGAAGGGGGTTAGAGAATGAGATATAGAGAAAGGAGAGGGAGATAACAAAGGTCAAATAGAGAGAGAGGGAGGGAGAAAAACAGAAAAGGGAAGAGAAGAGCAGAGAAGAGATAGAGGGAGAAGAATGAATATCATAGAAAGAGGGAGATGGAGACTGAGAAAGGGAGACGCAAACGGAGAGACAGAGAATAAAGTGACAAGAGAGCGAAAGGCAGAGTCTTGTCACTTTATTCTCTGTCTCATAAAGGCAGAGAGAATGAACAGAGAGACAAGGAGAGAAAGGGGAGACAGGAGGTATAGGGAGAAAAGAAGGGACAGAAGGGAAAGAAGGGAAAAACTGAGTGGGAAAGGGAGATAACGGATAAAGGGATTAAAGGAGATAAGAGAGAGAGAGAGAGAGAAATAGAGAGAAGATTAAAGGAGAGAAAGAGAGCGAAAGAGAGAAGAATAAACGATAGAAAGAGAGCGAATGGGAAGTAAGAGAAAAGGAGGAAGTGCAGA
Organism: Drosophila funebris; assembly: GCA_018901825.1. Taxonomy (NCBI): domain Eukaryota; kingdom Metazoa; phylum Arthropoda; class Insecta; order Diptera; family Drosophilidae; genus Drosophila; species Drosophila funebris. Next base: position 407,071 of record JAEIFK010000455.1, on the reverse strand, counting down.
TGAGAAGTGAGCAACACAAAACAAAGAGAGTCAGAGATGGAGAGAAATAATAGAAGCTTTAAGCCTAAATCATTCAATGCCTGCGATCCATTCGAAATTGATTTCTGCTATGTCTGTGTACCGGTTCAATAGAACTGTCAAAGAAGCAGTGAACCGGTTCGATAAGTCGATCAGACAAATGCTAACTCAGTTCAGCAAGTGATGTGCAGATGTCTGTTGTCTTTTTCAACAGCGTCTTAGGTAATTAGCTGATTAGTAGTTCAAGTAATTCACAACTAATGCACAAAGTGGCACACAAGTGGTGCACAAAGTGGTGCACAATGTGGTTCAGCGGAAGTATGCTTAGGACTTATGTGAAAATGCTGCAACTTATTGGATCTATCTGGAAAATGTTAAAGACAAGGAAGTTGGACCAATCAAAGTGCATTTACTTTATGACAATGTGTTTGAACTTCCTAGTCTTCCTTGTGCTTTCACTCGTCATTCGTCACTCGTCATTCGTCACTCGTCTCTCATCTCTCGTTACCCGTCACTTGTCAATCCATTTGGATTTACGACATTTTTTGCAAAAGTCGCACATTCTCAGCTGTCTCAGCTAACAATGAGACAATGTCTCAACATATGTCTGAAGATGCCTTCAAGTTATCATCCTCATCATCATCCTCATCATCATCATCATCAACAACAATTGGCTCATCATGGGGTTTATCAACTGTTTTATCATTATGAAGCTTATCGTTGGCTGTATTATTGTCATCAGCATTGAACTGGCTAACAAATCGCTGGCAATTGGCCAAATTGGTTTTTTTTTGGCCCAAACTCTTGAGGAGTTTTGGCAACTCCAGTTGGAAAACTTGGCAACTCTGGCATTCTGCGATTGCCGCGCACTGTGCGGCGTCTCATTAGCGGTGTCATTAGTGGTTCAGCCATAGTTGAACAATGCAAATGCAGGCAAGCGAGCCAGATTGAGTTTTAGGTTGGGAAATGGAGTTTGGGCATGGTTTTCAATGTGGTTTGCCATTCGGTTTCACTTTTGCAAATGCCATAAACAAAGCAGTTGCCTCTACATTTCCGCTTTTTGCTGCCAATTCCTGTAATTTGCCGACATCAACCGCCCGCCCGGCCGCCAGGTGTCGCTTAATGTCGACCATTGTGCGTTGGGGAAATTGCATTTGCCTGCAATCTGTTGTCCTTTCTCGTTGTCCCCTCGTTGTCTCCACTTTGCTGTTCTCACTTGTCTCATTGTCATTGTCGTCTCTACATTTCCGTTGCAGACAAGTGGGCGTGGCTGTAGCAACAGATAGCTAACACTTGGGCCTGTAGCTGGCTCACAACAAAAGCGAGAAGCGTTTAGAGAAGCGACTGCGATTGAGAGGTGTCAATGCGAAAAGCAATAGAAAGAGGCGTTTAGCGTAGGAAGATGGGGTGAGAGTAGCGATGGGATGAGACTTTAGAGAAGTAATGAAATAGAAGTATAGAGAAGTGAAGCGAGAAGCGATGAGAGGAATGCTGAGGGTCGTTATGTAAGAAGTAATCAGGGAAGTTAATAGAAAAGTGAAAGTTAATAGAAAAGGGATGGAAAGAGGAACGATGAGAGAAGTGATGAGAGAAGGGATGGGAGAAGTGATAGGAGAAGTGATGAGAGAAGTGATAAGAGAAGTGATGGGAGAAGTGATAGGAGAAGCAATGTTATAAGCCTTGAGAGAAGTAATGATAGATAAATATAGAGAAGTGAAGAGGAATGATGAGCGAAATTGTGAGAGAAGTGATGAGAGAAATTATTGCAAAAGTGCTGAGAGAAGCAATGTGATAAGTCTTGCGAGAAGTAATAAAAGAAAAATGGAGAGAAGCGTAGCGAAAAGTCACGAGAAAAATGATGAAATAAATTATATATGAAGTGATAGGAGAAGCGTTGAGAGAAGCAAATAACGATAAGAGAATTAGTGGGAGAAGCGTGATGAAAGATTTGTTGAGAGATACGATGAGAGATGAGATCAAATAGTTGTTGAAGCAAGTGACAAGTGACAAGAGAATGCAGCGATTAGAGAAGTATAACGAGTGGGAAAGTGTAGAAAGATGCAAGAGAGGAAGTTGAAAAGTAAAGAACATAGAAAGTCTGAAGACTTCTTAACTTTCTACCTTCATAACTCTCTCCTAAAGGAAAATTGAGCAACCTCAGGAAAAGTCAAGTGCCGAAAGAGCATTGTAACTTCTCTAACTAACTGACAATCGCTCTTCTAGCTTCTGCTTCCATGGCAATGATTTTCACATTGAAGTCAAAAGTTTCCCAGTCCTGCTCCCCTCTCTCTGTCTCAACGGATGCCATCAAATCAAATTTTCCATGCAATTTCCCAGTGTGTGTGGTGTGGTCAACGTGTTTGGCTGATGTTATCCTTGTAACTGAGTTGCTTCCCTTCCCCATTTTGTCGCTTCTCTCCTCACCCGTTCAGCTGCTGTCATCCTCTTTGGTGTCCATTGCTCGTTTTAATTGCATCAGTGACGCTTGATTTAACCACTTTGCACAGATTCAATATTAAAAATGGACAGTGTAAATGCTGTACAAGCACACACCTCACACACGCATGGACACAACACACACACACCTACTACACGCACACCTGGCCAGCATAATCAATGAAATGTTCCTTTGGGGTCTTTTGTAAGTGGGTCAGCGAACAATGAAATAGAATGGAGTGGCAAAAAAGCATGCGCTCAAAAGACAAACAACGGAAAAACGTAACAAAAACTACTCGATCAGCCAGCTGATGGGCGCACAGTTATCCTGTAACTATTGTGGCTTCAACTAGAAAATTGATTAAACAAAGAAAAATAACTTTTAAGCTATTGCCTGAGCAATTCTTTGGAAATATTAGATAAGCATCACATTTTCTACACACTTTACTAAAATATACCCTGTAATTAAGTGTATCAATTGCGAATTAATCATAGCTTATGTAACAGGGAAAATGAGCTACGAAGAAAGATCAGAATCAAATTGAAATTGCAGTTAATAAAGTCTTATAAAAAAAAAAAAGAATATTAACTTAAAGTCTGTTTGACTACAACATACCCGGTAGTGAGTATACATAATAAAATAAAATAAATCAAATAAATAAAATAAATAAAATAAGTAAAATAAATAAAATAAGTAAAATAAATAAAATAAATAAAATAAATAAAATAAATAAAATAAATAAAATAAATAAAATAAATAAAATAAATAAAATAAATAAAATAAATAAAATAAATAAAATAAATAAAATAAATAAAATAAATAAAATAAATAAAATAAATAAAATAAATAAAATAAATAAAATAAATAAAATAAATAAAATAATATAAAATAAATAAAATAAATAAAATAAATAAAATAAATAAAATAAATAAAATAAATAAAATAAATAAAATAAATAAAATAAATAAAATAAATAAAATAAATAAAATAAATAAAATAAATAAAATAAATAAAATAAATAAAATAAATAAAATAAATAAAATAAATAAAATAAATAAAATAAATAAAATAAATAAAATAAATAAAATAAATAAAATAAATAAAATAAATAAAATAAATAAAATAAATAAAATAAATAAAATAAATAAAATAAATAAAATAAATAAAATAAATAAAATAAATAAAATAAATAAAATAAATAAAATAAATAAAATAAATAAAATAAATAAAATAAATAAAATAAATAAAATAAATAAAATAAATAAAATAAATAAAATAAATAAAATAAATAAAATAAATAAAATAAATAAAATAAATAAAATAAATAAAATAAATAAAATAAATAAAATAAATAAAATAAATAAAATAAATAAAATAAATAAAATAAATAAAATAAATAAAATAAATAAAATAAATAAAATAAATAAAATAAATAAAATAAATAAAATAAATAAAATAAATAAAATAAATAAAATAAATAAAATAAATAAAATTAATTTCCCACATACACTTGAGCATTTAAATTAACATTGAATATTCTCTAGCTTACTGGGTATACTACACTTTAAAGTATGTATTATTTAAGATATGCTTGGCGTATATAATTTCTAATGCAAGCACTTTAAATTCATGTTTATAAAACTACAGATGCAAATTCATAGCTCATTTCATTTACAGGGTATGCCCTTTGTTGTTGTTAGGCAATTTCTTTTTTAGGGATGAGCAAATATTTACGACGTTACTATGGACAACAACAATGACAGCAACTACAACAACAGCAGCGGCAGCAATAAGAACAACAACACTATAATAAAAATAATAATAACCCTCAAAATTCAAATTCCTACAACGTTTTAAGCGCCCTCTCCTCTCTCTCTCTCTCTCTCTCTCTCGCTCGCTCTGTCGCTGTCCCCTTCTTTAACTTCTCCTCTCTCTATTTTCCCTGCTCTCACTGTCTCTCTGTCGCTTTCAGTCCCCTTCTGTCTGCCTCTTTAAGCTCTCTCACGTCTCGTTGTCGCTGCCTTTTGCATCGACGCTGTTCAACATTGCGTATACATAATGGCAAAAGCAAAAAGTCGCCGGCAACATCAGGAAGCGGTCGTTGTCTATGTGTATGTCTGTCTGTGTGTGTGTGTGTGTGTGTGTGTGTGTGTATTGCTGTGTGTATCTGCCGAAATCTGTCGATTTTCTTTGCTCCTTTTTCAGCTTACTCACATTTGGCGTTTTGCTTTGTCGTCTGCCATGGTTGCTGCTGTTGTTGCCGCTGTTGTTGCTGCTGTTGTTGCTGTTGCTGTTGCTGTTGCTGCTGTTGTTGTTGTTGTTGTTGCTGCTGCTAACATTTTGTCAGACACTTTTTGTGTGCTGTCGCTTCAAGATATGGCACAACAACAACGGCGCCATCAACTGCAGATGAAAGTTTATACATATATTTTTTTTTCTGCCGGTTTTCATTTTCTTAGCCATATATGTTTCTGCTTCATTCTCTCTTTATTTGCTGTTGTTGTTGTGGTTGTTGCATGCAGCCGCAAAGTATTTTCACAACTCGCACAATGGACAACAGCAACAACAAGAGCAACTATGCAACAGCAACTATGCAACAGCGCACACATGCCGTATACTTGATAACTTTTTTTTTGCCATTTCTTGCTTTTTTGGCTGCCATTTTTTGAATACGCTTTAAAGCCAAGCAAGTTGAAGCACACACCATAAAAGAAATACCCTGTAATTTAATTTTTGTAACACAGTTTATATACCCTAGTTGATATACCCCAGTTGATATACCCTATAATTTATAGCATGCAGTTGCCTAAGCATACTCTTCATCTATGCTGAAAATTGCAATAATGTCGCCTAAGAAATATAAAAGTTATGCCAGTTAGAACTTCACACAGTGTGGCGCCATCTAGCGAACGTAGCTTGCATTGCATTCCTGTGCATTGCTATGTAGTTTATACATAAGTTAGAACATATATTATATACATATATAAGTTACATGGGAGTATAGACGCATTGCATTGTACCGGGCAACTTGCAGTCGATGAGACTCTACCCAACTTAATGCCAGCTGCAATTGGTTGCATGACTCGTCTCAAGCCTGAACTAAGATTGCACTTAATTAATCCAAAGCCAAACAAATTGCAAGTTAGATTTTAATCAACTTTTTAATCTCTTCATCATTATCAACATCTGCGTTAGTCCTCCATGTTCACTTTACGGCGTAGTTAGCTCAATTTGTTGGCTTGTATTTAAATCTAAAGGTTCTTCATGCTCACTTTGGAGTTTTTCTTTGATTAGTTTGTGGCTAGCGACATGTTCTCCATGGTCACTTTTAAACGCATGCTGTTTGCTGTAAGTAGTTCTCCATGGTCACTTTAAAATACATTTAACTGTACTTATTTGCATTCAATGAGCTGCAATTAGACCAGCATGTTCTCCATGGTCACTTTACAACTGGCTTAAGTTCATTATTCGTTAGCTATGGTGCTGCAGTCATCCATGTTCACTTTCTTTTGACTATCCATTCCCATAGTCACTTTACAGCTGACCTATGTTATTATTATTAGTTAAAATCAAACAGTTCGCCGTGTTCGCTTACAACTATAGTCAATTAGTCCTCCATGGTCACTTTAATTTGCAATTTAAGCTCATTTATTGCCAGCTTCAGTACTCCATGGTCACTTTTAAATCGTTAATTGATGATATTGCTGTGCGTTGTTTTCTCTGCAGTCACTTAGTCCTCCATGGTCACTTGACTTGTTGATTTAAGCTCATTTATCATCATTTACACGCCTCCATGGTCACTTAGCCAAGCGATATCTGATTTTATCGTTATTTGCTGTTCTATCGACAGTCACCAAGTGCTCCATAGTCACTTTCGCAGTGCGTTGACTTTAACTTAAGTTACCCAACTGTTCTCCATGGTCACTTACACATACATCGTTCCACAACTTGAGTTGAGTCTCCATTCTATTTCAGAAGAATCTTAAGGGTCTTGAGACTTCGTTGTGGCGTTTAGTGGTTTTTGGTTTTTATGTATTTTGTTTTTCTGTTTTAGGCTTCCGCTTTGCAGCTTCCGGTGTGTGTGTCTGTGTGTGTGTGTGTGTGTGTGTTTGTGTCTTGTATGTATTGGTTTGTTGTGTCTGCTGTTATTGCTGTTCCCAGCACCTATTTATTTTTTCTGTCGAGTTGCTCGAATTGAATTCATGCCTCGCCAAAGGGAAAATTCTGGGGAAAATGCTGGGGAAAATGCTGGGAAAACTGTGTGATGTTGGACTGTCATTTTGCTAGTTCTAGCAACAGGCAAACAGGCAACTGGCAACTGGCAACTGGCAAAAGTGAAGGTGGTTGTTGTGCTGTGCCACATACAACAAGCGTCACTGCTTGCCACAAACACAGTGAACACCCTGCAGGCATTTGAGTTTTACGATTCAACCAACACACACACACATACACACACACACCGCTTTCCTCCCCCACCTAAAAAAACCGACTTCACTTTCAGTCTGTTGCTGTCGGCAAGTAGCAGGGTAAAGGTAAAGGGGGGCAGTGGTAAGAAGGCAGCGAGAGTGGGCACAGGCAGAGGCAATTGTCAAAGTCATACACAATCACACACACACACACACACACACACACTGTCAGTGCGGGTATACCACCATGCGAAACAGAGAAGTTTTCTGTATTTTTGTGCAAATCTCTTTTGGACAAGGAATTTGGCCAACTCATGCAATTTGTTGGCAATGTGAATATTTCGTATATTGAAATGATTAAAGTGAGCCAAGTGAGTTTAGCTCTGGCTCTGGTTCTGTCACATATTTCTAGGCACATCATTTGTTGGGTAGTGAAAGTTTTTCCTTTGAATTTCCATGCGTTGATTAGCCGGCGGAAAACGTTGAGTGGATGAGGGGGGGGATGGTAATGCTTTTGATGTTAAATTCTATGAATGAGGCATAAGTTTGGGTATGACTTGGTCATTAGTGGAGAGTGGAGAGGAGAGAGAAGCAGAGTGAAGGATATTGAAGCAGAGTGAAGCAGAGTGAAGCAGAGCTGAAGTAAGAGAAAAGTGAAAAACTGAGTGCTTTTTAAGCGATTTTTGAACATTTTCAATTTAGCCACAAGTTGAACAATTTAAAGATCTAACAGCTTTGCTAACAAGATTTACTGCTGCCTTGGGCGTCGAACTAAACTAGAAGCATCTATAAGTAGCTCTCTCTCTCTCTCTGTCTCTCTTACTCTCACCCTATATCTCTCTCTGTCTCTCTTCCTCTCTCTATCTCTCTCTCTCTGTGTCTCTCTCTATCTCTCTATCTCTCTTTCTCTCTCTATCTCTCTCTCTCTCTCTGTGTCTCTCTCTATCTCTCTCTCTCTCTGTGTCTCTCTCTATCTCTCTCTCTCTCTCTCTTTGTCTCTCTCTGCGTCTCTCTCTATCTCTCTATCTCTCTCTCTCTCTGTCTTTGTCTCTCTATCTCTCTCTCTCTCTCTCTCTCTCTCTATCTCTATCTCTCAATCTCTCTGTCTCTCTCTCTATCTCCCACTCTCTCTGTCTCCCTTTATCTCTCACTCTATCTCACTCTATCTGTCTCGCTCGCTCTCTCACTTCCTATCTCTCTCTCTCTCTCTTTCTCTATATACATATTTCTCTCCCTGTCTCTCTCCATCTCTCACTCTCTCTATCTCTCACTCTCTCTGTCTCTCTCTCTCTCTATCTCTCTTTCTCTCTCTATCTCTCTCTCTCTCTCTGTGTCTCTCTCTATCTCTCTCTCTCTCTGTGTCTCTCTCTATCTCTCTCTCTCTCTCTTTTTGTCTCTCTCTGCGTCTCTCTCTATCTCTCTATCTCTCTCTCTCTCTGTCTTTGTCTCTCTATCTCTCTCTCTCTCTCTCTCTCTCTATCTCTATCTCTCAATCTCTCTGTCTCTCTCTCTATCTCCCACTCTCTCTGTCTCCCTTTATCTCTCACTCTATCTCACTCTATCTGTCTCGCTCGCTCTCTCACTTCCTATCTCTCTCTCTCTCTCTTTCTCTATATACATATTTCTCTCCCTGTCTCTCTCCATCTCTCACTCTCTCTATCTCTCACTCTCTCTGTCTCTCTCCTTCTCTATCTCTTACTTTCTCTCTCTCTCGCTCTCTCACTGCCTGTCTCTCTCTCTCTGTCTTTGTCTCTCTCTCTCTCTCTCTCTCTCTATCTCTCAATCTCTCTATCTCTCTCTCTATCTCCCACTCTCTCTGTCTCCCTTTATCTCTCACTCTATCTCACTCTATCTGTCTCGCTCGCTCTCTCACTTCCTATCTCTCTCTCTCTCTCTCTCTTTCTCTATATACATATTTCTCTCCCTGTCTCTCTCTATCTCTCACTCTCTCTGTCTCTCTCCTTCTCTATCTCTTACTTTCTCTCTCTCTCGCTCTCTCACTGCCTGTCTCTCTCTCTCTCTCTCTCTCTCTCTCTCTCTCTCTCTCTCTCTCTTTCTTTCTCTGTCTCTCTCTAGCTTCCGCTCTTTTCTTGCTGCCATTAGAGTCCAATTGATTAAACAATCAATCAAACAGTCAAAACAGCTCGCAAAACTCTACAACCCTACAACGCAACCCTCTTAGCGTCTGCTGAGCCAAGGCAACCCCTTTGGCCAAATGCGTTTCTTATAGCGCAATAACAAGAACAACAACAACAACTATAACAACAACCACAACAACGACAAACAACGGATATGAGGAACACGTAATGCCAAATGGATGTGAATCCTATGCGAATTTGATGGCTTAATGGCCAACCATAAAACCAAAGGGTTAAGCGCTATAAAAAACGGATTTATCACCCCCCCCCCGCCCTTTCCCCTCTAACTAGACTTCTGCTACAGATAATACTCCTGCTTCTCCTTAAGCCACTTGTGCTTCCTCTGCTGTTGTTTATGCTTCAATAGTTTCAATAGTTTGAAATGAGTAACAGAAGAATCAAGTAGAACTATGAGCAGGCTGCTCTACTCAATTCTTCCAGCTCTCTTCTGGCACTCTTGCTTCCAGTGTTAGTCAGTGAAACAGGAGACTGCACTCAACAGAGATTGGAAGCCTTCGAATTGTTGAACGCTTGACTTCACTTCTTTGAAGAGAATACACTCTTCAATCTGAGAAGAATTGGTGACAACTCTAGCACACAATTTGTATATAATTTGTATTCTTCTTCTTTGCTACAAATAAAGCACAACAACATTTACCTAGCATTCTCATTTCTCCTTCATTCTTTGAATAGAGTCAAAGAGAATCCGCAAATTTCCTCTCAATTCTTCCACTTCATCGTTCTTCAAGTGCTTTCTTTCTTTAGACTTTATAAAAATATATAGAGAATCCTTTACAATCTCAGCTGAACTTTCAATACTCTACAAACTACTTCAATACTTGCTGAATTAAAGGCGTAGAATCTACGCAATTCTTCTACTACTTCATTTAAAAGAAATATCTTTTAAACTTTCTTACTATATTCTTTGCAGAATTCTTCTCAACACTCAATTTTCCTAACTTGCCTGCTATCAACAAATGAAACAGAAGAATTCAGTTGCCAACATTTCTTCTCTTACTTTTTTAATTGAAGACGAAGAATTCAGACAGAGAATACAAATTCTAAAATGTTAACACTTTCCAACTCAATTCTTCTAGTTTTTGTTTCTGTCTTCAACTATCTTTAATCTAACAATCTACACTTTCCTTCTCGCTTCTTGTCTGCTCTACATCTCTAGACATTCGTAGATATACCTAACAATCTTATCATTATATGTTCATACTCTTCAATCCACAATCTACACCTACAGTTCATCTTATTCTTCAGTTTTCCATTTAACAATCTTAAATATGATATTTCTTCTATCTAAACTTGACTTAAGTTGTATCATTTGCCATTACAGGGTCTGCCATAGTCGAGCAACCCTGCCGCATTAATGGCACCAACATTTTTTGTGTACCTAGCTCAATTGCAACCCTAGAAAAAGGGGAGCCTAGCCAAACGTTGTGTTGAGTGTTTTGTTTTATTCTCATTTCATTGTCTGGGGAAATGTGCGAAACGAGGAAACAAAGCAACGCATGGGAAGAGGAAGTAGAAGTCCAATACGAAAACGAAGACGAAAACGAAGACGAAGAGGAAGAGGAAGAGAAACAGTAGTAGTAGGAGGTAGAAGCTTAATTTAAGAAACATGAAACAAGAAAAACGAAGGCAGACGTCGTTGATTTATATTCAGACGGAGAAAGAGCAGAAAAGCCGAGAAGAGAGAAGAGAGAGAGGGTAAAAAGTGTCCTTGAAAGAACGTGTGTGTGTGTGTGTGTGTTTTAGGAGGGAAGGAGGCAGCAGTGTAGCCACTTCACGGCGTACAGGTGGCACATAGCCAGTGGCAATAACAACAATAACAACAATAGCAAATAGCTTTACCCCCTCTACCTCTACCGCTACTCCCGCTCTTTCTCTTTCCATTTGCTGGCCTCGTCCTAACCTAAAATGGTCGCCATTTTGTTCTGTGTGCAAAGTGACCGAAACTTGTGAATTTGTTTGCACAAACAGTGGCAACGCTGCCAACTCAATTAACGCTACGTGCGTGCGTGACTTGCGTGTCACGCTTTTGCAAATAAATTCAAAATAATTAATTAAAATTAATTGCAAATTAAACAAAATAATAATGAACATAAATAATCATCATAATTTTGCATAAATAAATAATAAGCATAAATTTAACAATCAAATCTGAAGCAACAAACGATGCGGCTACAATTTTGACAAACTTACGATAGACTGAAGTTTTCAAAACAATTGTAAATAATAGAATAGTAAATTAAAATTTTACAAACTTAACATTTTATAATCAAAATAAATAAAATAAAACGAAGTTTTCAATTTTTAATTTGCATAAATTTTCATAGTAATATTTTTATTTGAAATAGTAAAAATATTCTTAGCGAAAAAAGTTAGAAATTCGATAGTTTGTGTAAAATGTATTTTACAAAATTAATGTGATTGCGGCGTGAGTTAAAAGCGCAAAAGCGTCATCAATAAAACATACTACAGTAAACAGCTGTGCAAGTTTGAGAGAGTTATGACTGTCTGAAGTTTTCGAAAAGAAGTTAGAAACAGCTACAACAATATAAACCGGGCAATTAAAGTGCTATCGATAAACATCTGCTATTAAAACAAGAATATATATACTTTATTGGGACGGAGATGCCTTCTTCTGCCTGTTACATGCTTTGTGCACAAAGCTAATATATACCGGTACAGGGTATAAATATACTAGCCAACTCGGCAAGAGAGCTGGTAACACTTTCGTATTTATCAGCAGTTACAGACAACATTAAACCGTCGAAATGCTCACATAAAAGAAGAGTGTAAAAATGTTGGGTGCAACAGCCAAAAGTGGCAAGAAAACTGAGCTGCAGACACCGCACAATCGTAAAGTTGCAGATGCAAGCAGAAAAGCAAGAGTAGCAGCACAGGGTGAAATGGTGGGGGGGGAGGGGGTGTGAGAGTGATGGAGGAATGGGGGAGAAATTTGTGTGCAACTTTGTCAAGTTTATGCGGCTAAACAAAAAGTTTCTTTGGGCTTGGTGGGACGACGTTAACCAAAAGTGGCCAAAGCAGAAGTTCGCAACTTTGCCAGCGAAATAGCAGATGCAAAACAGAAGCTGCACGACTGCCAACCCTGTAAGCAGAGCTAATAACAATCGATAAGCAAAGTGTGCATATCGGAGTCTGTTTAAAATACTTATAGAAACTAATATACAATTGAACTGAACAGTGCACGACCTTAAGTTACCCTGTTTCAAACATTTTTTTACGCTTTGCAGGGTATAACAACTGTAAATTTAAATGAAAAGCTGAAACAAGGAAATGTTGTCATTGTTTTTGTTATCTATAAAAAAAAAAAAAAGAAATGAAAATGTAACAAAAGCGCAAAAATGCAAAGTTAGTGTGAGAGAGGGAGAGAGAGAGAGAGAGAGTGGAGAGCAGCGAAAGAAGAAGCAGCAACAATTTAACAATGATGAGAGAGCTAATGTCGCGCCCATTTCATTGTCTGTGCTGCAGTAAAAGCTACTTTTATAACTAAACTATAACTAAGATAGGTAGACGGATGTTGTGAGTTGGCTGACCTAAAGAAAATTCAAGGAAATGTTTAGATTTTCATAGTTTTTACTGCAGTGCGAGCAAAGCAGTATTAAATCTTATAATATGTAGTAGTTACATTCTAATTTACTTTTTCTTTACTGCTTATATAAATTATCACAGTCAATCGCTGCAAAATCAATCAATCAGCCAATCCATTCTAGACATTCGCTAACATCAATGCGATTCTTTGATAGCAAATAATACGTGTTCTATGCCAAGTCCCTTTCATTTTCTCTTTAACGCTAAGCTAGAAGAAGACAAACAATCAATCTAGCAACAATCAATCAAATAATTGTGTCAACTCAAATCTCTTTCTCTCTATCAATCAATCAGTTATTTGCTAAATTAATAATGATTCCTTGATCGTGCATAATAAGTGTTTCCATTTGCCTTGCACTTTATAGTTTGAATCAAAGCTGAGCGGCAATCAATTTAGCATCAATCAATCAATCAATCAATATCTTGCTATGAGTTTGGGAACATGATTATGAACTATTCACATAATATTCTATACACATAAAAAAATCCTTTCTCTTAATTGTGCAATTTCAAAAATTAGATTAAAAATCAATCAAGCATCAATCAATGCATAAATTTCTTACTATATATTCGATATAATAATAGTGCTATTCCTATGAATATTCCTATGATATTAAATTTATATAAAGATGTGTTCCATTTGAAGTCCGTTTCCCAATTACACAATCAAGCATCAATCAATCAAACAATATATATATACAATATGGTTTTTTATGTATTATACAAAGTGTTCAATTGAGAATTAGTTTGTCTTTTTTAGCTTCGAAAGCAGAAATCAGAAACTATAAACAATCAATACAGCATCAATCAATCAATCATACACTATGCTGAAAGTGATTCATAGACACGGTATAATAATTATTCCATCTTAAATCCATTTCTCTTTCACTCAATCTCTTGAATCAAAGATAGGCAACAATCAATCAATAATCAATTTTCAATCAATCAATCAATCAATCAATCAATCAATATATATATATATATGAATTTATATGTGTTATAGCTCTATTCTCTATAGCTGAAAGTTACAAATGTACACCAATCAATCAAGCATCAATCAATCATTCTTTTTGTGTTTAAATCATGATATAATGATGATGATAAAGTTTAATAATTGTTCCATCTACAATATAATTTTAATCTTTAAGATTCAAGCTGGCATCAATCGATCAATCATTTTATATCAATCAACTTGTATTGAAATTACTAGAGAACAGACAATTGACAAAAAGTGAAAAACATTTGGAAGAGAACTCACTTAATATACTGGGTATCTCTCAGTCGAGTGATGGAATATGGAGTGGTATATAAGTGAGGTTACGTCGAGTCTCACATGAAATAGATTGGAATGTATTTTGAGCATGATAAGGAACAAAACTAAGGATGCTGGTGCAGCACAGCTTATCAGCTATCATCAGCCACTGAATGTGGCAGGTGCTGGCAAATGGGGCAGCAAGTAAAATGCAATGGGGTTTTGGATGTTGCAGGGATTTACAGGGGGGGTGGGGGGGGCTTGACGGAGGGATTGTGTGTGTGTGTGTGTGTGTGTGTTTTCATCAGAAATGGAGGCCATGTAAACAGCTTTTGGTTCAACAAACTTCAATTAATGTCGCATGGCTGTCGCTTTTGTTGCTTGTTTGTTTTTTTTTGTTTTTTTTTTTTTTCTAAAACTAGCGAAACAGTGAAAGAAACTTGCAACACTTTCAAGTGTCGGCTGCCGTTGCCTCCATAACAAGCTAGCCCTCCCCTGTCCAGCTCGCAACTGCAGCCACCACCCAGCAACCATCTCGCATCTCCCTCCGCACAGCTGCCTCATCCCTGACACGGAACTGTTCCCATTCATGAAGAAAATACTGCAAAAACTATTCAGCAAACTAAACGCAACGCCTCAACGAACTTTGCATGTGGGCGTGGCATCATCATTACATGTTTGTGTGCACCCACACCCTCCTCTCCACCCTGCTCACCCTACTCATGCTCTGGTTTAGTTTGTGTTGCGCATTTGTTGATTTTTATTTCTCTCGCTTTTTTTCATGTTTTTTATTTTTATTTAGGCAAATGTTGATTTTAGTTAAAATGTTGCCATAAAGCGAGCCAAGTCGGAGCAGAGTGCGTGGTGCAGGGGGGAGAGGGGGGGACGGATGGGAGGGTCTGTGTGTGTTTGTCTTTCTCTGTTGCACAAACATTTTTGTGTTTAGCGAATTGTAAAGGCATTTTTGTGGTCTTTAGCTGATACTATTCTGTTGCCTTAGCTGGCGCCATCTGTTGTGCAGTTTTGTAATTGCAAAAAGAACCTGCTATCGATAAATACACAGATATCGATAAATATATAACGTTTTGGTGATTGAATTGCATATAGAAAACTGCAAGTGCTGAGAATTTTGACTTCTTAGAATATTTGTCTTCCCATATAAATACCCCCCCTGTGTGGAAAACAATTGTACTTTTATTAAATTCCAAACAATTAGCTTCAAATTCATTTTCAGAAAATCTCAGCTCTAAATTAATAAACACATATTTGGACATTTTACAAAAATGTACACCCAAGTGTGGTAAGTGTTCACCTAAGGTGGAAAGTGTTGGTAATTAAAAATATACGATTGCCTTTAAAGCACATTTCGAAAGATCTATATCATAAATGCACACGTCTAACAGCAATTTGGGGTGGAAAATGCAACTAGGAAATTACAACTCTTAAGGTGGAAAGTCTGCATAATTTCAAATATCAAACGATTGTCTTCAAACTCATTATACCCTGTACAGGAATATATTAACTTTGTGAAAAAATGTCCGTCTGTCTGTCTGTCTGTCCGTCTGTATGAATGCGTCGATCTCAGCAACTATAAGAGCTAGAGACTCCAAATTTGGCATGAAGGTTCCTCTATACCGTCGGCAGATCAAGTTCGTTTCAAATTTTGGATACCTCCCCGCCTTCCCACGCAAATCGATCAAAGCTCTTTATACCCTGTTAACAGCATTTATTTCTGAACGTACACATTTCTAATTTAACAGGTGTTTAAAGAACACTGTTCTGTTTCATAAAGATCGGTCCAGGAATAAGATAGACATTCAGAAAAGAAAGTAGAAAGAAAATCTTTGAACATTTTGAAATGAATCGCATTGCTTTACCAACAATTAGAATTCATAGGACGCTCACAGCTGCTAGCTTTTGCAAGTGAACACATTCTCGCCGTAAAGCTGAGTGTTGTGTCACTTCAAATGTCGACAATTATATTGCAAGTCTAAACGTAATGTATGCAGAGATTTCTATAAAATAATCAATTGATTGTGATTTACTGTTTTAAGTAGCCAGACAAAACAATATTATATAATACAGAGTAACTCGGTTAGGGATATTCTGCAATTGATTTTGTATATTTATTGATATAAAATATATACTTGTATAATCCTCTTACATTTGATCCACTGCAGCAGCGACATTTGAGTCGTTAGACTTGCACCACACAATCGTGGGCGGTGTAGAAGAATGTGGAGATACAGCCACCGCTGCCATAGGCGGTCGCATGATTGTATTGCCTGGCCAAATGGAGCCAGAGTGCGGTGATAAATAGCAGGAATATAAAGCAGGCGATAATAAGTCGATTTGCAGTTGAACGATTGCGTCTGTTAGCCGATACAAGGGCATTACGTAGCCGCCACTTGTGACCGCAGTCACAGCATCGAATATTTGCGAATGCCTTGAGCATTTCAATGCGACGCAGCTCCTTGAACTTCTCAAATGTCTTGCCCAATTCATCCAGCAGCCTTTGTATCTCACACATTCTGATAAATATATATTTATTTATATATATATATAAACATAGATATGTAAATAAATATATATATATATATATACACATATATATGGTATATATTGACTTGTTCTCAATATTATCCCCTGCGTTTAGTCCTTGAATTATTCCCTCATTCATTCATTCACAGCACAACAAATTTATCTTTACACTAAATTATATCAATTTTTCTGTACGAATTTTGCTACACATCTGATTGAAAGTGCCTAGAGAACTGAGTTCTTAAGTTGAACAAAACTGTAAGCTCTGACATTTATATGATAGCAATACATCCTCTATTACAAGAAATTCGTGTGTCTTTAGTATTTGAACAACTTTCTGCTAAATTTCATAACTCTAGCTCTGCTAACTTCCCAGTTCCTTGAGTTATTCAGCAACAATCCTCATTCATCTATCTACTTTCTGAGCTGCATCACAATGTTAGCCAAGTTTATGTTTCTCAAGTATTTAGACAACTTTCTGCTAAATTTCATAAATCTAGCTCTGCTAACTTCCCAGTTCCTTGAGTTATTCAACTACCATCCTCATTCATCTATCTACTTTCTGAGCTGCATCACAATGTTAGCCAAGTTTATGTTTCTCACGTATTTTGACAACTTTCTGGCCAATTTCATAGCTGTAGCGCTGCTTACTTACGAGTTCCTTGAGTTAGGGTTGAGGGACATATCAAGCATAACCCATTTCTTCTAGTTTTATAGCGTTTTTATTCTTTTAGATATGGGAACGAGTATTCTCAGCATTGTGAGTCGCTGGTTAGCATGCAACTCTCTCACTCTCTTTCTCTCTTGCTCTCTCACTCTCTGTCTCTCTCTCTCTTCCTCTCTCAATCTCTCTCTCTCTCGTCCTCTCTCACTCTCTCTCTCTTCCTCTCTCTCTCTCTCTCTCTCTCTCTCTCTCTCTCTCTCTCTCTCTCTCTCTCTCTCCTCTTTCTTTCTCTCTCTTTCTCTCTATCAATTTCTGAATTTCTATTGAAATCCACTTGAGCAACTGCTCCACTGCTCTCGTTCCATGCCATTTCATTTCATACTGCTTCCACTCCTGTTCCATTTCCATTGCATTTCCTCCCCCCTCTTCATAGCTTTCTTTCCTTTGTCCAAGTACAATATATTCTAGTTAAATGTCTTAAAGTTTTTCCCAATTTTCTCAATATTTTTTGAAAACAAAATTACCAATAATATGTAAAATTAAATGTCATATTTATATGTCATGCCATAGCACCGGGTATCTGGCTGTCGAGCACGCTCAACCTGAGATAATTACGTACTTTCAGTCAGGCAAACGATTTGCCAAAAGCCAATGTAAACAAAGTAATCGCAGTGCCAGCAAATTAAGGCCATGAGGGCATGCTATACCCTTGGAAAGGGTATGCTAACATTGGCATGCAAAGTGTTACACTTGGTCATTAGCAGGACTACAGTTGAACTGTCCTACAACGAATTCGCATGGCATTAAGAATTGACAGTAATATATAGAATTGAATGAATAGAATATAAAATATATTAGAATATATATAAGCTCGACTGTACATTTATATATATACTCCCGATATAGCCTTATGTGTGTATCTAGGTGTATGAAACGTGGCAGAGATATAGCTTTATGTGGCCTGCAACTTATGTGCTGGAAGAGAACAGAACAGAGCTAGATCGGAGCACTATAACATATATATATATATATATATATATATATATATAGTATACGAACAATCAGTCGGAAAAACAGTTTTTGTATGAACAAGTTGACTGTTTTTAAAGATATCTCAGTTAAACTTGCGAACGAGTTTTATTCAAATCGAACTACTATAACTTATAGCTGTCATAGCAACAATCAGTCGGAAAAAACAGTTTTTACACACAAAAACCTTCCTATAAACCGCATAAATCTGCTTGAAACTGAAAGAAATCTTATAAAGAACTTCTACCACTTCCTATTCCAGTTTCCATTTCATTGAAAACAGATGATTATACAATTCATAACATATATATCTATATATAGTTGTAGTTATATGGGAACAATCTGGCAGAGTATACAAACGTTGTGTTGCTTTGGCTGAGATTGCGGATAGTTGCTTGTTTTGTCAGCTGAGTTATGATGGTAATGCGAGCATTTGGGTCGCATGTTGCAAGCAAGTTTTCTATGCTAAGATGCGCTTGCCCCAGCTGCCGCTGCCGCTGTTGCAGTTGCAGTTGCTGTTGCTGTTGCAGCTGCAATCGAATCCTTTCAAGTAGCCTTGCGCTTAATTAAAATGTTGAAGCTCACCGCTCCACGCAACCCCAGCTTGCCACTTGCCACATGCAACAACGGCAACTGCAACATGGTACATTAATTAGGATTAATGCCGTTTGCTGCACTTGCAACAAAACTCTCAGCTTGGCCATAACTCAACCCGCTTTGCAACTGTTATGCAAATGCGTCTCGTGTTGCAAGCGTCTCCTTTAAGCTGCTACAGCCCCTTCCCCCTCCCCCTCCCGGCAACCCCTTGTAACTAACTGCCCCTAGACTGAGCTCATCAAAGTCTAATTTGGTTGCTGTTGTGGCTCAACTGGCATTGGCTTAATTAGTTTTAGCCAGGTTAGAACAACAACAGCAACAACAACAACAGCGATAATTTGAAATCCCCACTGACATTTGAGTCTGGCCTGTGCAGCCGTTTTGTTGGCCAGGCTAAAAGCAAAGAAAGCCCAAACGGCAATCGTTTAAAAACGCTAAAAGGTTAAAGGCCAAAGCATTAACTTGGCCATTAATGTTGCCAGCAGCCAAACAGCAATTGTATTTCTCTTTTATAGCCATATTCGCATTTCACTTAATTGAATCTCGATTTCTTGCCCAAATACCCTGTAACTATTGCCACATTGGTTAGCCTAGCTACACGAAGGCGTATGTGACATAGGAATACAATTTCGCTATAAAAGTTGAAAGAATTACACGCATAATTTCATATATATACCCTGTAATTTGTAGGTCTACAATTACATAAACACACTCTCTAACTAAGCTACAAATTTCTCGGTAATCGCATTATAAACACATAAGTTATGCACGAAACAACTAAACAAATAAGTGGCGCCACCTAGCGTGCGCAGCATGCAATGCGTGCGTTTCTTCTATGCATTTTTATACAATTCCATAAAAACTATTTGCAAAATATGTTTGTTGGCTTTAATTAAAGTTCGTTCCAACTTAAAGCTTTTTACAGGGTTCCAGTTAGTCGAGCGTACTCGGTTTACTGGGTTTTTTGGTCTTTGGTTTGCTTACAATGATTACTCTATAAATCATTAATTAAGCTAGAAAAGATTTCGACTTTTTGCGTATACGCTTATGCGTATTATAACGGACCCTACGCAATTAACTGTTATGCCTAATTGGGGGGCCTAATGGGGGCACTTAAAAAGTTACGTTTCACTTGGAATTTTCAAATTGTTTAAGGAGAAATTTTAACAAATACATGAGGATAATCGTTGGTTTGAATTTTGATAAAGATAGATATAGATAGATATATAGATAGAGATATATATAGATATATTGAAATAGATTTATATAGATATAGAGATAGAGATATAGATAGATATATAGATAAAGAAGATATACTATAGAATTTATACTGAAGTTTTGCAATTCAAATCGCAATAGCTGGAATGGAAATTTGTTAAACTTTTAATATAATAGTTAATATTTCATTCATCTTTAGCTATTATATAATATAATAATCCTAATGTAAACCCTTTCTTATATGTAAAGATACTCTTCTCTCTCTCTCTTAATTGATCTTCATTAAAACGATTATAATAATAGTTGAACTTGCATCAAATCTAACACAATTTTCCCAATTTTAGCAATAATAGTGAAGTTCTCTTCAGTTCTCTAACAATCCAACAATCTTTAGCTATTTTATATTAATAATAATTTAAATATTTCCTTATGTAGAAGCTCTCTTTTAAATCTTATTTCGTTAGCTGATCTTAAATAAAATAATGTTTATAGTAATAGTTTAGTTTTTCAATCTTTAGCAAATAAATGTGTTCAAGATATTTCCTAAACAAATTTATATAGAAATATAGAAATACTTTCTTCGTTGTCTCTTTTGATCTTATATATAAAAAAAAAATATCTAAATGTTTTCGATTAACATAATAAAAGTTCAGACTTCAGACTTTAGCAATGATTGTTAAGAATAGTTAAGTTCTGTCTTAATCCATCAATCTTTAGCTTTTCTTATTTTCTTTATTTATCCTTATTCCGATCTTAACTAAACTTCATATCTAACATTCTTTCATAATAATAATATATTCCTCAATCTTTAGCTATTTTATAATAATAGCAATTTAAATATTTCCTTATATAGATTTCATCTTTTATGCCATATCTTATGTAGGATAAATGTTTATATAATAATTGTAATAATAATAATATTATTATATAAATACTACTACTATCTTTTCAATCTTTAGTAACAATTATGAAGATTTCGTCAGTTCTATCCTAATCCATTAATCTTAGCTATTTCATTACAAATACTTCCTTATAGAGCAACTCTCTTCTATGCCCCATAAGATGCTTCACTTTTACACTTTCCACATTCAACAGAGAGAAATTTGTGCTTTTATCATTTGCATTTCATTCATCAATTTGTATGCATTGCACATTTTTGACATTTATTGGAATACAGCTTTGGATACTATATCATTTTCCATAAAAGATTACCATATACTCTTTCCCCATGTAGGGGGGGTCTTTTTCCTCTTTTTTTTTGAGCTGCCTTTGCTTATGCATCTCTTCTGGCGCTATAACGAGTATTGATTTTCATTGTTGCCAGGCATTTCTTGCTTGTATGCAAATCATTTTCCCCCTCGGCTCGGTACAATCATAAAATACACATACAATAACTTACCTCTCCCTCCGTTCCTCTGCCTCTTTGGGTCTCTCTCTCTCTCCCTCTCCCTCTGTCTCTTTCTGTTTCTCCTTCTCCTTGTCGTTGGACAAGCATAATTTATGCATTTTGTAGCAAATGTGTGTGGTTATTAGTGGAATGAGTTGGCAACTCTGCATTTGCTGGCGCCTTGCCCAGTTGTCCTGGTCGTCCTTTTTGCCTAGTCGTAAACTTCAAGGAGAACTTAATGAAAGCCTGCAAAGCATATCCTTCAACTTTGTCTAGTTGAACTGCAAATGCTGTTTACGTTATTTTCCACATTCTTCTCTTATTTATTTGCGGCTGTTAAAAGATACAAAAAAAAATAGAAATTAAATGAAAAACCAAGAATATTCTTTAAAGAAAAAGTTTTCTATTGCAATAAATAAAGTTTGAGATCATAATTATGACATAAAGTTGCTAAAGAAGAAGTTGTTGTGGCTTACAGTTGGATGAATGGAAAGAGAGGACAAAACAAAGTTGAATTAACAAAGAGAGAAAAAAAGAGAGCAGAATAACGCAGAAAGTTAAGAAAGAGTAGACAGAAACTGTTAAAAGTGGAAGATTAAAGAATGAAAGAGTAAACAAAAAGAAGAGAGAGTGAAGAAAAAGGAGAGCGAAGGAACTTGATGTAGTTAAATTAGATCAACTAGAAGTTTTAGAACAATTTAGAACTCGTTAAACTCTTTGGTTCTTATTAAAAGTTGAAAAAGAGAAACACTTGAAGTAAAGCAAAGAGAGAAAGAAACAGAAAAAGAGAGATTTTGTAAAGTTTGAAAAGATCCTTCGTTCTGCCTAGCAAATGAGAAGCTCGAAAGCTAAAGAGGACAAATGTGAGAAGCTAGAGAAAGACAGACAAATAATTTATACAAAAACATGAATATATATATATATTGCCACCTTCTGTCTGTTACGCACAATTTGTTGCTGACAAACTCTATAGACTCCTATACTTTCTAAGTACAGGGTCTAAAGAGAGAGAGAGAGGCCAAAAAATTAGCACATTGATAGACTCACAACATAATATACTCGTACACCTTTAATCTGCAATGTTTGACAGACTCTTTAATCTGTGTATCACTGCGAGTAAATGCTGTAATTTGATGATTGCCTGATTGATGGATACAAACTGAAAATGCAAATGGCGAATTTTATATCAATATTTGATGTACTGTTTGTGAGGTGTTTAATTACTCGACTGGACGAACGCTTTAAATAATGCAAAATAATTCGTGAAACAGACAGAAAACAAATAAACTCCAAAATGGAGTTCCCTCCAAACGAGGGAAATTGTGAAAATGTATAAAAAAAAAAAAAAAAAAAAAACAAAAGAGCGATTGGGAAAATGTTCAACAGCGTCTAACTCTCTGACTCTGTCGCACTTGAAAGTCCTCTCTCTAGCTGTCTCCGTCTGTCTGTGAAAAGAACGCGCGCGAAGTGTTCAATAATGCAGGAAAATTTGCACAGGGCAACAGTGCGACATAAAAGTCAATATACATACGTGTGCGAGACGGGCTCATCACTCCCATAAGTATGTGCACATGTTGTGTGTGTGTGTGTGTGTAGGCGCAGTTGACATGTCGAATGGGCCGCTGTCAACAACAGCAGACAGTCATGAAAGTAACTAAGAGATACCCTGTACAATTATTTGTAGCTATATTAAACAGTTGCTCCTATATTCTATGCTATCTAATTGAGTTAACCACATATGCTTGCACTTGACTGTAGGACGGAACGTATATACACTATTGCCTGTCGATTGCTGGGTATGCGTTAAAACAATAAGTCCATAATTTATGCATGACTTTTCAATTTTCAGGAGCATTTTTCTTGGGAAAGGGCGCGATAATTTGTTGCAATACGACAATTTGAGCTGAACACTTGCCACGCCTCCTTTTGTGATGCTGTTAAGTTGTCAATTTGCGAATTGCAAGCGATAAATGATAAATAAAATGCATATATGCATATTCTACAGTTGATTATTATCATGGCATAAAAAATGGGGTTAAGTGCTTGGTTGGTTGTATGCCGCATGTTGCATGTTGCAGCATCTGAAAAGTATGCAATGAAACACAGTGTGCACATGTCTCACTCGATGGTGCCATCACTGTAATTGTCTAGGCTCAAACTTTATAGTGAAACGATGAACGGTTGGGGCATGGTGGTAGCGAGGGGGTTAGAATGCGAGTGAGAGCAATTAACAAGATGGCGCCTCAGTGTTTTAGCCTGTCATGCATTGAGCATAAAACTTAAGTCGCAACTTTACTACACACATGCATACGCACAAGCACTGTCACTCCTGTAGGCTGAAAGCTGCACTCTCACCTTCTTCTTTCCAGCTCTTGCTATCCCTCTTCAACTGTCGCAACGCATTCACTAAAGCTTCTTTTATATGCCTATTTGTCACAATATTTGCTGTGAAAGGCAACTAATAAATTCTCTTACTCTGTTCCACTTTGCCTGCAAGTTTCGCAATACACGTACACACCCATACACTAAGTGGGGGTGGGGGTGGGGGGCTAGAAAGAGAGCAATGTGTGTGCGTGTGTGTTGTCAACACTTTGCAAATTGCGTTGCAAAATTGCGATCTAAATCCCGAACCGTGTGCCATATCTAAGTGTATAGTCGTGTCATCGTGTCTTCCGGGGTCCCTCTTTCCTCTCTCTCACTCTCACACTCACATCGCCGGCCCTTTCAATAGACTGTTAACATATGTACTATAAACTCCCTCTGCCTGCCCCATTCCCGCTCGTTCCCTCTAGTTTATGGCTAAACCTTTGAAACAGCTTGAGGCAATTTTCTAATTCCACAACTGCTTTGACATTTTCTAAGTGTGTGTGTGTGTGTGTCTGTGCGTGCGTTTGCTTGTGTGCTTAAGTATACAATTCCCCTTCTGCAATGTTCATTTGTTATGATAATTGAATTGTTATTGTAAAATTTCAATTATACATAAATCAAAATTGAAAGTTAAACTAAAACTAAACGAGCACACAAAATTCACAAAAGAGCTAGTTCCCTGTCGAACTTTAAATAATTCATGCGCTTTTATTGGACTCTTCTTTACACAGGCACACATACACACACACACCGGCCCCAGGCAATTTCAATTTAATTTAAGCTTCCTGTTGTTATTGCTATGCCCACTGTCTTTAAAGTAATTGTTGTTGCTGTTGCAATTGCCATTGATGCTTATGTTGTTATTTTGTCGCGCATTTCTTATGCGCCTGTTAATGTTGTTATTGTAGTCGCCGCTGTTATGACAACAACAAAATTAACAAATAAACAAACAAACCAGCAACAATTCTAGTCACGCATATGCACACAGGCACACACAACCAAACACATATGCAGCAGCTGAGCGCAACTTAACGCATATGTGAGAGCGCAAAGAGAGAGGCAGGGCTAAGAGAGCAAACGCTTAAGCAGTTGCAGTTTAACAGACGCGCTCAACTTAACTAAGCTCAGCTCAGTGCGGCGAGCTGTTTGTTGTTGTTGTTCTTCTTCTTCTTCTTGTTGTTGTTGCTGGTGCGAAAGAAACGTGCAGTGCATGCCAAAAAAAATCGCAGCAAAGGCGGAAGGGGAAAGGGAAAAAAAAGCAAAAGCAACAGTAGCAGTAGCAGCGACAGAGGCAGCGACAGCGAATGCTGCAGCGCCAGTAATAAGTAGACAGAGACAACAACTACACTAAGTGAACATAAATTAAACGAGGGCTGACTGTGCATGCGTCTGGGTGTATTTATGTGTATGTGTGTGTGTGTGTGTGTGTGTGTGTGTGTGTAGGTGTGGGCGTGCATGTTAACCAGCAGACATGCAATACACAGGTACATACGTATAATCATATAAACATATACATATATATTTGTACTTACAACCAGACTGAGCTTCACTTACAAACTGGCAAACAGACAAACTGACTGACTGACTCACTTACTCACTCACTCACTCACACACTTATTCAGTTACTCACCCACTATTTATTCGCTGCGCTTTGCATTCATCGTCATCGTCAAGGCAGTCAACCTGAAACTTGCAGCTAACTTTTCACACTTTAACACGGCAAACTAACTAACTAACTGCAGCAACAACTACAACACAATACACAAACGTAGTTATACTATACACTATACACTATACGTATATGTAATTACACTCATACAAATGCATTTAGAACTGTCTGTCAGTCCGGCACTTTATGCTAATTGCGCGCGTTTGCCTTTTGGTCCGGCAGCGACAGCAGAGCAACCCATTGAAAAGTCAAGTGAGGGTGAGAGAGCAATGCAAAGAGAATGCAAATATATAAGTGGGAGACAACGAAGATGGACGCTTAAAGGGTGAGCTTTTGCTCAAGAGTTTCGAATGTCGGGTGCGAGTGAGACAGTTGTCGTATACTCATTAGAAATGACAGAAATACACAGCTATGAGGTAGCATACACCTGTTGGCACCTCGTAAATCCCAGTTGACAAATGGAATTGCAAATGGGTGTATAAATATTATGCGGATAAGCATTTGTTAACTGGCTTTGTTTATGCGCCGAGTAAGCTAAATTGCACAATATGAAAGCTGATACCCTACGTTTTGAATTGATTAAAAAGCACTACATGTTCTCGCTTTTATCTGAACATTGCACATACATATTTTTATTAGCGAAAAATATGTGTATAAAATGTAAAAGAATGTGCTGTGAAAGATGGGCGTAAATATGACATTATAGATGTAATTTTAACAGCATAATCCTGATATTTCCTAGCAATTTACATAGCACACTTTTGAGAGCATAAAAAGGAAGTTCCATCAAATGTATTTCCTTGACTTGGTTTTTTATTGAGAATGTAAATTAATTGAAGCAGAGACATGACAATACGTATATTTAGCGATGTGTTTGTTGTAATGTGGGGTTGCCTACTTGCCTACTTGCTTTAATTATTCAAATAATGTTTATTTTCGTATTGTGCATTGTTATTTACTTTAGCATGCTCTGACATGTTTGTTTGTTTGCTTATTCGCTTGTTTATCTTGGCCTTTGTTTGCCTTGACTGTCACATCACATGCAGCTAAAGTTGAAGTTTAGATTGCTTGAGGCTCATAAAGGTAAATATAAATATATATGTATATATAAGTATATTCATATTTGTACTTGTATCTGGATAAGAAATGGCAAATATTTGTGAACAAATTAATCTAGGTATAAACAACATTTTGCAATTAACATTATGCATTTATAAACTCAAACAGTTAATAATAGTTTTGTGATAAATCATTTTTGAAATGATATTTAAGCAGATTACCAGCGAAACGCTACAAATGGCGCTAGTACGGAAAAAGGGGGGGAATAGTGTCATATGGTACAGAAAGGCGATCAAAAGAGAGAGTGCTTCTCGCATAGCCATGCCTCTATCTCCCTCTCTTGCCCTCACTCTTTCAAATTTGACCACGCTATGCATACGCGATAAATTTCAAGACGACCCTGGACGAGTCCAAAGCCAAAGCCAAAGCGAAAACCAAAAGCGAAGGTTGCTCGCCACTTTTGTTGATAATTGTTAATAATTTTTTTTTTTTCGTTGTTGTTGCTATTTTTGCAAGCAATTTGTTGCTGTGGCTTGAACCAATTTAAAGTGACAGGCAGTGAGTCAGAAAATAGCGACAAAATACCAATAATTAGCTCTAACTTGTCTGCCAATTGCAAAATATGCTCATTAATGATTAAGCACCGCAAGCAAGAGCACACCAACCGAGAGAGCCATTAAGAGAGTGCAAAAGTGCAAGAGCATAAAGTTGAGCATTAGTTTGGCGTCGCTTAGAATCATTAAGTTCGTTAGAAATTGCATAATAATGTGTGTGCGCTAATTATGATGATTATCATCATTAGCTAATGATTATTAGGCACAGCAACAACAACAACAACAACAGCGAACAGCAAGCAAAGCATGAAACACAAACAGTAAATGAAAGAAACGCACAAATTATGCAATGCAGCCAAAAGCTGGACTGTGTGAGAGGGAGAGCGTGAGTGCGGCAGAGAGCGAGGGCAGCAGCAGGTGCCAGCACGTTAAACACACGCTTTACAGCACTTACAACCATATTGTTGTTGCCATTTTTTTCTCCCTCTCGTTGTCGTTGTTGTTTCATTTCGTAGCGCCGCCGTTTCGTTGTGTTTCATTTCTACTTTTTCTTTATCTACTTATGTTTTGGTATGCACGCTTGTGTGTATGTGTCTGTCTGTCTGTGTGCAAGCGAAAGCGCAACATAAATTGCATTTGAAATTGCCGCCCAGTTTAGCGAAAAAAAAAACAAAATGAAGAAACAAAAGCGAAGAAAAACTTGTTGCAAAAAATGTTGCGAAAAATGCAGAAATACTGGCGCCACAACAACAGCAGCCAAAGTAGTAGAAAAAAGTGTAACATTGCACATAAAGTAATTGATTATGTGATGACAGACAGCAACAACAACAAAAGCCAGTGAACGAAATGAACGAAAGAAAGAAAGAGAGAGAGAGAGAGAGAGTACCAACAACAGCAATAAAAACTCGACTTGCATATGCATGAAATGTGAAATGTAGCTGGGTAATTAGCTGATTGACTGACTATCTGACTGACTGACTGAATGACTGGCTGAATGACTGACTGACTGACTGACTGAATGACTGACTGATTGAACTGATTGACTTGTTAACGAAATATTCTAGATCAACAGTCGCTGCCAGTGCAACAAATAAATAATGTCAAATAAAAATGGGAAAAAAATGTTTTAAAAATTACAATAAAATAATTCAAATGCAACTATTTTTAAAGGGTATTCGTGAAAGTGTAAGGTTTACAAGTGACAATAATATAGAATAATTGATTCTTAGTTTTCAAGTCTTAAAATTTAAGAAAAAATTCTTAACAAAATTCAGAAAATACAAATTAGTACTGATAACATATTAACGTTTAAGAAGTAAGGCAGAGACAAATATAAAAACATTTTAGCATTTAATATTTTAAAATAAACTTCAATGAATTAAATTTCTTCCAAAAAATTAAAATTAATTAAATTAAAGGCAAATTAAATGAATTGTTGCCAGCACAACGTTTACGAATGCCACACCATAAGCAAAGTGAAAACATAAAATCAAGAAATTCATGCACTATTTACCATAAATTGCCGACTTTAAAATCAACTTTAATGAAAGGAACTCTTTTGTAAAGAGAGCCCTACAAAAGTTGGGCTGGTTTCCTAATTTATGGTATTACCGACCTTGCACTTACATAACTCGCAAGTAACAAGTGTTATTGTGTGTTCGTGCTCTTGACTGACGCATGCACTACAAACAGCTCCTATA
This sequence comes from Drosophila funebris, assembly GCA_018901825.1. Lineage (NCBI taxonomy): Eukaryota > Metazoa > Arthropoda > Insecta > Diptera > Drosophilidae > Drosophila > Drosophila funebris. Next base: position 378,411 of record JAEIFK010000455.1, on the reverse strand, counting down.
TTATATTGTTTAAGCCTGCTTGTAGATGATGAAGAACATTGCCATAAAATTAAATTCGTTTTAGTTTTTTTTTTTTTTTAACGAGCTTGGGAAAAAAGGAGAAACACTTAAAAGTGCCATGAATTATCATGAACGTATGTAAATATAATTTTATTTACATTTTGCCTTTTATTTATATTTATTTTCGTCTTCTTTTTTTTGGGCCTCTCATCAATCATTTCAACGCGTGCTTTTTTGCTCGTTGCTCGAATTCCGCCATTATGTGTGCCCGTGTGTGTGTGTATGTGTGTGTTGACACTTTGACTTTATGAGCTCAAAAAAAAAAAAAAACCAACAGTAATTCAATTCAACAAATGAAATTCGTAATAAACGTACTTTTAAATGTTTTGCGCCAAACAATTTGCAGTAAATTACTATTATTGTTGTTTCTCTTGTTGTTGTTGTTCGAGTGTTAATGGCTGACAATTAAGAAAATTCGCTGAAATGCACATTTCAATTTCAACATACGGGTTTATTTAACGCCCCCAACATGAAATGCGCTGAAAAATTAACGAATTCAGTTGATGTATTCAAGCGCAGCCAACTTAATTCGGATTTAAAGTGTGCAAAATGTGCTCTTTTCTGCGCTCTCAATGCGCACACGAATGGATCAAGCAAAGCTTTCAGCAAACCTTAAGAGAGAAAGAGCATAAAAGCTCTTAAGTAGGCAAAGCAGCAACAACTAATGGTAGTCTAATACTCTATGTGCACTTAGCAACACTAGAAAATTTCAATTACAATTTTGTTTTTTTTTTTTTTTTTGTGTGTGTCGCCTCACGACCGTTTTGGGTTTGGCGGGTGGGTGATGGGGGGGGGTGCCTCTACTGAAGGCGCCTGCATTTCCGCGCATTCTCCTGGTGCAGCACTCGTATTTTAATCCTTTAAATGTGTGGGCCTCAACTGGGAGGTGACATGTCTGCCACTGAGTGCAGGCAAATCCATTATTTTGCAGCTTCTTCTTCAGCTTTGATACTCGAGCAGCGAAGTAGCATAGTTGTGTCATGCACTTTGTAACACAAAGTATATTTGCTTGATCGCCTCTATACATAGTCATGTCTGTCTGTCTTTAAATTACAAATTCACTCTTCTACTTTTTAGACCACATTTTGTCTACAGATCAAAGTACTATATATATATATATACTATATATATAGCTACCATAGGAAGTTTCGGCCTAAAATCAAGTTTCAGTTAGATTCACTTTTTTGTTTCTAGAGATTTCACAACAATAATACAAGCAGTGTTGTTAATGATAATATATATACATATGTATATAGATACTAACTAAAATCGGAGTACTATATCATATAGGTACAATCGGTTCAAAACCAAGATTAAGTAAAAATGTTGCTGTTGATTGGGAAATCCTAACAAAACTTACAAGTAATACTTACATATTGAAATACACTTCTAAATTTTAGAAAAATCGAATAACTATAGTATATAGCTGTCATAGAAACTATAGGATGATAATATAATTCTTGTATGAACACATTTGATTATAATAAATATATATTTATAAATTTCTTTGCTTAAAATAAAAAAACAAATTGTAATATGTACAGTGTAAGCGTATCAAATGTTCGGCGTGTCGCAGTTAACTTTGCTTGCCTGTTATATATATTTATTTTTACTTTTTTTTTTGTTTTATTATTATTATCATTTTCATTGGCGAGTTGCTCATTGTTTGCGATGTTAATATTTGGCGTCTGCCACCAGCAGGCAAAGGACAACAAGGACATCAACTGCCGTGCGGCATTTTATTGTTAGTTGTTACTTTTGTCGGCTTATTGTGAATGTCATTGCACTTTTTGCTGTTGTTAATACAAATACGAGTAACTGCAACTGCTCCCCTCTTTTTAGCACGCCCATGGCGCCGATCTGGCCATTAGCATACCGAACAATCCGGGCCTAGACGATGGCGCCTCATATCGGCTGGACTATAGCCCGCCCTTTGGTTACCCGGAGCCAAACACAACGATTGCCTCCCGGGACATTGGCGATGAGATTCAATTTTCACGCGCTTTGCCCGGCACCAAATACAATTTCTGGCTATATTACACAAACTTTACACATCACGATTGGCTTACATGGACGGTGACCATTACGACGGGTAAGTTGAACTACGTTGGCAACTCTATGCAAGTCAAGCTTGTGCCAAGCTTTAAGCAGTTCCAAGTACAGTCTTCAACTTATAGAAAGCTTTGCTTACAATTTAATTGGATTTCAAATCTTTCGTATAGAAAAAAAAAAGAGAAAATAATACTATACAAAATGTTAGCAGAAGTGTTAAAGCTCATACATCGAAAGCTCTTCGTGACTTCAATTTGTTTAATTTGAAGTATTTAAAAGCTCTTCTTTATACTTCCGCTTCTAATTTAAACCTTTTTTTCCACATGAGGTAATCAAATCTGTATTATAATATAGCAATTATAGCCCATAAAGCTTTCAAGTAGTCAAAGCAAAAACTGGACATGCTGAGGTTATAGAAAGCTCTACTTAGATTAGTATATACATATAGCCTTAAGCTGACAAACCGAGTTGAGCTTTCGTGTGTTAAGCACTGTATGAAGCATCGGTGGTTCAGTGGTAGAATGCTCGCCTGCCACGCGGGCGGCCCGGGTTCGATTCCCGGCCGATGCAATTTCAATAATTTTTTAACTGCTTTTTATTCGATTGTGCAAAAAGTGTTTGCCAGATGGGTGGACTAAATAAACCATGGACAACACCTGCGCAACAACGCTGACCAGCGTATGTCTATAACTCTACAAAGGGTGTTATTGGCTTTAAGCTGTATGTACACATGCATATATGATTGTCTATGTATGTTTGTGTGAGTGCACATACACAGACACAAAAATTGCCCAACCTCAAAAACAATGCGAAATCCTATTAAACTGTAATTTATGAGTTATCATTTGTAGCATTTTGCAAAAGTCAGCTCTAACTCTCTCGCTCCCTCTCACTGTCTCTCTCACGCACTCTCACTCTTTTTTTATTTATTTTGCTTTTGGGCTGTCAAAAGTAGAAAGTGAAAAATTGCTGCACAGATCGTGCAAAAACAAAAACCAGTTACGCAGCAGCAGCAGTGAGAAAGAGACAATGCGAGTGTCGCAGTCGCTGAACTATGTCGCTTAGCTAAAAATAGATTCAGACATACACACACACACGCACAGTTCGATCGATTGTGAGTGGGGTAGAGGGACTGAGCTTTGAGCTTGTAATCTAAGCGCTATTAGCGCCCGGAGATCTATCAAGCATCGGTGGTTCAGTGGTAGAATGCTCGCCTGCCACGCGGGCGGCCCGGGTTCGATTCCCGGCCGATGCAGTTCAATTTTTTTTTTTTTGCATTTTTAAATTTACAACTAATAATTTCTTATTGATTTACTCAATACAGCGCCCGATCCACCATCCAACCTCTCTGTGCAGGTGCGCAGCGGCAAGAATGCGATTATCTTATGGTCACCGCCCACACAGGGCAGCTATACGGCATTTAAGATCAAGGTGCTGGGCCTATCGGAGGCATCGAGCAGCTATAATCGCACCTTTCAGGTCAACGATAATACATTCCAGCACAGTGTCAAGGAGCTGACACCGGGCGCCACATACCAGGTGCAGGCCTATACCATTTACGATGGCAAAGAATCCGTGGCCTACACGAGTCGCAACTTTACCACAAGTGAGTGTTTTGTTTTTATTTTTTCCCCAATCATTCGAAACTTGGATGTGGGTATTGCCAATTTTATGCTACTCTGGTGTCGGTATACGTGACTAAAAACAACAAGAATATCATTCTCTGTTCTCTACCCACTTAACTCTTTTGCATCTCTTGTAATTGTAACTAAAAATAAATAATAAAAAATAAAATAAAAATAAAATAAAATAAAATAATAAAAAGGTCGAAGGACGCGGCATAAAGAATTGCTGGATATTAAAATTTTGAGAGGTAATGTAATACCACGAATTTCAGTTTTGATAGCATCTACAATTGCGTTGCATGCCACACACAATTTTATGTTGTTGTTTCTTGTTTTTCATATTCGTTTATTTATTTATTTTTATTTTTTCTTTTAAATTACTAACCGCCTCTTCCCCAGTTCGACCACGTTGTGGGTGTTGCAACCCTGACCTAGCACTCCAAGCCAAGCAAACTGACCGCTGGCAACGAGCCAAATTCATTTTGCTAGTCCAAAAATTGCAGAAAAAACTCAACCAATTTTGCACTTTCCCCAACAGTCCGAACAACCCCCTCTTGCCCACTTCCCCCCAACCTCAATCCACATTGTGCACGCTATTTGCATTTGCCAGCCACAACAAAGTGCGATTACACACAAAGATCCTTCTATCCCCTTAAATCCTTATAGCACATGAATGTTGTCATGGTCTACGTCAACTTTAATGCCATGCAATTCCAGCATTTTTCTGCTTTCGAATGTGCTTACAATAATTTTCATCTTGCCATCTGGCAACGCTCGCTGTTATTTATAACCGCATTAAGTTGGCTGCGACTCAAAATCTGCTCAACTTTGTAGTTACACGACTTGAGGAAGAACACATATTTATTATTTTTATTAGTTTGACAAAATTAATCATTTTTATTTTAAGGAAAGACAACTTAAATGAAATGTTGTAAACGAACCAGATCAAGTGGCAGTTCACTACGTTCTTTGCTTCAACTTTAGATAGATTAGATAGAATTAATAGGAAAGGTATATAGAAAATTGGAGAACATTACTTGATAGCTGATGCTACACTTCAAAAATAAAGAAACAATCAATAGATTGTTCTATTTCATAGAACTAAGAGCTATAAACATGGAATGTTAATAGATAATCAGACGTCTGTTAAGTAACTTTTAAGGGACTGTAAATGGTATGTAAGAATAATGTAAACGAGTAAGTAAATGTAAACAGGATGTTAAGTGTCTTCAAATGAATGTTAAGAGACTGTAAGGCAATGTACAGCGATTTGTTATAAACTATTAAGGAATTGTAAAGCAACTGTAAAGGAAATGTAAAGCGACTGTAAAATAGCTTAAAATGGGAGAAGTTTAGCGAATGACAGCCAACTTAATCTCAGCCAACTTCTATTCTCAACTAATGAATACTAATCATTTAATATATATTCTACTAAACTAATTGTTTATATTTTCATTTGCTTTTGACTTAATCTCTAACTGCAGTTCAAACATCTCCACAACGCTTGCAAACAAAGACATACACACACACACACACACAGACACACTCACTCACACACACTCACACACACTACACACACACGATGAACATACATCATTTATATATATGTATATAAAGTGTACATAAGTTTGTATTCCTCAAACGTGTTCAAAATCGAAGCTAACACAACTAAACGTCCAAATTCTGGTCGTTTGCTGCTTTCTCCTCTTTGCTTATATCTTTTCCATGATGATAATGATGACCCTTGACTAAAAAATAGAACCAAACACGCCTGGGAAATTCATAGTGTGGTTCCGTAATGAGACAACGTTGTTGGTGCTGTGGCAACCCCCATATCCGGCGGGCATATACACGCACTACAAGGTCTCCATCGAGCCGCCAGATGCGAATGACAGTGTGCTGTATGTGGAGAAGGAGGGCGAACCTCCGGGACCAGCTCAGGCGGCGTTCAAAGGTCTGGTGCCGGGACGTGCCTACAATATATCGGTGCAGACAATGTCCGAGGATGAGATATCGTTGCCAACGACAGCGCAATATCGTACAGTGCCATTGCGACCCTTAAATGTGACATTCGATAAGGATTTCATCACATCGAATTCGTTCCGGGTGCTCTGGGAAGCACCAAAGGGTGTTTCCGAGTTCGACAAATATCAGGTCTCGGTGACGACCACACGACGTCAATCGACAGTTGCCCGTAGCAATGAGCCCATTGCATACTTCGATTTCCGTGACATTGCCGAGCCGGGCAAGACGTTCAATGTGATTGTGAAAACGGTATCGGGTAAGGTAACATCCTGGCCAGCAACTGGTGATGTCACTTTGCGTCCGCTGCCAGTTCGCAATTTGCGTAGCTTCAATGATGACAAGACCAACACCATGATCATCACTTGGGAGGCAGATCCAGCCAGCACCCAAGATGAGTATCGCATTGTGTAAGTTGCCTCTTTTTCTAAGTGATCTTACTTCCTAATCCTAAGTGATTTACCAGTTGTTAACAATCCTAATGACCTCCCAATCCTATGTTAACTTAACACTGACCCTATTCCTAGTGAACTATTCCGAACTACCGTTGAACCTAATTATCCTCTTATCCTTAGTGATCCAGAACCTCTATTACCCCGCAATCCTAAGTGATCTACTCAGTCACCCTAATCCCAATTAACCAGTTATCCTATTTATCCTATATATCACTTAACACTAAGTTATCTAGCCAGTTACCCCCATTCTCAATTGATCTTCCCTCTCCCTAAACCCTAGTTTCCATGCAATCCTAATAGATCTTTCAGTTCCCGCCCTAATTTCCATGCAATCCTAATAGTTACGACCTAATTCGAGTTACCCCGCTCTTAATTACCCCTCAATCTCAATTTATCTACCTATTTACTCGCAAGTCCTAACCGATTTCTTTTGCTTTCCTCCCTAGTTATCACGAGCTAGAGACGTTCAATGGTGATACCAGCACATTGACCACGGAGCGTACACGTTTCACCTTGGAGAGTCTGTTGCCAGGTCGGAATTATTCGCTGTCCGTTCAGGCGGTTTCCAAGAAAATGGAATCCAATGAGACGAGCATATTTGTTGTGACACGTCCCTCGTCGCCCATCATTGAGGATCTGAAGAGCATACGCATGGGTCTCAACATCAGTTGGAAGAGCGATGTCAATTCCAAGCAGGAACAGTACGAGGTGCTCTACTCCCGCAACGGTACCAGCGAGGTGCGCACACTTATTACCAAGGAATCTCGTTTGGTTATCAAGAATTTACAGCCTGGCGCTGGCTATGAACTCAAAGTGTTTGCTGTCAGTCACGAGCTGAGAAGTGAACCACATGCCTACTTCCAAGCAGTCTGTAAGTAACGATACCTCTTGAGTTATTGTCCTGATATAATAGTTCTATTTGCTTGCATTGCAGTTCCGAATCCTCCTAGAAATATGACCATTGAAACGGTGCGCAGCAACTCTGTCCTTGTTCATTGGTCGCCACCGGAAAGTGGCGAGTTTACCGAGTATTCCATACGTTATCGCACGGACAGTGAACAACAATGGGTGCGTTTGCCCAGCGTGCGATCCACGGAAGCGGACATTACAGACATGACCAAAGGAGAGAAGTATACGATTCAGGTGAACACTGTCAGCTTTGGTGTCGAGAGTCCGAATCCCCAGGAGGTCAACACAACCGTACCGCCGAATCCTGTTTCCAATATCATTCAACTTGTCGACTCGCGTAACATTACACTCGAGTGGCCAAAGCCGGAGGGACGTGTCGAGTCCTATATACTCAAGTGGTGGCCTAGTGACAATCCTAGTCGTGTACAGACCAAGAACGTCTCGGAGAATAAGTCGGGTAAGCTAACAATGTGGGAATGGTCAAGGGTATAGTATAAAGTGATGTAGCAGGCAACATCTGGAAGGAATGTAGAGATTATAGTAGAAGGAAAACAAGGTCAACATTAAGAAAGCAGAGTCTAGTCCAAGAAAAATGAAGAAGGCTTGGGAGAACAACTAGAGTATGCCAACAAACTTAATACCGTCAAATAGAAGAAGGATAAACCCAACGAATGAAGAGTGAAAGCTAGGAGAAAAGCAATAAAAATGGAGTAGTAGAAGGGTGATGGGAGATAAAGAGGATGAAACTTAAGAAAGAAGAGTCGAACCTAAGATAGAAGGAATAAGGTCTTGTAGTATGTAGGAATAACGTCGGCAAGCGGGTAAGCCTAATAACGAAGGGGGTAAGTTAACAGACTAAGCATGGTCGAGTAGAAGGAGGTGAGAAACTAGATCGGTCTAAAGATAAGGCTAGTCTAGAAGCAGAAAAACATGAAAAACCTTAAGAAAGAAGTGTTTAACTTGAGAGGAAAGAATAAACGACTCTCAGCAGAAGTAGGCTAAGCTAACAAACTAGGAAGTCTATAAGTCTAAGACTTGGATCAGCGAGGAGAGTAAAAGAAGCTAAGATATAAATGTACAAAAGAGAAGAGAAAAATAAGCTTATAGGGTGTAAACCTAAAAGAAAACTGACGAAATTCTTTGAAAAGAAGGCCGGTAGACTCTGCTACCATAGTTATTCATTGCTTTCTAATCGCGCATCTTTCTCCAATTTCTTTAGCCGACGATCTCTCGACGGTACGTGTGCTAATCGGAGATCTGATGCCAGGACTGCAGTACAAGTTTGATATACAAACGACCTCATATGGCATACTCTCGGGCATAACGAGCCTCTATCCACGCACGATGCCGCTGATACAATCGGATGTCGTTGTGGCGAATGGCGAGAAGGAGGATGAAAGGGATACAATCACCTTGAGCTATACACCAACGCCACAATCGTCATCGAAATTCGATATCTATCGCTTCTCGCTGGGCGATGCCGAGATCAAGGATAAGGAGAAGCTGGCAAATGATACGGATCGTAAGGTGACATTTACGGGATTGATACCGGGTCGCCTCTACAACATAACGGTGTGGACGGTGAGCGGTGGCGTTGCCAGTTTGCCAATACAGCGGCAGGATCGTTTATATCCGGAGCCAATAACTCAATTGCATGCGACAAACATAACAGATACGGAAATCTCATTGCGCTGGGATCTGCCAAAGGGTGAATACAATGACTTTGATATCGCCTATTTGACAGCGGACAATCTGTTGGCCCAAAACATGACCACACGGAATGAGATAACAATCAATGAGTTGCGACCACATCGAAACTATACATTCACCGTTGTCGTTAGATCGGGCACCGAATCATCCGTCCTACGCAGTAGTGCCCCACTCTCGGCCAGCTTTACGACCAATGAGGCCGTACCGGGTCGTGTGGAGCGCTTCCATCCGATGGATGTGCAACCGAGTGAGATCAATTTCGAATGGTCATTGCCGTCAAGTGAAGCAAATGGGGTTATCCGTCAATTCTCGATTGCGTATATGAATATCAACAATATGACAGATGCGGGCATGCAAGACTTTGATTCGGAGGAATCCTTTGGTGTTATCAAGAATCTCAAGCCCGGCGAGACGTATGTGTTTAAGATTCAAGCAAAGACCGCGATTGGCTATGGGCCAGAGCGTGAGTACAAGCAAACGATGCCAATTTTGGCGCCACCACGTCCAGCCACCCAAGTGGTGCCCACTGAGGTCTATCGCAGTTCATCCACCATCCAGATACGTTTCCGTAAGAACTATTTCTCCGATCAGAATGGACAGGTGCGCATGTATACGATCATTGTCGCCGAGGATGATGCAAAGAATGCATCCGGCTTGGAAATGCCTAGTTGGCTGGATGTGCAATCGTATAGCGTATGGCTGCCCTATCAGGCGATCGATCCATATTATCCATTTGAGAATCGTTCGGTTGAGGACTTTACCATTGGCACCGAGAATTGTGATAATCATAAGATTGGCTATTGCAATGGGCCCCTCAAGTCCGGCACCACATATCGTGTGAAAGTCCGTGCTTTCACTGGACCCGATAAGTTTACGGACACCGCTTACAGTTTTCCGATACAGACAGGTGAGTTCGCCGATGTCTTTGCACAGCCATCTCCTCCCCGTTATCAATTAATTGAACTGCTCTCATAATACAATTTATGTCTTGCCTTATTCTGCACGTTCTATGATCGTTTTGTAGAACTGTTGAGCTCACCTGGTAAGACGCTGTTTCACTCAAAAGATTGATCGACTCTTGTGCTTTTATCCCTGCTTGCCTTAACACGTATTTGCCCTTGTGTTCTTCACAGATCAGGACAATACCTCGCTAATTGTGGCGATTACGGTGCCATTAACCATTATTCTGGTCCTGCTGGTCACATTAATGTTCTACAAGCGACGTCGCAACAATTGCCGCAAAGCGACCAAGGACTCGCGTGCCAATGATAATATGTCCCTGCCGGACAGTGTTATCGAACAGAATCGTCCCATATTGATTAAGAACTTTGCGGAACACTATCGCCTCATGTCCGCCGATTCGGATTTCCGTTTTAGCGAAGAGTTTGAGGAACTGAAGCATGTGGGACGCGATCAACCCTGCACATTCGCTGATTTACCCTGCAATCGTCCGAAGAATCGTTTTACCAACATTCTACCCTATGATCACTCACGGTTCAAGCTTCAGCCGGTCGATGATGATGAGGGGTCTGACTACATCAATGCCAACTATGTGCCGGGTCACAATTCGCCACGTGAATTCATTGTCACCCAAGGGCCATTGCATTCCACGCGCGATGACTTCTGGCGCATGTGCTGGGAAAGCAATTCGCGTGCCATTGTCATGTTGACGCGCTGCTTTGAGAAGGGACGGGAAAAGTGCGATCAATATTGGCCAAACGATACGGTGCCAGTCTTCTATGGCGATATCAAGGTGCAAATACTCAACGATAGCCATTACGCCGACTGGGTGATGACCGAGTTCATGTTGTGTCGGGTAAGTGCATCTCCTTATCTTTCCCAACTTCACTTCCTACCCAAATGCACTGAGTCTCGCCTCTTTTGCTTTTCTTCATCCTTTTCTTTCATTTATACAACTGTGATCTTGCTTTTCTCACACATCACTCACATCTGTTTGCTAATTCCAACGGATTCCTCGCTTTTTCCATCATATCCTTTGTTAAATGCTATAGATCTTTGTTCAAATTCCACTTATGCCTCCGCATAGTCAATTGATTCTTTACTTCCGAAGTGTTCCCTTGTTTTTCCAAGTGATTTGAACTAAGCCTTCATTTCTTCAACTGCATCTTTCAAAATGTACACCGATTCCTTTATTTTTCACATATCTTTCGATTGTTGGGCTGATTCTGATTAGGATTATCGTTGTTTTTTTACCCTGTGCTGGGTACAAAGCGGAGGCGTGACAGACCCTATAAAGTATACACATATATTCTTGAGTCGAGTCGATTAAGCAATGTCCGTCCGTCTGTCCGTCTGTAAGAACGCGTTGATCTCAGCAACTATAAGAGCTAGAGACACCAAATTTGGCATCAAGATTCCTGTATACCATACATGAATACCTAACTGCTTCCTCAATCATGGTCACATTGCTCAACATAGACACTTCTCACTTAACAGGAAGAATTACCCATAGAAGAAATGCTGAAAGTTTCATCAAGATCGATTTATAAATAAGAAAGATAATCACAAATGAAATCCAAGTTATTTTTCCATTGAATCGTTGAGCTTTGTGGGCAGCACATGTGTGCAAGCGAGACAGCGAGCGTAAATGAAGTGATGTAACACTCTGCTTTTGCTGGACTACGTACACATATGCAAAAGCTTGCTGCTATGAGAGTTTCAACAGAGAATCCATTAAACATCTGTTATGTACTTGCTTCGATTAGAGTACAAAGTACTTATTATAACAAACGGATCAGTCGAGCGCGCGCGACAGTATAAATTAAGCCTTTTCTAAATTAAGCCTTTTGATTATAATAGAAGTAAAAATATACTAACGACACTTTATATAGTCTTGTATCGTAGGCGTTCGCTGTCTCGCTCGCACACATGTACTGCGTTCAAAGCAACATTTCTTTTCTGATTATCTCTCTTAGTTATAGACCGATCTTAATGAAACTTTCAGGACTGTTTTAATATGATATTCTTTACGCACATGCCAAGTTAGAAGAGTCTACTTTAAGAAATGCGGTCATAATTTTTTTTTTTTCTTTTTGCCAGGGAGGGGGGGATGGTATCGAAAATCTAACATAAACTCGATCTATTCTACTCGATCTATTCTGCTATATTCTACTGTCGGTTGCGGTCGATTGTAGCTTTTCCAACTGCTTCGTTATATCCAGCTCATCCGTCCTTACATCGAAATATGCAGCCAATGCCTACTTTAGTTTTCAGCTTCATTTCGTTAGATCATTCGATGTATCCTTCATTATATATAAGTGATCTTCTATTCTTCCAAGTGATTCTTAGCTTTATCATCTGATCTATAGTTATAGACAATTGTTGCTTTATTTATTCATCATATTCAACTGATTTCTCATTCTATAAAATTGTTCCCTCGTTTATTCACATCACTAATCTCTGTCTCTCACTCTCTCACTCTCTCTCTCTCTGTTACTCTTTCTTTGTTGCGTTTTTTAGGGCAGTGAACAGCGCATTTTGCGTCACTTTCATTTCATCACCTGGCCGGACTTTGGCGTACCGAATCCGCCGCAGACTCTGGTGAGATTTGTGCGCGCCTTTCGGGATCGCATCGGTGCCGAGCAGCGTCCAATATTGGTGCACTGCAGCGCTGGCGTTGGCAGATCGGGCACGTTTATCACATTGGATCGCATACTGCAGCAGATCAATACGTCCGATTATGTGGACATCTTTGGCATTGTCTATGCCATGCGCAAAGGTTTGTAATCCCCACGATTTCCATATATACATATAGATTGTAGAGTATCCCTAGGAAATGTTTTCCTCGATATATCGCCAAATACAACAGCGATCAATCGATTAATCGCACAAATTATAGAAGTTTTAAGCATTCAATGTCACTTGTTATACCCTGTACCGTGGTATATTAAGTCTGTGCAAGAGGAAGACGTGACAAGCCCTATCAGCAGCGACTACCGTGTCGCTTGAGACATGTCCGTCCGTCTATTTGTTTAAACGCGTCAGTCTCCGAAGCTATAAGAGCTAGAGACACCCAATTTGCCATTTAGATAACGGGTATATCGTCCGCAGCTTAAGTTTGCTTCAAATTGTTAATAACTGTTTTAAGTTTAGCAAAATATTAAGCAAAATATGATGCATAGATTTTAAACTCTTCTTTAGTTTCTAGATTATTAATTAATTGGTACTTAATTTGATTTGATTTTTAATTTAATTAATTTATTTGATAGCACATTTTTTGTATTACTATAAAACCAATTTTGAAAAATTAAATAAATAAGAAATTAATTAAGTTAAATTTCATTATCTGTTTTTTTTTTTTAGTCGAAAACTAAAAAAAATTATTTTTGTAAGAATTTATGCTTTAACATTATTTTGTATTTGTTCCAAGATGAAATTATCTTAAACCAACTTTTTTTTAATGAATAACAAATTATTGTGCCAAAATGCATAATTACATTTTGTTTTAATTTTCAAAAAAATTAAATTAAATTAAACTAAAATTCCCTTTGATTTTTTTTTTTTTTTTTTTTTTTTTTAATTAAAATTATTTTAGTAACGGATAAAAGAAAGGAAAAAATCTATGCATCTATTTTATTTTCTACAGGTTTATAATAGAACATCATTTAAACTAAATTTTAATATAGATTTTATGAATATGAAAATTAAAAATTAATTTAGTATCGAGCTTTCTATTTGTTTCAAAATTAAATTATATAGAACCAACTTTTTCTTAGATGCACACCATATTATTAAGCCGAAAATGCATAATTTTATTTTTTATAAATTAATATTTCACAAAAAAAGAATATTTATTAAAATTTTTTTTTTTTTTTTTGATTGAAATTAATTTAGAACCGGAAACAAAAAAGAGAAAATTCAATGTATTTATTTTTTTTGCTATAGATTTGTATATATAACTTCATTTAAGCTAAGTTGTAATATATATTTTTGAAATATGAAAATTAAAATATTAAGCTTAAATTAAATTTAGTTAGAATCTATGCATCAGTATTATTTGTTTCAAGATGAAATTATCTGATGAAAGTATTGAGCCAAAAATGCACAGGTGTTTTTTCTTTATTAATTTCTTAAAAAAAAAATTAATTTAATTTAAAATTGCCTTTAAATAAAATAATTTTTTTTTTTTTTTTTTTTTTTTTTTTATTGAAATTCCGTTGAGTACGGAAAGAAAAACAGGGAAAAATGCATTTATTTTAATTGCTAAAAATAAGCTAAAATTTTAAGCAAAGATCGTAAAATTGCACAGATTTTCCGATTTTTTTTTTTTGTTTTTTGTTTTTCTTCACATGCCCCAACGACAATTAAACCAATGTCTTGCTTTCCATTTAGAGCGCGTTTGGATGGTGCAAACGGAGCAGCAATACATCTGCATACATCAGTGTTTGTTGGCGGTGCTGGAGGGCAAGGAGAACATTGTGGGTCCGGCGCGTGTGATGGACGACAATGAAGGCTTTGAAGGTATGTGCAAGCGCAGTCTCAGTGTCCAAAACTCCCATGCTCCCATTCCCAATCTATCCCGCTCTCAAAATTGTTTTGCCTGGTGCTGGGCCGCCTTGTTAAAATAAAAAAAATAATATACAAAATATGAATTGCTAACTAATCCCATCCCGTAATCCTGGACAGAAATTTTATACAATTGGTGACGGGTTCAAATTTTAACTAACAAAAAAAAAAAAAAACAACTTGCAAAATACTTTTCTTCTAACACTCACACACACACACACACACATGCGTACACACACACATGCGTACACACACTCATGAGAAGGCCAAGAAGCTGAGATGGATGAGCATGGGGCGATTATAGCGACCATTGAGGAGCATCATCGTTTGCAACAGGACGAAGCGGAGGCCATTGATGATGAGAATGCGGCGATCATACACGATGATCAACAGCCGCTGACAAGCAGCTTCAGTGCACATGTGGCAAGTTTTGGTGCCACAAATGGCTTGGGCATCGCATCCAATTCGATGAGCTCATTTGGCGCCGGCGCTGGCATTGGCGGTGGCGGTGGCGGTGGCGGTGGCGCTGGCGGCGGTGGTGGCTGTGGCCAGGAGACGCAAGACAGATGACATTCGGTTGTCAATCAGAGTGATAACAACAATTCTGTGGTTATTGTTCTGGTTGACAACAAGCCCAGTTCAATGATCTGCAAAGAGGGCAGCAGCATCGATATCGATATGAAGGATCAGCAACAGCAGCAGCAGCAGCAACAACAGTTGCAACAATTGCAGGGCCACATGACCACATCGTTGCCAGCAAATGGTTATACCACCTTGCAACATCGTCGCAAATCGCAGTTGATTACATTTAGCGCCAGCTCTTGCGACATTAAGAATAGTCTCAGTCATGAGCTGATTACAAATGGTTATCCAGCTGGAGGTGGAGCAACTGCAGCTGGTGGAGGCGCTGGCAGCACACGTGCCAGTCGCGCTAATGTGCGTCTTAGCTTTGCCGAGGAGGATGTCATGATCTTGCCACAACAACAACAACAACAACAACAGCAACAGCAGCAATCTATGCCCATGGATGATGAGGTCTATCGACGTCGCTCGCTGCTTGAGGTGGAGCTTGGCGTTGAAGTTGGCGAGGAGCTGCAACTACAGCTGGAGGAGGAGCTTGAAGAGCAGCAAGAAGATGAAGAGGTGGATGTGGAAGAGGAGGAGGAAGAGGAAGAAGTTGATGTTGAACTCTATATGCATGAGGAGTACGAGACGCACATCGATGCCAAATCGAATAATGCGAATGATGATAGCGGCGGTGGCAGCTATGAGGATTCACATGCATTGCACAGTTCCCTCGGTGGCAGCAATCGCAATAGCCTGGAGAAGGATGACGATGACATTGAGGTGGATGTGATTAGCACGGATGTCAGTTGCTATGATCAACTGCTCGGCAGCAGTTGCAACACACGCAACGGTGACGATGATGACATTGCCACACTGATCGGAGATGGCGATAACAATTATACGAAACTTGGCAAAGCTGCAGCTCTGGCTGCCAATGTTGCAACTACTGGGGCAGTTGGTAATGGCGTTGCTGCTGGTGTTGTTCAGCACGGTGGTGCTGGTGGTGGTGGTGGTGGTAGCATTGGTGGTGTTATTGTTGGTAGCATTGGTGGTGCTGAAGCTATCGGCGTCGGCGGTGGAATCATTTATGCCAATCCGTTTATGGGTTTGTAAAACTTTCACTCTATCATACTTTCTCTCTCTGTCTATCTCTCTCTCTCTCTCTCTCTCTCGCTTTTGTGTGCTGCATGCCACTTGTTGCAGCTATGTTTATTATTAATTTTGTTGTTGCATGTGTTTTTTTTTTTTTTTTACATTAGCTCTTAATTAATTGTACAATTTGTTTAATAGACTCAACTATTTGCAGATGACGAGGGCATTGCGGAGTCGGGCATGTAGAGGCTTCGGGCTGCCTGGTAATTGCCACACACGCCGCCTCAAGGAATAGACCAAACCACCTGCAGCAAGTTGTGGCATCAACTAACACCTTCCACCCCCACCCCCAACCCCCGCAACCCTTCACCCTCCAAGTTTTTGCCCACCCCGTTGTCAACAACATGAATCCATGTGGCAAACTACATAAAATTAAAATTTACTTAAGTAACTCGAAAAGCAACGCTTGATATTATACTTGATACATCATATAACGTATATCGTATATCGTATATCGTATATAACATAACGTATATCGTATATCGTATGTCGTATATCGTATGTCGTACTATACGACACACTCGAATTGGATTGGATGCGCAATAATTCAACTTTTATACCTACACATATATGACAACAATTTCTCAAAAACAAAAACAAAAAGCATAAAACAAGAAGAAGTAGCAGTTGACTTCGGCATTCCGAAGTTTATAGACTTTTGCAGAGGGTCTCTACTATATTGTACTATATAGTGCTCGAATTTGTATAGAATATACTAATACTCTTATATGCTAAGCCCGATCAAGACAACTCTATGAATGCAGCTATGCATATGCTTAAGTCATCCAAGTTGCATACAATTTGATCTAGTGTTGTTAAACATACTTTAAATTTGTATTCAATACAGTTGCATTGAGCTACAGAAACATTTTTCTTACAAAAATCTCATTTTTTCAGATGTCAGCTATACGTAGATATGTTCTAGTATTACAATTCTACTACAAATTGTGTTAATATATGAGGAATCAGAAAAAAAAGAAAAGAAAAGAAAAGTTTTCCCGTTTTGCCGAACGACTCTTCCTATGGCAGCTATATGTTATAGTCGTTCGATTCGAACATAGCTTAGAGATTGACTAAATTGATTGGGCCCATCAATCAGGAATACACAAAGTGTCAATGGGGTTGGAGGGGTTTTTTTTTTGATCGGACAAAAATTGGAATACCCTCTGCAGGAGTGTAAATCGTATGAAATTAGAATAACTACTAAAAATCCAATCCTGTATTTGTATTTGTATCTGTATTTGTATTTGTATTGTAATTTGTAATCGCTGCTAATACTGATACTACCGATATTATAACTGATTGTCAACCTAAACATATTTTTATTGCTAGCCACAATTTTTTTGTAATGTTATATAATTATATATACTATATACACTATATATATAAACATATATGTATCTTCCAATTTTTGTACACTAAATGTTAGTTGAAAACGGAAAAGAAAGAGCAGAAAAAGAAAGAGCAAAGAAGAATAAGAAGAGCGCTAAATGATTTTTTTTTTTATATATATATATATATATATACATATATTATATACCTTATGTACATATAGGGTATATATTTGCCCGATATTGGGGCATAAAATAACTAAAGTGTAATCCTTGAGATCAGAAATATATATACATATAAACACATACATATGTACATATATGTAAGATGTATGTAAAACAAATGCAATAATTCAGTTACATAGTTTTAACAGCAAAACAAACAACAACAAAATATGGAAATACATTTAATTTTTAGTCCATTTCCTCATGTTTTTTTTTTTATATAAATATATATATAATCTATTTACTACAGTATATATATAAAAATATATATGTATAAACAGAATCTTTGTATATGTGTGTAATTTTGTGTATGTATGTGCTACTTTAATATTGTTTCTACATAATTAATATAATTTTATTTAAAAAACAAAATATTTTGTGTTTATTTTCGATTTTAATTTTCAAATTTGAATTTTAACATACGTTACGATATGGTTAACAGCGCATAGAACTGGTAATGCTCACGGCGCTGTTAACTGTTAAAAGACTCACATAACATAGCATAACATAACAGATCTGTACACCGACAACAACAGCACAAGAAGAAATGACCAACGCATTACAAAAGGCGATAATCATTTACACAACAACAACAGTAACAATAATTCATTTTTTTTTTGTTTCTTTGAATAAGTAAAAGTAAATAGACATACATAAATAGTTGAATGACATAAATGCTGATTAAGATTGAGCAGGTGCCAAAGTGAAAAATACAAACACACAAACAAACACACATACATAAAGCTTATAACTGCAACAGCAAACTAAACTAACTGTAAACAATAATAACAAATTTAGCAATAGATAAAATGTAGTCAAATTAATTTGCCAGCAATTTGTGAAATGTGCAATAGAATGCTTTTAGCTTAAGTTAACAAAAGCAATACAACGAATCCCCGCCCTCGACCCCATCCCCATGACCACTTACATATGCATATATAGACACATAAACACTAACATACCCAGTATAAACACACATACATATGCAAAAGTAACTAAGAAGTCTGCAATTGTCTAGTAGAAGAAACGCATACACATACATATGCTTGACTTGAATATATATACTTACACACACACACACTCACACACACGCATAGTACTATATATGAATGGAATACATATGCATATAAAATATATATACATATATATATATAAAAAAAAAAAAAAAAAAACAAATAATACACATCTATATCATTGTAATAATAATTTGTAATGTTTATCAGTAGAATTATGAATGAAAATGAAAAATGCATATTAAAAAGCAAAAGTCAAATGTATTCAATTGAATTTTCAGTTACTTTTTTGTAAATCAAGTTTTATTGGCGCCCTCCAGCGACTGCATTCGATGAACATCGTTCAATCTTTTGCCGACCACCACACGACTGCTATCGAAGTTGATACAATATATCGATACGCTTTAAAGAGTAGTTTCTGCTTAACATCGATTAAAGCGGCAATGTTTGAAATTGAGCATTTAACTACATCTAAGAATAATTTGCTTATAACAATTAAATATACATATCTTACAAAACAGCTTGCACTAGCAATTAGCCACAACAAAAATGAGTAAATTATATAAAATCATAGCTGATCAGTCAATGTCTAATCGGACAACTTCTCTGTGCCTTTCATGTTGGCCAGCGTTGCGTCCAGCTCGGATTGTATGTGCTCGAATTGATTAAACAGCTGCAACACTTCCGGTTGTGTCATTTCAAAGTTAATGTCCTCGCCAGCTCCAGTTTTTAGCTGGAGCACCGCCAACGCGGTCTTTTCACGCTGCTGACAATGCGAGGCAATCTCAACGTTCAACTTCCAGGCCATATCCTCGATGACATTCGATTCGTAACGCTCGCTGGCCAAATTGTTCATCATGGGCGTCGTTTGCCTCACCCACAGCCGTAGGATGGCATCGATTTTGGCCTCATCCTGAAGCTGCAGCTTCTCGCGCAATTCACGCTGCAAGTGACTCGGCTTAATGATGAACGTGGAGATGCGTCGCAAGATGTATGAGAATGTTTTGATTAATAGCAAAAAGTCAGCACGGGGCACGCCCACCAATCGTTCCAACTCCTCAAGCGTATACTCCGGTTCGCTGCTCGTATGACTCGTTTCAGTGTTGCTTCCGGCCCTTTCAGTTGTCATGACGCTGGTGCCAACCGTAATGCTAGGCGCCGTGTTACCGGACAAACCGGGAGCGCTGGCCACACCACCGCCACCACCAGCTGCACTGCTGGCCGGGCTCATCTGGCGGTGCACGTAGAGCAGCACTGTGGTGAAGGTATCATAGGGCAGGGCATTGATGATTTTGATGCCTTCGCGTGCCCTTGATAGCAATTGGAAGGGTTTCATTGAATATGCAACAGTTTTCACAACAATTTACACTTACCGTTCCGTGATCTTAATCCAATTGATGCTCATGGCCAATCACTTGTAGTAAAAACACACAGAAAATGCAATAAATGCAGGCTCTGTTGAGGGCTGCCAACTTAAACGACAGGGCTGCGTAACGATAGCATTTGCCAATTTAAGCTAACATGCTGTTAAGTACTAGACAATGTTAAGCAAATGGCGCGCGATGTTAAATTGAATTACAAGCGCACATATAACTAATGAAATGTAGTAATAAATTATATTATATTATTTGTATTATTATTGCCATAAATAATATGCTTCGTAGCATTAAATTGATAAATAAATAAAGTCTACCAACTATCGATAGGCAATGTTAAGCCAAACATCGATAGTTGTGTAGAAAACAACCCAACACTGTTTCAATTGTTGGGAGCATTTTAACGTAGAAAAGGCGACTTAATTGCAATCATACACGGTGCAGTGTAAAGAAAGTGCGCGTATATATCTAAATTTAATCAACTAATTGTTAATAATATCAATGCAGACAACTCGAAGACTTATGTGCACAAATACAAGCTAAATCCCACCACTTGAATTGTACACAAAATGTAAGAATCTTCACATTCAAAAAATAAAAAATGTTTATGTTTTTGCCTATGGGTCGTGTGTGTGTGTATGTGTGTAAGTAAATAAACAGAGGACAGCCCCGGCTCTTGTCAAGGATCCCAAATCCAGACCCGCCTTGGAACGCTAATACATGCATTGCTACCCAAAAAAAAAAAAAAAAAAAAAAAAAATGAAAAAGAAAAAGATGGTTTGCCAATTATTTACCATTTTCCCCACCCAACAACAATGACAACGATAACACTAATGTGCGGCTTTTGTTTTTGTTTTACACACTTTCCCAACTGGTCAGACTTGGGTGCTCTTCAATACATATGTATATGCATATTTTTGTAGCCTATGTGTGAGTGTATGTATTTTAAATTTTTATGTTAGTGTGTGTGTGTAGCTCAAAAGTTCTTGCAGCTTGTAAAAATCGATAATGTGCACAGCGCAGCAGCAGCAGCGAAGCAGCGTCGACGCTTGTTTATTTTATGCTTCGTCTGCAATTTGCAGCCCTTTCTCCTCGCTGCTCTGCACCCTTGCACACATACAAACATTGAATGAGAGAGACATAGGCGCACACACACACACAGTTAAGCATAGCCGCACAGAGATACATTCACACACACACATATATATATATATATATATATATATATTCATAAGCACGCACTATGAAAACTATGATTTAAGCTGAGCTCTCAATTTGACACTCTCTCTTTATGCATCGGCATCTCGCTCGCACTTTCAGCTAGCTGCATCCTCGATCATTGACTGATAGCGTAGAAACGCAATGAAATGAAATGAAAAGTAATTCACTTGCATTTTTATATCTTCATATTTAGCACATTCTGCTGTTCTTCTGCTGATTCTTCCTCTTCTTTAGCGCAATGTGCAAATATTAAGGGGATTTTTATTGAAAAAAAAAAACAAAAACAAAAAAAAAAAACGAAGCAAAAGAAAACAGCCACAACAGTTAATCCAATTAAAAAAAAAAAAAAAAGATAAAGAACAAGAACAGTCAGGTCGACTTGTGTATGCCCTACAACAAAAGTTGAAACAATAAATAAATAAATCGGAAAACTTGCAATATTTCCGAAATATATGCAAATTCAAGTTTTTTTATAGTTTATAAAATATTTTTGTCAGAACAACATAACGCACTTATTTGTTGTTCTATGTAGTTTATGTATGGGGATTACATTTGAATTTAAATTGAAAAATTATGCTAAAAACTAGCCAAATGGAAAGTTTATGGTCAATTTGGGTAGTGCTTCGTCTAGGCCCGCAATGTGGCACCCTTTGTCTTTGTGGTGTCAGCACTGCAAGCCAAAGTTACGCTTCAGTCTCATTGGTTACGCGATTGGGTCAAGACGTGCTTTGGTTGTTTTTGTTTTTAATTTTTTATTTTAGCTTTAACTTTAATAGAATCGGGTCTTTTCACACATAGTTCCATGTCATGCCCTAACACATAATACACATAATGCAACTTGCAGCGTTAACGTCGTTGGCCAAAAATGTCGTCACTGGAGCAACAGCAGAAGCGACCCTCGTTGCATTTCACTGCGGACGCCGGAGCTGCAGCTGAGACGGCCATGTCGGGATGTTCACCGGCAACGACACCGTTGGGCAGCGGTGCAGCTGGATTCCTGCCGGACATGCCGCAGTGGAAGAAGGATTTGATACAGCGCCGCAAGACAAATGTGGCACGTACAAATGCAGCAGCCAGCTCACCAACGTCCACGAGTTTGCCAGCTGATGGCAGTTGCATGGCTTTCACTGAACCTGCAGGTGAGTTGCTATCGCTTATGCAACTAGACTCTTCTCTTGTTCACATTGACAATAATATTTAATCAGTCTGCATACCCAATTTCAGCTGAATATAAGCTTTACTTTTCGAGTTATTCGCTTGAACCGCTTTTGAACCGGTTCACACATATATTATACAGTCTTTTTGAATGGAAAATATAAGTGGAATAATATACAATAACATTTAATCAGTCTATACGCCCAATTTCAGCTGAATATAAGCTTTACTTTTCGAGTTATTTGGTTGAACCACTTGTGAACCGGTTCACACATATATTACAGTCTTTTTGAATGGAAAATATAAGTGGAATAATATACAATAACATTTAATCAGTCTATACGCCCAATTTCAGCTCAATATAAGCTTTACTTTTCCAGTTATTTGGTTGAACCACTTGTGAACCGGCTTATTGCAGGTAGAACTATTTCAAGAACCTTTCCATTGATTAGATATAATCAATTATGAAAGCATAATACCAAGACTTTTTGAATAATTAGTGTCAATTGCTTTTGAACCGGTTCACAGATACTTCATACATTATCGCAATTAAACCAGTTCTCAGATGTTTTATGCAGCCTGCTTCTCGATTCAGTTTGCATAGACTGTGAACCGGTTCACAGTGATATCAATGTTTCATTTGCACAAAAAAGAAAACAAAAACAAAGATCGCTTCATTAATCACAACAACTGGATGCGAATACACTTGTGTGTGTCTGTGTGTGTGTGTATGTGTAGTATTGATATCGATTCATGAAATCGCATGGGCCGAGTGGAAATAAGTTGAATAAGTTGCGAATGCAGCTGCTGATATTTAATTAGCCACGTTAATGTGAGCAATAATACAAAAAAAAAAACAATATTAATTATTGACAGCTGTTTTGTTTACTGTTATTTCACCTGTCACTCGTCACAGTCATTCTATCGCCTATCGATGACGATTACATTACACACAATCATATATATATACATATATGTATATAGGAACATATGCCAAACAGGGTTGTTTTTGTACTTGCTGCGCCGTCGCTTTTCTCTTATCAAAATCAAATTTTATCAATTGATAATTGAACTGAAACTCAATGCAGCCTGTGTTTAGACATGTCTAATATTACTAATATTATTGCTTTTTTTTCATTCTGCGGCGATAGTTGAAGACAAAGAATTTCGTTATTGACAGTTGAACATTTCACATTGTTCTGTGTTGTTGTCATCATTTGTGCTTGTTTCTTATTTTTGGTGTTCTTTTGTTGTACCAACTTCTTTGCAGACTCAGGTGCGACTGACGCCACTGCAACCGCAACAATAACTAGTCAACAACAACAACAACAGCAATTACTGCAACAAAAGCATGTGAAACGAAATGTAAGCCAAACAACTACAACAAAAACAACATTAAAGACTTCACCAGCAGAGGAAAAGTCTGAGAAATGTTTTATTGGAGCTGGAGGTCATCATACGCTTCCAGCAGTAGCAGCATCAGCATCAGCCCAAAGTACACAAGGCAAAGACTTAGCCACGGCCTTTTCAACAGAAACGGCAGCGTCAGCAGCAGCAACGTCGACAGCAGCGTCGTCAGCGGCAGCACCAATACCAAAGCAGCGATCAAGTTTATTTAACACAAGAAGTCAATCAACTGGCAAGGAGCAAGAGATTCTAAATTTGGATACCAGAGAGCGAGACAGAGACAGAGAGCGTGCGTTCGGAGAGCGTGACGTTCACATTGACGTTGAGGTGAATAGTAGCGCAGCTATGTTGAATAGCAGCCATAATCGTAACCGCTCTCGCGCAAGTGGTGAAGTTGAAACTGGCACAGCGACAGCGCCGACAACTGGAGCATTAACAGCGCAAGGCAACAACAACAACAACACCAATACCAACATCAACAGCGCCGGCAGCGGCAGCGGAGCAAATGTGAAACAAACGACGACGGCAGCAACAGCGGCGACATCGTCGTCGTCAGCAAATCAGTTGCAAACGAAATGCAAACTTGGCCAGAGCGGTGCTGAAGCAACGGCAGCGATCTCGCCATTAACTTTTAATAATAACAGCACTACAAATATTACGCCAATAACAATTGATAAAAATTGTAAATCGAAAATATCCGATAAATTGCAGAGCAACAAGTTTATCAAAAATCAACAGCAGCAACAACAATTGGAACGCCAAACGGCCGCGTCGTCGCCCACAAAAGTAGCGGTAAAAACTACAATGGTCGCCATGCAAGAAATGAAAAAGACAACAACACAAAATGGCCAGCATCGACATCATCATCACCATCATCATCATCATAATGTGAAGAACGCTGAAACAGACGTTGACGTTGCCGTCGGCGTCGGCGTCGCTGCCATGCAAACGCAACTTGTCGATGCAGATCACAGCGAGGATTTAAGCTATGGACCCGGCATTGTGTCCAAACTGCGCTGTCGCTACCTCAGTCTAGCGCTGCGCTGCGAATCCCGTCAGCAGAGCCAAAAGCAGCGACTACAGCGTTCCACTAGCCTCAATACGCTGCTCGATCGCAATGATGACGATGACGAGGATGCTGTCACAACACCCACATCAGCTGGCGTCGGTGTCGGTGTCGGCGCCGGCAGCGTTAGTTATGGACAACGCAGCGCCGTTGCACCGCCGCCCATAGTGGGCGTAAAGCCAACGTCGATTGCAACAACGGGCAGTGGTTATATCAAGAGTGTAAGTGTTGTGCAACAGCAGCAGCAGCTGCGTCAGAAACAAACGCAGGAGTCACAGCAGCAGCAACAACAGTTGCAGTCGGCGCAGCAGCAGACAGTTAACGGTACATCGATGCGTTCACGTCATTTCAAGCGCGGCAACGAGGTGATGAAGCGTGCTCGCTCCGTTGAAGCTCTGCTCTGTGAGAAGTCACCTTGGAACACCCAACGTGCCAGCTATCAGCCCACAACAACAACAACAACAATAGCAGCAAGTGCCGTGACCATAAGCAGCGCTGCCGCTGCCGCAGTCGGCGACGCAGGAAATGCAACTTCAGCTGGCGTTGTCACCATTGAGGATAAGATTAGCAATGCACGCGAGCGTCTTCATAGCGGCACCGATACGGCTCCCCCCAAGCGTCTCACCTCGATCATTGATGACACAGAGCGTCCACCGCCGGATTTGGTGAAGCAAACTCTCAAAATGTTCGAGGCCAGCGCCAATCGGCGTCCACGCGCTGCACAGCGCAGCAATGGCGTCGGCGGCGTTGCCAGCAAAGTTGCCAGCTACAAATCGATCATCAAGGAGCAAAAGCCGAGCAATAACAAACAACGTGATTCCACAATGGGACAGTTAACGTTACAAGGTGCCGCTCTTGCCGCCTCGACGCCCAAACAGCGTCCGACGTATGGCAATGTTGTGCCAGATATTATACCACGACAATTGGATGCCAATTCAAGTTCCACATTTGATTCGCCGGTTTCGACGCTTAGCAAAATGTTGGGACGCATGCAGTTGGAGACATCAGCGGCGGCGCCGAGTGAAGTGCTTGGTGCAGGGCCAGGGCCAGGGATAGGGGCAGGTACAGTGGGAGGTGTTTTTGGGGGGTGGGGGTAGTCAGCGCTTAGTCAGCGATAAACGATCGAAGGCAACAGACGATGTTCAGCACGACAATGTCGACGACGAAGACAACAACGAAGTGAACGATGATGACGTTGCCGCCGTCGACGTAGACGACGACAATGACAGCGGCGACAACGACAACAACGTTGAAGGCGGCGGTGACGACGATGACGACGACGGCGGCGTTGGCGATGTTTGCAATGGCGATAAGTTGGGCGCGGCAGGCGATAAGTTAACGCAAGCAGCGCTGCCATTGGAAGAGGCAGCAGCAGCGGCGGCGGCGACGATGACGACGACAGCAGCAGCAGCAGGAGGCGTTCAACGCTCATTCGCGGCTGCCTTGCAAGAGAACGCGCACGTTTCAAGCGCCAGCATCAATAACAGAAAATTGCCAAACAACGATACTGGATTAACAACAACAACAGCAACAACCACAACAAAACAGATTGGTGTCATTCGACCGCTATTGAATCAATCAGCTGGTTCCGGTTGTAGTTCCAGTTCAAGTTCCGGAACACCATTAACAAGTCGCGAGATTGAAAAGAATCGCATTAATGAAATGAAAAAATCAACAGCTTTGGCCGCTGATGCAGCAGCTGCCGCCGCCGCAGCCGCTGCCGCTGCTGACAGCAACAACATGAGCAGCAGCAACAGCAACAACAGCATCCTGACTAGTCTCGATACCGTGATAAACACCAAGGATGCCAGCGAAACGGACGCTGCCTCCGCCAGTAGCGGCATCTCACCAATTTGGCCACATTTGCGTAAGCGTCGACAACCAGCAGCGGGTGGCAACAACATAATTGGCGGCAATGCCAGCGGCAGTGTTGACAACACCTCCATGGTGTTTAATTTCTCTAAAAGCACCAAGGAGGTGCCCGATTATATTGAAAGCGATGTTGTGATCTACAGAAGGAAACGGGAACTGCCAAAGGTAAGTTACAAAAAATATTAGTTCACCTCAGCCCTTGTGACCAGCTGTTTGCTGTGTGAGCATGTGTGTGTGTGTTGTTGTGTTTGTTCATTTCTTATCAGACAGAAATCACACCTCCCACCCCCCACTCACCAACACTTCCCAACTCTCCTTTGGTAGGCACCAGCTATGCATGGAATGTGGCGCCGTTGCGCATTATTCATGCTTATTTCCATTATAAGTTATTATTTTTCTTCTTAATCTTTGCAAGCCCCCCTTACACGCACACACACACACACACACACACATACATAGACAGTAGCAAGGCCCCAAATACACACATTTTGTTTGTGGTTTTTGCTTTTCGCTTCCACATAAACAAATACGAAACAAAGCGCCCACCAACAAAGAGAGCGCAAGTAGGAGAGAGATAGACAGCGAGAGCGAGAGAGCGTGGAAGATCATGCGCATTTTGGAAAGTTCAACAAAAGCAGCAAAATGTAAAGAATGTCAAACTTACTTTGTTTCACGTATGTTTTATTTTTTTCCCATGGTCATTATGATCGCTTCCAGGCAGTTCCTTCACTTAATCAATCACTTTAATTAGTCAGTCAATATTAAGTTGTTGTTTTTTTGTTTTTCATTTTAGTAATGTAGGAAGAGCAGCTGTGAAATTCAATTCCTTTTATGCACTCTATTCGTGACGCGCACTCACAATGCTTTCCGCGTGACCTTCTAAATATGTGAGAGTGTGAGCGAGTGAGAGAGAAGTGACGCTTCTTGCCGTACATATGTATGCATGTTTGAATGTGTGCGTTTGTGTATGTGTAAACTGCATGAGCTTCCAAGCCTGACGCGCCGTTTGAGCATCTTTGAAAAAACCGTGCAAAACGCTGACTATTAATCGATCATGGCAATTTATGCAAATATACGCTGATTAATTTATATGCCTATCAATGTACACACGCATACATACATATGTATATGTATGTATGTACATACTTGCTTACATACATACAGTACATACATATTCCAGTTGCTTTGTTTAATATTAAAACATGTTGGTTGCTTTTGCGATTGGGAAATTCTTCTTTCGCTGTCCCTGCCGTTCCTGCGATTGCATTGCAAAAAAAACCAGTTCTTATGTGTACACAATTTGCAGACACATACACATGCACATACGTACATTCATCATACAGAAGTATGAGCGTATGTCTACATATTACGATATTTCTTCGTTGTTCTTTGCTTCCTGCTGCTGCTGCTGCCGCTGATGTTGCTACTATAAGTGTGTATGTAGATGTACATATGTATATATCTGTATATATACACTTACCTACATATTTATGTACATAGGCTGAGAAGTCAGACAAAGATATTCGGTCTGTTCTGTGGAGCAGGAGCAGTGAGCAAGCGCGTCGTGGGGGAACACTGGAGCTGTAGTGGTGAAAAAGTTGTTTGCGGTGTGTGTGGGGGAGCGGCGGGTAGCGGCGTCAGTTCGACAGTTGGCGCATTGGGTGCACAGCTGTTTTAAAGTAAGCATGTTGAATAAAGGCGCTGCCGCTGTCGCTGCCACAGTCGCCGCTGTTCTGCTCTAGTCTCACCACAAAAAGCCTGCTCGCCTCTCGCTCTCTCGTTGTGTTCTTGCTTTGCGTGCCAAAAGCAGAGAAGCCCGCGCGCACGCTCTCTTTCGCTTGCTCTCGGACAGACGCTGGAAAACCCGTTTTGTGCTTTTTTGTGTGTGCTGTTTTTGTTGTTTTGTATGCCGCTCTCCGGCACTGAACTCAATTTTGTCAATTCTTTTTTTGATGTACAATTCTGGTCGGTGGTCGGTGGCTTTTGCCTTGTGTTGTTCTTGTTGTGGTCTCTTTATGTTTCAGTTTTTTCTTGTTTTTTTTTTTTTTTTTTTTTTTTTTTGTTATCTCTGGCTGAACTTTATTATCTGTTGTTGGTATATGCCGTTCATTAGGTTCTGTGTCCGACATGGCGAGAAATGGGACAGCTGTGATTCAGACACAAACACACTCTCTCACACACACACAGACACAGACACACACGTTTTTTCGCTCTCGCAGTGTTTTCACATGCTGTGCTCTGATCGATGGCTTTGTTTTCACTTATCCCGTTTAACCTTTCTTTAACCATTTCCCTTTTTCTTATTTGTTATTTTTATTTTGTTTGTTTTTTTTTTCTTTTCTTATCGTGCAGCCAAATGAGCCTGGCTTCGTGTTGCTGGGCGACCTTTCGGTGGAGACATCGACAGACACCGACTATGATGACTACTCCATGTGTCCGCCATCACCATGCGATGTGGAATTCGAGAATGCGAATATTGTGATTGATGGCAAGTCCAGCATTCGACAAAAAGCCAAAGATTCATCGGTAAGTATTCCATATTTCATATTCCATATTCATTATACATTATTCAGCATTCATAATGCGGAATTGCGGAGTTGAGGAAATGCATCAGGATTGACCTCAATACAAATGCATACATGATGACTAACTAAATGACATATTGAAAACATTTATATGATATACATACAATACATATGTACATTTGTACAGTAAACTGTGACTAATGCCTCCACTCATGTTATGGTGTGCACAAAAATACTTTCGAAGATAGTGTAGGTTCTTTTGTTTATTTGTTAAGGATAAGATAAGATTAGTTGTTGCATGAGTAGGCTACCAATTGGTTGCCTCCGATGGTCGGTGACTTCTGTTCAATTCGGAATCGTTTCTTATCAGTTGCACATACCAAAAATTATGCTTGACCGACCCATAACGATAAGATATCCAGCAGCATAGTTTACCTCGTTTTCTCCTAGACTTAAAGGGGTATATCTACTATTTAAGTGAGATGTGTGACCCACATTTCACTTTCATTTGGTATAGAAAAAAAAAACTAATTAAATAAATGTTGCCAAACAATTAACAGTAATTATATTTTAGCTATTTTTTCGTTTTTATTTTGTGACATTTTTTTTTTTTTTTTTTGCAATTAAGGTCAAGAATAATTATAAGCAAAACTTTCATTTGCCATTTGTAACATTTTAAGCTTTTGCTTACCGTCTATCGATAAACGTTCTATGCTGCTATTAACATGTTGACATGTTATTCAGCTGTTATTAAACAGAGGGTATTTGCATATTCGATCAACTTGTTGTAGTTTATTTATGGTTCGTTTTTATTATACATACAATATTTGTTATTGTGATTTTCTTGTGCGTTATCATTACTTATTTATTTATTCAGTCGCTTCTATTAATCAAAATGCATTATAAGTGGCTTATGTGGTGTTTTCTAGACTGCGAGACGGGGTGGGAACCTTGGGTACGTTTCATCAATTTGACAGATATCGACAGGTTTATATTCTTATAATATTGTTGCTTACGGTTTCTTGTTGTTTGATTCACACAGTTCCGCGTACAATTCAACGATACGTTAACGTCAACGTTTGAATATCCCTCCGAGGCATCGCAGACCATTGACGACCCACCGTATGCCGATCCTTATGGCAATGTTAACAAACATCATCAGCTGCTCTACGAGGAACATTTAATCTTGCAACATCATCAACAGCAGCAACAGCAGCAACAACAGCATCATCATGTAACTGTTGATGAGATAATTGAGCTTCCAACATCCACAACGTCGTCGTCGTCGTTGACATCCTCGTCAGCGGCGGCACCGACGTCGCATAAAACATCAGCGACCAGCGCAATGCTGGGGAATTTACCACTAGGTAAGTGACAAACCAATCACAAACATGTGCATACACATAGACACACACACACACACACGCATGCACACATACACATGCATTTGCATATGTGTATGTGCATGTGTCTTTTAAGAGCATGATTTAAATGTGCGCTCTTTGGCTGCCGTCACACTCTCACTCTATCTATATCACACACTCTCTCGCTGTCTCTGTCTCTCTTTCCTTATCGATCTGCCTTATCTCTGTTTCTGTTCTATGTCTCCAAAACTATACGTAGTTATTTATGCTGTGCTCTTGAGTTTTATCCTCATTGTTATCGTTTAACACTTTTGCGGGGGGTTTTTTTTTAGAGATGCAACAAAAACAATAACACAAACTCACCATACAAACACACACACATGCTCACACCCACTTAGCATCCTTTTATTACACACACGCATTTCAATTAGCATTTGCATGGCTGCTGAGCAGCGTTGCCAACGACAATGTTTGAGGCAAACACAACACACACGCACACACAAAAACAACTTTATTTGTTTACACATTGTCATATCAATTAGCATTTGCATGCCTGCTGGTCAGCGTTGCCAACGATAATGTCTAAAACACCCACACATCCTTTCATTACATACTCACAATATCAATTAGCATTTGCATGCCTGCTGAATAGCATTGCCAAACACTTTCAGTAACATTAACACAAATATACATACATACATATATACACTCAGCATCCTTTCATATCAATTAGCATTTGCATGCCTGCCTGGACAGTGTTGCCAGTCAATTTACAAGAAACAACAATATCTCTGCACTTTACAGAAAACGCCACTGTTACAGTTAACATAGCGATTAAGCACAGCGCCGCCCATAATGTTGATGTCGCTGCCCCAGAATCTGCCACAGTTTCTGCCGCAGTCTCTGCCTCTGCCACAGCCACGATTGGCACTGATTGCGTCTTCATAAAAGATGCAACTGTGCATAGGGACAGTTTAAATGACAGGGCTGCGAACTGCTGTTGGCCAAAGTTGCAACAGTCCTGGCAAGTCTTCTTCTTGCCACGCGGCAGGCAATTGTTTAAATGTTTTCGCAAGCTAATGCAGCTCATCAGGTGGGTGCAAGCTCAAGCAGCCAGCTCCCTGAAGTCCCCGCAAAACTCTCTCTCTCTCTCTTATGTATATATATATATATATATAAGCATATATATATGCTATCTATAGTCTGCCCGCCCACTCCGCCCCTTTTGCCCACGCACATACAGTCCACACACAACAAATGCGGGTTTTTGTTTTCCAACTATAAAGCGAATCACGCATATTTTGCAGATTACCCAAGTTTAGGGAAGGGTATTATCTTGCAACAGCCGCAACTGCCACACAAAGCAATCAAGGAAGACGCAGTTGCAGCAACGCCAACAACAATACACAACAGCAATCTACAGCGTCGTAGACCGTCGGTGCTATTGAAGCCACAATATGCCTGCTTTTTGCAACATGATGCAGTGCAGCACCCACATCTGCCACGCAAAGCTGCCTCGTTCAGTGCCGCCTCGCAGCCGTCGCCGCAGCAGAGTAAATATCATGCAACAACAATCACAACAAGAGCTACAGGAGCATTGGCTAACAGTAAACGGAGCAACAGCTCATCCTACTCCTCCAGCAACTCCTTAAGTCGCCGTCGCGCCAGTCTGCCCCTTGCCAGCACCCTGTTGTCTCCCTCTCCCTCATCCACGGCCTCGGCCTCGGCCTCCACATCCGCGTCGTGCAATTCGTCGGCATCGTCATCGCTAACGCTTCCCAATGCCTCCACAGCATTGCTGCAGACACGCATTCCAGGCAACACGCTCTACTATGTGTGATCCGATTCGTCGCGGAACCACTTCAAGCTTCAACTCCAAAACTTCTGCTCGTACTCCGTACACCTCCCGTCTATCAATATATAAAACGAAATGTATGCAAAAGAAACAATTGATATGTTATATGTATTCCCTCTCCTCAATACGCAACGAGTGTGCTCTCGTTACACGCTACTCGTGACTCGTTATGGTACTGGCTCCTTACTACCCCAAACTTGACCTCTAGACACTCGCTATGTATGGTACTGGCCCTAACCACACTCGTTACTCGCTTTGTTACAGACCCTTACCCCAAGAGCGTTCGCTGCTCGTTACATTACACTCGCTAAGATACTTAGCCTTACTATCCGTTAAAGATCTCGTTACTCGTCTCTTGTTACTTGCTATGGTACTGGCCCTTACTGCCTCAAATTTGCCCTCTCATTACTCGGTACTCGGCACTCGCTATGGTACTGGCCCCAACCACACTCGTTACTCGCTTTGGTACTGATCATAATTCCAACAGCTTTCGCTACTCGTTACATTACACTCGCTTACCTCTACTACCCGTACAATAGCTCGTTACTCATCACTTGTTACTCGCTACTGGTACTGGCCTTTTATTTGCTATCCTGGAACTCTCGTTCGTCGTTGTTAGCTACTCGCAATGGGACTTGTGTTTACTACGCCTATTAAGTGCTGTCATTACTCGTTACTCGCTAAATACCCCAGTTGTGCCCTTTCGTTGCCCGCTACTCGTCACTCGTTACTCGTTACTCGCTATGGTACTGGTGCTAATTACCCAAATCAAAAGTTCTCGCTATGGTACTGACGTTAACTGCACTAAATCTTGACTTCTCGCTACTCGTTACTTGTTACTCGTTACAGGGTGTTACTCGTCCCTTTGGTGCACAGCTGTTCCCCCTTTTGGTTCTGCTTGTTAACTTGATATAAACATCAAATCAAAAGCAGTAACCAGCCCCCCGCACACCCACCCCGTCCAACTCCATACACACCCACACCACATACTTGTACTCGTTGTAGTGTTCTTCTATGTGAATCTTTTGTTGGTGTGTGGCTTCAACAGCACCGTAACATTGCTGTTAATACGTATAGCGATCTGGCAACACTGTATGCTCATATAAGGCGCATTAAGTTGGCTGCGCTTGGCAATTGAATTGAATGAACAAGCTGGTAATTGCAGCTGCATGTGTTGAGTTGTGTTGTATTTGTAACTGTAGCTTTTAGCTTTATCTGTAACTATACATTTATCTATAGTTGTACTACTACTAAGACTACTACTAACTATCTCTCACATATATCTTGTTATATATATTTATACTAAATGCGATTTTTCATTTTATCTTTTGTATTTCTCGTTCTCGTTCTCGTTTCTCCAAAACTCTTTTGTTCTCTTTTATGTTTACTAATTTCTTTTGCAGATATTATTTAAATCTAAATAACAGAAAACTAAGCAAATACTTTTGAAATAACAACAATAATATATATAAATATATATATATATATATATATATATATATATATATATATATATATATATATATACATAAATATATAGATATATAGATATATATAAAGATATAACCATAATATTTGATTTGATGAATGTTGTATGACAACAAAATAATGAATGAAAAAAACGAAATATGAAAAATTGTAAAAAGAAATGAAGAAACAGAAACGACAGGCAAGCAAAGCAACACCAATCTAACCAACAATCAAACAATCAATCAATCAAGCAGCCAATCAATCAAGCAATCAATCAACACCAATCTAACCAAACTATGCACCGCTGCTGAGCTTTCTGGTTGTGGTTAACAAATCCAATCCAAAAACTAATCGCCAATTCATATTACTTACTTAAGGTAACTAACCAAACCAATCCACACACACCCTGTAATACAACCCCCCCTACACCCCCCAGCCACCCCCCTTTCACCACTTCACTACCCATTCCATTCCATACACAATTTCAATTTCAATTATTTTGCGCACATTAACCAACACTGTTCCGTTGTTGTGCCTTACTAAATTCGTGTACTAATCTACAATGAAATTGTATTAATCATAAAAAAAAAAAACATGAAATTAATCAACTCAATCAAATCAATTGCAGGCTCAACGGCGCTGGGCTTCTATACGCCCGTCAAGGCCTCCCCCGATGGATAGTCTCTTCCAGCTGGGCGTTACGCGTTACACGACAGCCGAGAGCCCTAGCGGAAACGGAAGTGGAAGCGGTAGTGGTAGTGGTAGCAGCAATGGCAGCTCAGCAACAATAGCTGCAACATCAAATGGAGGCGCCACCTTTAATGGCAACGCCAATGGCAATGGCAGCATTGTTGGTCTTGGCGAGGGACTCATCAAAGGAGAGAGTAATGCTGCTGCGGAAACAGGGGAGGAGGATTATCATCAATTGACTGGAGGGATTGTCTATAGCGAGGGTACCCAGAAAACAGATTTATTGTACTGATGCAAATGACTTGCAAGATCTGAAATACAACTAGAATACGCCCCCCCCTCGTTATATACAAGATACTGATCGAAATGATCTATCTATATATATATATATATAAATATATATATATATATTATTTTTAAGTTGTAGGGCTTACAAAAAGTACGATATGTGTACAACAACAGAAACACTTCTTTTTTTTTTTTTTTTTTATATATATATAAATATTTACATATTGCATATTATAAATATATATATATATATATATGTATTTATATATATATATATATATATACATAAACACTACTATATATTATTATGATTATTGTAATGTATTTTTTTGTGGCAATTGCATTTGCATACGCGTACTTTGTATTTGTATTTGTATTCCATTTATACAGTATCTACAATCTATATAAATACATTAATATATATATATATATTTTTTTTTTTTAGTACGTCTATACATACTATATACTAAATTTAACAAATAATACTTACTTATGATTGTGTACTTTAAAAGAGAAACAAACAAAAGAAACGAAACGAAAAGAAAATCTAATTGTAAACACCGAGGTTGAGCCACTGGTAATTAACAGCCACATCAAGACCCGTTGTGGGAGGAGTATTAATAAACCATAAGCATTAAGCAAACAACAAAACAAATTAACACACGTTTTTCATCGAACATCTCCTCGTCCCCTGTTTCCCGCTCTTCAGAAGAAATTGGTAACATTTGCCTCATTAATTATTACATACATACATTAGCGTCTATTTAATATTTTTTACAATTGTATTCCATAAAACATGAAAATGATATAATTAATATGAACACATAAATATATACATAT
This sequence comes from Drosophila funebris, assembly GCA_018901825.1. Taxonomy (NCBI): domain Eukaryota; kingdom Metazoa; phylum Arthropoda; class Insecta; order Diptera; family Drosophilidae; genus Drosophila; species Drosophila funebris. Next base: position 342,635 of record JAEIFK010000455.1, on the reverse strand, counting down.
ATGTATGTCAAATAAAAATGAAAATCAAAAAACCAACAATCCAAAAGTGCAAAATTCAAATTTTCAAAAAAAAAAAAAAAAATCAACTGTCACAGTGGCAACGCACTACATTTGGCAGCGTTGCCACTAACTATCGCATGGATGCTTGCTCGCGCTATCGATATGGTGAACTGTGCGCCTGTGTGTGCTATCGTGCATCGGCGAATCTGCACTTGATATCGATAGCTGGTTTATTTTGTGTTACTTGTGGATGTTTCGGTAGTATTGTGATTGTGTCCAAAATACAGGGTTTTGTTTGCCTATTTAATTTGTATAAATCAAACGGAAAGTTATGCCCGAATCGTTTCAACACGCATGCAGCTAACCGTTCGCCTGGTGTATGTGCAAATGTTAACTCCATTGGACAAGAGTATTACTTTTAACCTTAGTTGACATTGAAATGTACCCGCTAGAGGCGGAGACAGTGCGTCGACGTCTGTCTGTCTGACTGTCTGTCTGTGTTGTGTGCTAGAAAAGGAGAACAAACTTTGAACGCTGCATGCCCCCCGTGTGCCACTTCGCCCCACTATGTGTACGATTGTGAGCGACACATGTGCTTGACACCGCGCCTCCAACTCCTTTCACAAGAGCAATGCAAAATATGCAAATGATGAACATTAAACGAAACTGAAACTCACCTGCGGGACGACCTAAAGGTGCTGGCGATATACACGCAAGCAAAGCAACAACAACAACGACGACGACAGCAGAGACTGCGACTGCTGGCAGCGGCAACAGCAGCAGTCGCAACATCAGCAGCTGTAAGGGAACAACAGTGGTCGAATTCGAGTTCGAGTTCGGTTTCGATTTCGGTTTAGTAGTAGTGCTAGTTAATGTGCAATAAACTGATCAAAACAAAACAGCCGAAATATATCAAAATAGAGCGAGCGTGAGATAGAGAGAGCGTAAGCGGCAGCTGGTGCGGGAGCGTGAGTGAAAAGGGGGAGATTGTGTGGGAGAGTGCAATTACAAATGTGATAAAGTTGGAGCGCATTTGTCGCAATTTATTGGGCCACGCGTTGTGTAATCATTCATAAGTACTCGTATCTGCGATATTGTGAAAAGCGAATGCTAATTCTATTTCATTTCATTTGATTTTATTTGATTTTTTGTTCTGTTTAAATCGATTTGTTGTAGTTGGCATTCGCTATTAATTAAATCAGCAGCAGTCGGAGCAGCGGCAGCGGCAGCGGCAGCACAAGCAGCCGTAACAACAGCTGAGTGTGAGCGAGTGAATGTGGGAATGAGAGAGCAACAGTAGAAGCAGCAGCAGCAGTAGCAGCAGCCCACATTTGACTTCCACAACAATAACAACAACAACAATTGTTTCTTACACAAAGTCAGCACCAGCCAAAGCTGCAAAACACCGGCACAACACCAGCGACGACGACGACAGCGACAGCGACGCCAACGATTTGTTGGTAATTAAAATAAAAGCAAATACAACAACAACAACAACAGCGCTGCAGCAGCAGGCAGGCAAGCAGAGAACGGCCCCCCAGTCGCAAGACGTCGGCACATAACGGAACAGATTCAATTCGTGCATTGATCGTGTCGCGTCGCCTCAAGTCGCGTCGTTTATAAAAATAGCAACAAGCTAAGGCAACACAGACTGAGCGAGAGAGAGAGAGAAAGAGAGTGTGTGTGTGGAAGACATCATCAAGTGGTGGGGGTAGTATTGTATTCTGTGTGGACACAAAACTGTGGATTTGGATTACATTTAATAATAACAACAATAATATAACGACAATAATATATCAACAACAACCCCAACAAAAACAACTACAATTGCAACAAGAAGAACACTCCTACTAAAGAGAAACACACAGAGAATCGCTGAACTGAAGCAAAAGGCAGCGCTGCTTTCGTCGCTGCGGACGTCGCTGAGAACGCCGCCAAAATTTCACTGGATCTAATGGCCAAGGACGAGGAAGATGATCTGTTGCCCGATAAGGATGCCGCCAAGGGATTCTATGCGAAATATGAACCCAAGGAAATATTGGGCAGGTAAGCAAATCCAATATATGTATGTATGTGTGTGTGTGTGTATCGTAAGTGATAACAGTTAATGTTGAGTTCAGGCTGCAACAACACAGCAGCCGCAGTTATCGAAGTAGTTTATCGATTAAACTTAAATTACACTTATTACTCAAAACTTTGATTAGCTTATGCAAATAAACATTTATGCCTCAACAGATCCACTATCCACTTAAAGAAGACAGAAATAGCTTGATTAACGCAGTTCCCCAATCTGTTAAAGCCACTACATACATATGTAGTAAACTAGTATTATTCATAGTCTTCTGTCTCCCCACATCTTCAATTCATTTCATAGTGAGATTACCATCTTCAAGCATATAAATCTAACTAAAATCCAAAATTTCATAAACAATTAGCTCAGCGTTATCCATGTTGTACATGTTGTACCTACATATGTACATATGTACATATATATCAGATGTTATTGCGTAGTTTCCTAGCTTCCCATAGCTAATAAGAGAATGTCGGAAACCTCAGCAAAAGACGCCATAAATATCATTGACCTTTTGCTAAATAATTTCATGTTATTGACAAAACTTACACAGAGAAATGTGAAACTTTAATTTGGCTACAATTTCAATTTAGCTGGAACTCATCAGATAGTACTCTGACGCAGCCAACTTCGCGTGCAACTTTAATGTGCTTATCATAGAATTAGTAACACTTTTTATAGACAATTGTCTACATATAGACAGTCAAATAGTTGTCGAGATTTTTAATGACTTTGATTAGGTTTTTTTTCTTGTCTTCTTTTGAATGATATTATGGTTTTAAAATATAGAGTATTATCGCGAGGATATGCATAGAAATATAAGAGTTATGTTTATTCAGTAGTAAAGTTGTAATGAAAGATCTCTTGGTATAAAATATGGAATTCCTAAATATTGTTGGGAATTTGTAAAAATTATTAAATTATTTTATATTAAAATAAAATATAATAATATAATAGTTAAGAAAATGAATGGAACTTCTTTATTTCTATTATAGTTATCATAGTTAGTATTATAGTTACAAATAGAGCTATACTTTTCATAGAAACTTGTTTGGCAGTTCCTTGGGTGTTTTCTATACCCTGTAAACTTGAGCGAAGGATCTTCAAATAAAAATATACGCGTAGAATTCGGAATTTATTGGGATATTTATTATAAAACTTTTGTTTTTTAAAATTCAGTTGATATGAAAGTTCTGAAAATAATATAAATAAATAAATAATATATAAATTAAATAAAATATTTATATATATTATAATAAAACTTATTTTTTAAAAGTTAAATTGAAATGGAACTACTTACAATAATATATAAATAAAATAAAACAAAAAAAAAATTAAATAATAATAATAATATTATAAAAATTAAATAATTAAAAATTTAAAAAAATATAAAAATAAAAAAAATAAAATTTATATATTATTTTAAATGTTAAGTTAAATAAAAAGAAATATAATAATATATATACAAATAATACTTGACTTATTATCAAAGTTTCAAAATATATATATATTTTTTAAATTAGTTTTGCAAATTTAGTTTAGTTTAGAAAGCAGTAACTTTCTTTAAAATATATTCAAAATATTAATATTTTTTCAATTGAAATGAAATTGCTAATCATAATGTATATAATAGCAAAAGTAAAAGTATGTAAATCTCTAAAAGTTTTTTATTAATATTTTTTAAATTGAACTAAAAGTCCTAATTTTAATATGAATAATAGTAAAAAATAGAGCTAAAACTTGATTAAAAAAAGTTATCGATTTATTTATATATATATATATATATATATATATATATATATATATATATATAACTGGAAAGAAAGTACTCTAACTATATTTTAAATTATTTTTAGTAATTTTATTTGTAGAGTTGAAAATTTGTTGCTTTTTGTTTATTTTGTGTAAACTACAAATATAGAGCTAGAACTTTCTTAGCGTTCTATACAGTTCGTCAGCAGTATACAAAATGATTAATAATTATAATAATAATAATAATAATAATAATAAAGTGAAGAATAATGAAGGCAACATTTAAGTTAAGAAGAAAGTAGAATTCTGTTTGCATAGAGAGGGCAATTGGGGCTTCGGCCTGTGGCTAAAACGAGTGTAACATTTTTTTTTTTTTTTTTTTTTTTTGTATTAATGTTGTTATCGTTGTAAGAATGCCGAGCTTGCAGAATTGTAGACTCTTGTTTATTATTTATTATTAATGCGTTGCCTAACTGAGCTATGACTCAAACGGACGGACACTGGAGACGTGTGAACTGGCAGCGACTCAAGATCAACCTTGAGTTGAACTTCAAATGGTTAGATAGACAGTTCTAGATAAACCAAATTGTAGAGAGAGAGAGAGAGAGAGAGTAGCTATTTGGTTAGTAAATAAAGTTAATAAAGCTGTAAGTGAAATGTAATCTTTTGTTATCAATGCTCTGGACATGTCCAAACATCGTGTCATTCTATATGCTAATTAAATTGTAATTCTTAATTGTTGCATGTTGCACAACAGGGGCATCAGCTCGACGGTGCGACGTTGCATCGAAAAGGAGACGGGCAAAGAGTTTGCCGCAAAGATAATCGATCTTGGGGCCACAACGGAATCTGGCGAAACGAATCCATATCATATGCTCGAGGCAACCAGGCAGGAAATCTCTATATTACGCCAAGTGATGGGCCATCCCTATATAAGTGTGTATAACAGTAGAACAGTAGAACAGTATAATTAGTATAACAGTATAACAATTAATAACTAATTATAAAACAATTTTACAATTTTACAGTTGATTTACAGGACGTCTTCGAATCGGATGCATTTGTATTTCTCGTCTTCGAGCTGTGCCCCAAAGGTGAACTCTTCGACTATCTGACATCGGTGGTAACGCTCTCCGAGAAGAAAACCCGCACCATTATGCGCCAAATATTCGAGGGTGTCGAATATATACACGCCAAGAGCATTGTCCATCGCGATCTGAAGCCGGAGAACATATTGCTCGATGAGAATCATAATGTGAAGATCACAGACTTTGGATTTGCTCGACAGCTGCTGGATGGCGAGAAACTTACAGGTAGCACAGCTATTCATATAGAGCTATTCATAGCTGTAAATGTCATTAAGTACTTTGGTTAACTCAAACTCCAATTCATGCATTGAGTTTGCATTAAGTGCTCTCATTTATATGCACAGCGTTCTCTTTGCGCTTGCTCACTCACTCCCACTCGCTCTCGCTCTTTCTCTTTCTATTTCATATAGATCTGTGCGGCACGCCGGGTTACCTGGCACCCGAGACGCTCAAGTGCAACATGTTCGAGGATTCTCCCGGCTATTCCCAGGAAGTGGACATGTAAGACTCTCATAGAACTCTTGGAGTACATTGATCTATAACTGTTTTGTATTTTAGCTGGGCCTGTGGCGTTATTATGTTCACATTGCTGGTCGGCTGTCCACCATTCTGGCATCGCAAGCAAATGGTAATGCTACGTAATATTATGGAGGGTAAATATAGCTTCACCTCGCCCGAATGGGCTGATATTTCAGGTGAGTCTGCGTTAAATGTAAGCGATATATATATATATATATATATGTAAATATTAATGCATTTCACAGAGGATCCCAAAGATCTGATACGCAAATGTCTAGTCGTTGATCCAGCGCATCGTATCACCGTCAAGGAAGTATTAAGACATCCATTCTTCAATCAAATGGTAAGCGACGGCATTATAATATTAATAGGCCCCCATTACCCAACTAGGCATCAACTGTATTCTATAACAGATATATCAGTTCAGTTCTACACAATATATATATATATACAATATATATATATATATATACAACTATTTGGTATTATTAAGTTCAAATCCAGTGACTAGCTCAATATTCTAGACAGCGCCTGCTCTAGGCCTATCTGTGTCCTGTTACCCTGTTCCCCTTGCCCCATACACACAGCTACAAACTACACTACTCAAACAAATTGTGACTCACTCAAACGCAAGCCAAATAACTGCTTAATTTTTCTATATAATATACATACATCTACATACATATACATATACATACATAGATATAGATATAGATATATATATAAATAATCCAACCAGTTGAACATTGTTATGCACCTGGGAAATTTACACATTTTCCTGTTTTAACTAGACACAAACTGAGCTTATCAACTTTTATTTCGTACAACTTTTTCCTTACTTTTCTCCTTTATTATTACTATAATTAGTATTATTATGTTTTTTTTTTAATTTATTTTTATGGTTTTGTTCTTTAAGCATTTTATATTATTATTATTATATATACATACGTAAATTTTTCTCTTTTTTTCTTACATATATATTCAAAATACGTAAACTTAAACAAACAAACAATTATAATACGCATATTTATCGAAACTATCGATTGTATATTTAACAACTATATATATGTATTGGTATATATATATATATACATTTATATATATACGTATATAGTTGTTCGAGCAAAACATTGATGGCCTCAAGCGCAGCCTCTCGACCAAGTCCAGAAGAATGAGTCGCATCACTGAAATCGCACTGGTAACGAATTATGTCTGGACTAACACCAACTACAAATACTCTATAACAACAATAATATCAATATCAATATCAATATCAGCATCAAGAACAACAATAATAATAATAATAATAATAATAATAAAACAACAACAACAAACAACAAATCACATACATTTGTTTGCATTTTGTTTTGGATCGATTTTGGATCTACAATAATCGAATTTGTTTCTGAACTTTTATCTAATTTACATTAGTTTTAACAACATGTTTTTATTATCAATGTATGTGTATAGCCTAGCTAAACAATTTGTTGCTCGTGCTCGTGCTCGTGGATTTGTTGATAAGTTTTGTTCATGCATAACCTTCAAACTGACATATACATATGTACATATATGTATGCATTCTGTCTAGTAATAATAATAATTAATCGTATAATTTAATGCAATTTGTTTGTTGATTGCGTCAACCGTCATACATGAATCTCTACTGTACCTTACTTTACACATCTTTGCTTGTCTAATTTGTCTCCAACCCAAACACCTCCGGGCCCCTCCCAACCTAAAATCAACCTCTTCACAATCCCTTTGCCGATCGCCATCGCCCACGCGATAACGATAACCGATAACACAAGCAAAACAACATCCAACAACAGCAGCAGCAAGCCAAAGGCAAACAACAACAAAAAAACAAAAAAGAAAACAGAAACAGAAACAAAATTCAAAGCTCGTGTGCATGCATGCCATCTCTGTCTAGCATATAACGATATACGATTTACGTCTATGTATGTGTGCAGCATAACTGCTTGTGTGCGTTGCAAGAGCGTAAGAAAAGGTGCATATAAAAGAGAAGATAAAGATAATTAAGAGTAGGCATTTCAATTGATTTATAGCTATGTATGTCTTAAGTCCATCTACATATGTATGTATTTAAGTTTAGGTTTATTTATATTCTAATTTTTATTATTGTACATTTTTGTGAAATTGTTCATTATTATTATTATTTTTTTTTTGTAATCCTAATTATTTGTGATTCTTCATTTTCTTTGCGTCTTCTTTCTCTCTTACTCTCACTCCCTCTCTGCTGCCCACTGCCCACTGCCAATTGCTGTCGTTTGCATTTGTGCTATCGATAATTCGATTCCACATAATTTCAAAACAAATCAGGTTCTAATGAGCGATTTAACAATGACGCGGCATCCGCTTGCGGCACGCCAACATTCAAATGTTGCCAGAACCTACCTCAATTATCCGAGCATTGGCACGGATGCGCAGCCAAGTTCAAGCCAGCCACAATTTGGTTATAGCCAACTGAACAGCGGCAGCTCCTCCTACATATATTATAGTGCGCCACAGAGTTCATATTCATCGAATCGATTACGCGATGTTGCCGCAAGTGGCAGTTGCATTACGCCGGATACGGAAAGACAGCAGCTGCAATATCCGCAAATATTGGAAGCAGCATCCGCAGCAGCATTCGCAACAGCAGCCGCAACAGCAGCCGCAACAGCAGCCGCATCTGCATCTGCAACAACAACAGCCGTCGCCGCAGCAGCAACAGCAACAACAACAATCGCGTCTAACAACAACTCCAACTCATCCATGACACTAACGGCAAGAGTTTACTATCAGCAGCAACAGCAGCAATTGCAACAACGGCAGCGGCAACAGCAGCAGCAGCATGCGACAACATCATTAATAGAGATGCAGCCAAGCGGCGATAACGATTACGATAACGATAATTATGAGAGTGCGACAAATGCAAACGCAAAACCCTTATTGTATTCATCAGTGCAGGCAGGTTTCTCCATTTGTTTTGTATTATTTTCACGTATCTATTTAGTTTTTGAATATTCTAAACTATATAATTTAATGATTGATTTATCGATTACACTTTTAGTTGCTTTTTAGTTGATTTGATTAGCGCCACATTCAACATTCATTCAGAGATGAAGCCATTAAACTCACCAACACACACACACACACACATACCCAGTGACAACGGCGTTAAGGCACTTGAAACACTCACATTTCAACTCCACTCATTCATACATTCATTCACTGAAATTGCATCCATGTAACAGGGTATTGATCTCTCTCCCTCTCTCTTTTGGCTACCCTGGTACATGGATCATTTACTGTTTAGTTTGAAACATCTAATTTATTATTATCTTTATTACTTATAATTTTTTGTAGCTGTTTCTAGTCGTACAATTTGATACAATAAATGAACTGTTTGTATTATATGCACCTTTGTAGTATTAGTTTATATATTTATAAATATTTTTTGGGTTAAATGGATGATTTGTGTGTCGATAAAAATCGCTAATGCCGATAACTTTTGTAGTATGTATTGTACAATTTCACTAATCATTATGCACATCCTGTAGTTAACATTCTCTGTCTCTCTCTCTCTCTTGATCTCTGTTAAATGTGCTCAATATTAAATTCACCACTCTTGATTCGTTTTATCTACATACATACATACATATATGTGTACATGCATGCATTAGTGTTTACATTCGTTAAGTTGTTGTAGCTAATAATAAAATACAACACAATACATACATACATACCATAGATATATTATATGATTTAAAAGAAACAAAAAACAATTACGCTTACCAATTTCACTGACGATGTTTTTTGTTTTGTTTTTAATTTCTCCTCTGTATGAATTTATATACACGTTTTGTTTTGTGTGTCATGTTCTCTATATTGTCAGAGTCTCAATGCCCTTATAAGATGTGTGTCTATAAGTCGGTGTTGTGGAGACTCCCTTGTGAGTAAACCAAACAAAAACTGAGCAAAACATTAGTTACATTCTTATACATATATATGTATATACATATATGGTATAGTTAATCTACAAATTTCTATATTAATATGTACATATATTGTACATAAATACATGTATATACATATAGTATACTATGTGTGTGTGTTGTCCTTGAGTGCCGTCCATTGCCAAAGGCACTCTCTCACTGATCAAATTAACATTAATACACACAAACTGTTAACTTGTATATCCTGTTATTCTGTTTATTTGCTTATGCTTTGAAAACCAGCCGATAAAACAAAACCCACCACTGTCACACAAAAACACACGCTAACACTGACACAAGGAATTGCGTGAAAGCTAAGAGAGAATGCAGGCGAAGCTTTCTTAACGTTCTCACCACATACATAACAGCCAAACACAAGGTGAATTTATCAATTCGCCCTGGCCTAGCATAACAATGTATAGCTTAAGCCCGTCTCTCTTGCTCTCGCTCTCTTTGAAAAACACGCATAAATATAAATACACACACTCACACACACACACAACGTCATTGTCTTAAATCGCAAGTTGAGTTTCAGTTTTGATGCGTCCGACTAACGTGAAATGTAAATTGTTTTTAACCCAAAATATAACCAAACACACACACACATTTGTTGTATCAAACAGCTTCTAACACGTTTGACCCATTTTAATCACATTAACCCACGGCGAATGGATTAAAACTAAAACTAAAAAAATGTATTAAAAACAATAATCCCCACAAAACAGCAATAAATTGTAAAATTAATTATACTTTTCTCTGTGTGTTTTGTATATTTAGCTTCGGAAACAGAGTCGCTTCAATGCACGGAAAAAGTTCCAATTTGCCATATTAGTGATACGCGCTGTCATTAGGATACGCCGTCTACGTTACACTGCAGAGCCGCTGCATGTTGAGGATGCCATACGTGATCCTTATCGCGTCAAAGTGCTACGCAAGGTGAGTACACAAAAAATATACCACAAGAAACGTTTGATAGAAACTCACCACATTTGAATTTATTTGCTTTTGTGCAGGTTATCGATGGCTGCGCCTTCCGCGTCTATGGCCATTGGGTGAAGAAGGGCGAAGGACAGAATCGTGCCGCCCTTTTCGAGAATACTCCGCGCACCGAACTGCACGCGCTCTACATTAACAATCTCAGTCGATAGGAATCGGAAAGTCCACGCAATACGCAGACACACATGCACATATACACATACGCGCACGCACACTCACGAAACTTAACAAAATTAAAAAACGGACACAAAAACAACGCGAGACACGGTGAAATACGAATATCAAGCAAAGTGTAATCAGCAATCGTCGAGTTTCAGTTGTTGTTATATTTTTTTTTATACATATTTTTTTCCACTCCTTTTATTCTGCTTATTCGCGGGCAATCCCAATCTCCGTCACATCATATAATGGGTCACAGATTGCGTATGTACAAGAGCTGAAATCTTGAGTTCATTTAGAAATTAGTTGAACCTACTATGAACATGGGTATATAGTATATACATACATATGTACATGTATGTACTATATATACATATATACAAATATATACTTTGCTAGCTTTACTTATGTACATACATACTTACATACACACATACATATACGTATATATATATATATATATATGTATATATAAAACGTTTTTAAAATTGTCGCAAGTTCAACGACACGAAAAGCAAAAACAACTACGTTAAACAAACAAACACACACATACATATGTGCATATATCGATATGTATGTAGTAGTACTAGTAGTGAGTACCAAACGTAAGGGCCTTTTGCCTATGCCCCAACAAATAATGAAAGAAAAGCAAGAAAGAAACAAACAATCATACATAGATGCATATGTATTTTCTGTTAATGATTTTATTAAATTATTTAAATATATTGCTAAGCGTTTACTTTTTAATTGTTATGTTGTAGTATACAAAATAAATAAAAACAAACAAAAAAAAAAAAACAAGAACAAACCAAAAAAAATTGCACATCTTAACGAAACGCCTATCGATGTATGTACATACATGCATATGTATATGTATGCATATGTATGTAGATAGCGATCAACGTTTAAATGTGCTTGGTGCAATCGTAAGCGCGCTCACAGCACTCAGGATAATTGCGATTCGTGTTGACAAAGTCGCGCTGCTTGCAGCCCTTAGGTGGCGCCACCGCTGCGCATGTACGGAACTCAACGTATCCGTTCTCCATGCAGGTGACACTGGTGCATGGATGATCGGGTGCCTTGCCAGTTTGTCCGGGCGACATTATCGTGGTGGAGGACAACACACATTTGCCCGGATACGCTAAACGGATAAGCGAATGCAAATGCGAATGTAAATGTCAGTGTCAAGTGTTGTTGTGTGTGTTAACACAGTTTCCGATGTTGTGACAAATACTTACAAGGATTGCTGAATTTAACGCGTGCAGTGGCTGCCTCTGTATGCTGATTGCACAGGACCAAGAGAACGGCGCAAACGAAGAGAGCGACAAATTTACAGTGCGACATTGTTATCTTTTTAACTTTGATGTTTTTCGAAAGGGAAGAGAGACTGTTGTCAATTGGGCTGTGAGAACGCAAGTGCTGTTGATTCTGTGAAAACGCCAATGTTTTATACTTGTGTCCAACTGTTATCAGCATTTAAAGCCGAAGCCCGTGTGACGGCTTATCGAGATTGTCGTCAGCTGAGCTAAGCTAAGCTGAGCATGGCTGAGCTGAGCTGACCTTGTCCAATGCATGCCCATATATTGCTCCTTTTCGCGCCCATGCCAATTATATCGCTCCTTTTCGCACCCATGCCGGTTTAAAGGCAGCTGCCTGTTTGGCCGCTTTTGTTGTTGCTATTGTAGCTGCTGCTTACTGCTTATGACGACTTCCCTGCAGTTCATTGAGTACTTAATTATATTATGCATTTAGTATATACGCATATAAATAATTTTGTGAAATACTTTAATTGTTAATTGATGATCACACATACATAGATACATACACAGCAAGCATACGTGACTTATTTTATATCATATTGTTGTTACTGTCAATTGGCGCCTGTTGTTTTTTTTTTTTCTCTTTTTTTTATTTTGGGGATTTCTGTGTGGCATTCCTTTAGCATCTGACTGGCGTTTGACTCAGCGATTCACCCACACACACACACACACACACACACACACAAATCAGACAAAAACAATCGTAAACTTTCACCAAGCGACTGTGGGATCTTCAACCTCTGCACACATGTACTATATAACCGCCACAAGTTCAAACTAGCAATCGATATATACTATATGCATTTTATCGATAAGTGTCATTGACACTGCAATAAGTGCAGGTGTTTCATTGCCACTGTTCCGCCCACATAGAATTTAGGCTGCAATTTAAAATTAAAACTTTACTATTTATTTTGTTTTGTTTTTTGTTTGTTTGTTTGTTTGTTTTTGTCTATGTTACAAAGGATATACTATATTGCGCGTATTTGAACCCTACATGCATGCTTAAACATACTTTATATATATATATATATATATTTATATATATTTATTTATATGTACTATATGTATATATTCTTTTTACTTTTTCTTTTCTTTTCATTTGTTTTTGTTGTCAACATATTATTTAACTTCTTCGGCTTTACGAATATGCTTTGTGAATTTCGTGCAACAAATTTGAAATCAGTTTTTGAAACACACATTCTTGTTGTTGTTGTTGTTGTGTTAGTTGGTTGGCTTCGCGAGATTCGAGATTCAAGATTCAAGATTGCGAGTTTTGTAATTCTGCAAAAATTTGTTGAGATTCGTTACAGAGAATTCTTGTTTGTTTAAATATCAAAAGTGTCGTCATGCGTCACGTGGAATGTGAAGACATGTTCAAAGTGGTAGAGAGAGAGAGAGAGAGAGAGACAGACAGAGAGCGAGAGAGAGAGAGAGCGAGATAGGACATCTTTTAAATGCCCGCATAGGCGGGCAACTTGGCTGTCTCGACCTTGTCGACAACCTTAAAGGAGGGAAAGAGTCCACCCTGATTTGTGCGCGTATTCTTGCCCTTGGAGTTGCCATCCCAATGGTTGCCCGCAACCGAAACAAGATCGCCCACCTTCAGCTGGAGATCCTCATGTGAACGCGGCTTGTGCGCAATGACAGCACGACGATTGTGCGGATTCTGTCCGCCATAATAGTAGATATCATCGAGTGACTTAAAGCGATACGCGGCATCCGGATACATCGTCTGCATTATCTCATAGGCAACGCGACAGACCTGGGATGAGAATGTGCAAACGAGATAATCGGACATCGATAGCAAATGTATGTCCAATATGATGCCATTCAAGGCGGTGTCCGTATAACGTGTGGAGACGGCTGCCATGCGTGCCACCTCGGGATCACCAATGATTTGATATTGTGGATACTTTTTGCGCGCCTGCTCGATCACACGCGCATCGTCGGAGGCGAGAAAGATGCGACGCACAACGTTTGTTCCATTGATCTCCAAGGTGCGATAATAATCCTCCACATGCGTCATATACTCCTCGATGCCATGGAATGCCGCCTCTGTGCCCACCTTGTCGGTGCGTCGCACATGCACACTAAGTATAATCAGATATTTGAATACATTAAATGAATCCTTTGAAGCGGCATTCAACTGCTTACCCCACAATTGGACGTTCCCAGCCCAGATTACGCATGCCAGAGTAGAGAAAGTCCCGTGTGGGTGTCTGTGGACGCAGCAGATACTTGAGAAATTGTCCCACCCACCAGACAATGGGATCACCATGCAATCGCTTCAAACGTGGCGCTAAATCCTCTGGCACAGCCAGCGGCAAATAAGGCGGACGTGGCATCAACGAATCAATGATGGGCAACACCAGCACTTGTGTATTCGGTTTCCCTGGCCAATTGTACGCATTCGCGGTGCCCGCATCGTGGCAACTATTCGACACCGGACGGAACACCTCCTCCCAGCCACCTTTGTGATAGCGCCAGCCTCGGGACTTCAATATGAGTGTGCGCTCCGTGGCATAGGCAACGATGAAGCAGTAGACCACATGATGCAACTGGCAACCGTAGCCACAGCCCTGCAATGAACAAGGAGAGAAGTTCAAATGGCAGTTAGAGCGATGGGAAGGGGGGAGAGAGAGAGAGAGGAAGGAGAGAGAAAGTTGGAGTGGGGAAGATTCGTAGAGGTAACAAAAGGGAAAACGGAAAAGGGAAAAAAAGGGGGAAGGAAGATTCCTGGAGGGGGGTTAAAGACATTAGGAAAAGAAGGAGAGAGAGAGAGAGGGAGAAAGAGACAGAGTTGGAGTAGGGAAGATTCCTGGAGGTAACTACGGGGAAAGGGAAGTAAACTAAACAGAAGGGAAGAGACGGAGAAACAGGGAGAGTTGGAGTAGGGAAGGTTCCGGGAGATACGAATGAGAAACGGAAGTCAACTTCATAGAAGGCAGAGAAAAACGAAAGAAAGGGAGACAAAATAAGATAAAAAGAGAGAGAGAGAGAGACAAATCTGATGGGGGAAGATGAAACAGGAAAGTGTTAAAAAAGTTATCAGAAGAAACACTTTGTAGTGTCAAGAAAGAAAGAAAATCAAAGAAGATTAGACAGTGATTCTCCAAATTATCAAGAAGCAAAAATTATATAAATTCCAGAAGGGAAGGAAATCATAAAGGGATAAAGTGGAAGAGACAGGAAGAGATCAGGGCAGTCAACAGACAAGTTGTGAAAGTTAAAGATGCTTGGGATTATCGGATTATGTGGATTATGTGGATTGTGTAGGGGAAAGATCACAACTAAAGTGAAAGAAATGAGAAAGAAAGGAAGGAAACCAAGAAAGTCAGAGAAGAGGGAATAAGAGGAAGACATTCGGATGGACTTTAGATTCGAATCAAAGAGAAGACACAGGAAGAGAAGAAAGAAAGAGAAAGATCTGGGAAAATGTGGCTTCTCTTCTTCATCTTGAAAATTAAGATCTTCAGATTTAAAAAAAAGGAAAACTTGATAGATTAAAGTGATAGATTAAAAGATTGCAGAAAGCTTAGATTCCTTTGGGAGCAATGAAACAAAGCGCAAACAATACAAAGACCTTCAGGAGGAGAGCGAAGAATTAAACGTAAAACGAAGTGAAAGAGAATAGAGAAATAGAGAAGAGAAGAGAATTTGTTGAAAAGCTTAGCTTCGTTTTGAGAACCTTGTTGAGTTTGCAGACCAATTTGCGGGCATTGGCGCAATCGCTGGGATTCTGCAAGTGATGCAAACGCCGCTGGACAAGATCACTCAACTCGTTGGCCTCCTTGTGCCGCCACGCCTCATAGCCATCGACCTGTCGCAACTGATCCATATCGCTGAGCAGCGAACGCTTGTGCTCGGCACCTTGCAACAGCACCTGCTGTATGGACTCATCCAGCTCTGCGTTGGCATTCGGATTGCCCGCCGCAATTGTTTTACGTATTTTGCCCAATTCACTGCTAAAATAATTCCAAATCTCGGCAATGTTTGTCTGGACACGTCGGCGCGTCAACTCATATTCCAAACTGGGCTCAACGCCCGACTGAACGGACAGCTCGCTAAGCTTCGATTGGGCCTCGAGCGCCTCAAGATGATCCAGGCCATGGCTGCCCATATCTGAATCCACGGGCACCACCTCAAACAGCGTATCATCGATGTTGGCATCGCCGCCAATGGATAGCTTCGTATGCTGTGCATCGTTCTCCAGTCTTTGGATTAGTTTCAAGGCGTTCGGCTTGTCCAGCTGCTCGCTGTGGGCAAAGTAAACAAGAGAGTGTGCGTGTGAGTGTGTGTATGTGCCGTATGTGTGTGTGTGTGGTTTGTCAACTAATGTTGTGTAATTCCTTGCCAGCGTGTCATGTCATGAACAATTTTATATCTTTGCATATGAATGGAGCAATGGGGCATGACGTTGAAGTGGGTGGAGATGGGAAGGGGGGGGATTGAGGGGATCATGAATGTTAAGCTACTTATGGCGTGTTCTTGCGTGTGTATGTGTATGAGTGGGGAGGAGGGATGTGGCAAAAAAAAAAGTGGGTTAACGTACCTCATCAGCTCATCAATGAGCTGCTTTAGCTCCTCGTTACGTTGCTTTGTGTGCTCCAGCAATTGCAGGGCCTGATTGATGCGACGTGCATTAATATCATTATCGCCATTTGTTACCGTCTGTCCCTGTCCCTGTCCTTGGCCCTGTCCCTGCCCCTGGGCCTGTGTGTTTGTCAATTTGAGCACAAACACATAGACGAGCACCGCCCACGCAAGCACAAAGATGATCAATGCTCGTACCCATGAATTGGATGAGGAGCCAAACAGCTGACGCACCAGTAACATTGCTTTCTTATCTTACTTATCACTATTTACAACTAAGCCGTGGTCAGTTGACTGTCCACTGTCCACTCTGTCCGCTCTGTCCACTCTGTCCTTGTCCCTGCCTCGTTCCCCCCTATTGTGTACAGCGTGGTGTGTGTGTATGTGTGTGCGTTTTGTGGCACAGCTTGTTAATGGAGTGTTCGAGTGTATTTTAACCGTTTTAACTCGCATAGTCACATTGTCTAGCTTCTGGTTGGCGATATGCAGCTTATTACGCGGCACTTCATTGCTAATAAACAGCAACAACAATCGGCTGACACAGTTTCTACTATTTCTATTCGTTCCTCTTTTTTTTTTTTAATAAATAAATAAAATACCAAAATAGGGATGAAGTTATCCTATCGGTAATCGATGATTAGTACGATTCTTAATATCGGTATTTAAATAGTATTTTTTTTTTTTTTTGTATACGCTATTGATATGGCAACCCAATACAATGCAGGCAAATAATTTGCATTTGTATTTTCTGCAATTGACAGTTCATAATACACTGCATATTAATATTTTTTTTTTATTAATTTACCATCCAGAATGTGGCAACAAAAAAAATAACAAAAGAAACCCCATACCCGCAACGACACGTATTCGCTTACAATCCAAACTTATTGGCATGGTATACAAACGTTATTGTTATCGTTTGATAGTGGTGGCATGCAGATTATGCACCTATCGATAAGCACAAGAGCTGAGCATTGGCGACAGCCCGCTTGTGAAATATTCAAAAACTGTCGAGTGAGAAAATTCACAAACATCTGTTCTAAAGGTACTTTAACGAGGTTTCATTGGTTTGGATTTTGATGGGGTATATACTCTTAATATTTCACAATTTATTTGGACTTATGCTATTAATTAAAATGATTATAATTTTGAGATGGTGTTCTAGAATCTGGATCGGTTTCGTTTCCAATTGAAAGTAGCGGAGAGCAGAGCTCAACTGGTTAACGTACGTAGTAATTGTGTGCTGCTTCCAATAGGCAATTCCAATTTGTAGATCAGCGCAAAATGAATGCGTTTAATGCTATTAAAATTTAGTTGTTAAATCAAATGAAAAATTATTATCATATAAATTATAAAAAATTCAGTATTATATATAGTATTAAAAAAAGTCGTACACATAAATTATAAATTATATTATTACAATTACGACCACAAAAATTTCGTACTGCTTCAAATGAGTGTTGGTTTTGTTTTTTGTTTGTATTTTGTTGGTTGGTTGGTTGGTTTGTTGAAGTTCTTGAGTTTTCATTTTCTTTTTTTCTTTATTTTTTTTTTTTTTTTTGTTGCTTAGTCGACGTCGACCGCGGCGTCTAATATGCTCCATGAGTGTGCGTGGATGTGAGGGAGGGATGTGTTTTGTGGTGAGAGCGTTGTGTTGTGAGAGAGAATGAGAGAAAGAGAGCGCGTGTAAAGATAGTACCGATCAATCAATTGAATCTTTCGTTAGGTCGGCGTAGCGGGGGGACGATGAGTTGAATTTTATGCGACAAGTTTTGATTTATTGTTAAATTTAAATACTTATATAAATTACTTTTTATTATAATTATTGTTTTTTTCATCCGTTTCTTGTATGTAGTGGGCAACTGCGGCATTTGTAAATTTTATATTTAAATGTTGATTTTTTCGTTTCTTTTTGTTTTTGTTTTTTTTTTTTTGTTTTGTTTCATTTGACTGTGTAAAAATATCAATTTTTTTCTGATTTAATAGTTACTATGTATGCATTTGCTTTTCGCTTATCAATTTCTCATCTAATTTACGTTATCGCTGCTGCAATTGGGGACTTCATATGGCTATTTTCTTTCTCATTATCATTCAACATTCTTGTTCATCATCCTACTATATTTATCCTGAAATTTATCTTAAACTTCATTTACTTCGCGCTCGCACTATGTTCCTAAGTATTTGTTGTTTTTGTGTTCTGCTGTTTTGCTGTGGTTTGTTTAATGTGTGTTACGTGAAATGGTTTGCTGATTCCGTAATGGGATTCTTCTTCTGTTATGCTTACTTTACGTTATGCTAGTATGTTGTGTGTGTGTGCTTTTGCTGTGCTGTGCTGCTTCTTCTCGATCTCCTTGCTATTTTCTTATGTTCTCGTTGTGAGTGTGTGTGGATGTGTGTGTGTGTGTGTGGAGTATGTAGGTGTTGCTTCTCGTTATATGTTTTGTATATATATATTATATATTATATGTATAATTAGTTTTTTTTGTTTGCTTTTTTTTTTTTTTGCTTAATAGTAAAATTTCTTGAATGTTGTTGTGGCAAAGTGTAGGTAATGTTGCTCTCTATGTCGACTCAACTGCACTACATACATATGTCTTTCCACCAGATACGCACGACAAAATGACAGCGACAGCAGCGGACAGCTCAGTCGCTGCGCAGTTTCTTTAGCTCCGGCGACGATTTGTCTGCAGCTGCGTTCGCGTTATTCGCCTCCATGTCGCAATGGAGCGCAGAACGCTTCTGGCCAATAGATGGCGCTGTTGTGAGCGACGCTTCCGCCGTCGCTGCAACTGTCAAATGCTGCAGTTTGTTGCTGGCACGCAAATTGCTGCTGCTGCTGTTGCTCTCATCAGCCTCTAGCTCATCATCTTCATCCTCATCATCCTCCTCATCATCATCGTCATCCTCCTCATCATCATCATCATCCTGCGCCGCAATCGACGACGCCGCTGCATCCAGCGATAAAACACCATTACCGGCAGTGCCATTGCCATTGGCAGCTGTTGTTACTGAGACAGTTGTTGCTCCTGCTGCTTCTGATCCTTCTCCTGGTGCTCCTGCACCTGGTACGGCTCCTACTTCTGCTGCTGAGGCAACAGCAGTTGTCTGTCCATTGTTATTCAACTGCTTGTTGTTGTTGAGACCTGTGTTCTTTAGTGGCGCCTCGAGATTGCTTTCCGAATCGGAGGCAAGCGGTGTGCCACCACCAATTGGTTCACCATCCTCTGTCGATGTGGTTGTGGCCGTGGTCTGTGTGGTATTATCATCAATGATGGGCTCCTGTGAGGTTGAATCATTCGAAACAAAATTCGAATCGCCGTCCTGCAATGCGGCAGTGTTGTTGCTGTTGTTGTTAATCTTGGCGAGCCCGGAATTGAGGGGCGTCAAGGCAATCGGATTGGTGTTCTCATTCTCTGTCTCCGACTCTGTTGCAGTGTTGCGACCACCTGACAATATAAACCCATTAACAATGTTAGAAATGCAAGAGAAGTTAGGAAGAAGACATGGACATTACCTGCTCCTAGACTCTCATCATCGACATCGACGGCAACGCCATCGTTGGTATCATCGCCATCAAGAACCTTGGTCTTGCTGAGGCTACCATTTGTATTGAGTGCGACACCGGGCGGGGGCATATTATCCAATAGCTCGGGACTGAGGTCATTGGCCACATAGTGTGCCCACAACGCGAGCTCAACGCGATGCGGTGACCAATGCGGCGTCTCGCCGCCAACTTCAGCATTGAGACGCTCCACTGTTGCCTGTATATGCTGCACAAAATTGAGGTACTCCTTGGTCGTATAATCAATCCCCTCGATCTCTGGTATGGCCATCAGGCACTCATCGGCCATAAAGGGCGCCGAATCTGGGGCAGCAGCTGTCAGCAATGCGGATGCCATCGTTGTTCCGACACCCTTGAGGTTCGATAAAGCTGTGATCGCCTGCTCCAGATTGGGTAGCTTGCGGAAGGCCTTCTTTGTCTCCTGGATGACAGCACGCGGTGTATTCACCTTAACCAGATACGACAATTGTGGATAGAATTTGCCGCGTGACTGTTTCCATTTCATGGCCTGAACCAATTCATCGTATACCAAATGCGCATCCTTCCCTCGTGCCTTGATCAAACCGGGCAGCTCGTTCTGAAACCATTGATCCAAGCGGATCAACTCCTGTGGCTTCTTGCTGCGCTTCTCTGCCTTCATTTTCAGCACCTCTGGATACAGTTTATAACAGTATTCGAACTGTGTGGTGCTGCCATTCTCAAAGAACGATGCTGTCGCTTTGCCGTTAGACATTTTGATCGGTTATCGATTACTGTGTGTACTCTTATTGAACTCGTTGTTGTTGCTGTTGCTTGTGATATTCTTGTTTAGCAGCGGTAACTGCTGCTCGCCCTGGATAACCTGGATATTCTGTGGATATGGATTTCAATACGTTTATCCCAACTTCTATTATCGATAATGTTGCGGATCATTTATTTGTTGTTTTTGTTATTATTGATGTAGTGCCGTTGTCGTTGTTGTTTTTGTTGTTGGTCGGTTCATCGCCGGCGAAACGTTGGCATGAAAATAGAAGAACAAGAAACAGAGGAAGGGAGCGCGCAAGAAGCGCACAACACAAGAGCACAAATTAGCATTACAGTTAACATTTTGCGAGACAAAAATAATGAGTTAAGTTTTTTCTGATTGCGAACTTGTTTCCTAATTTAACAAAAAATTTAATTACTTTCACTGTCAGCTATTCTTTTTTCAGCATTTTCAATACCGTTAATCACATTTCATTTGCAATTTGCAATTTTTCAGGGCACAGCAAATCGAATTTTACTCTCCGCAGCAGTCACAGTCCGCACTAACAGTCAGTCGGGTTCTTTTTAGTCGTTGTCGTCTCTGCCCGTCGTTGTCGGTCTTTCGCACGCACACACTCATGCAAACATACATACATACAGTGACTCGCTTACAGACACTCAACTCTCACATACATTCAGACACACACACACACATACACGCAGTCAAGCACAGCAGGCACTCATACTTACAAACATACACACGGTGGCTGACAGGCACGCACACACACACAGAAAAACACTACCACCATTATAAGCGAAACGGGGCAACGAAATTTCTTTTCTTATATATTGTATATTTTGAAAAAATGGGATAAAATAAATACGAAGCGCGATACGAATTGATGGATTTGCACAACTAACAACTAAAACATATCATCATTCAGCTACAGTTTGAGTTTGAGAGCTGTTGTCTCGGGAGTCGTAGACACGGGTGCCAAGAGGCCACCAAGCGACATGCGAAATTCGAATGCGAATCGCGAACGTGAATTATATTCGTATGCGAGAATGCAGCTGCTGCTTACCTTTGGGGTTTTTGTTAAAAAAAAAAATTGTTGTATATAGAAACGAATTGTAGCCGCTCTCCGTATCGTTGTTGTTGTGGATTTTTTTTTATTATTATTATTATGTATGTTATTCTTATTATTATAGTTCTAATACGTCGGACCGTCGACCGTCGTCGCTTGTATTTGTATTTAATATTAAACAATTTCGCTTGCGACCGCCGCTTTAGTTGCCGCCTGTCTTTCGTTCTGTCCACAGCGAGGCAGTCAGCGAAACAGCCAGAGCCAGAGCCAACCAGCAATAAAGCTAGCAGTAGTCGCTGCCTCTGCCTTCAAATGCCAGTGGCGTCGACGAACAGGGGCTCTGCAAAAAAAGGATGCAGCTGCGCTGGCAATTGAATTACTCCGAATTACAGGAACGCCTTATCTCAAACTCGTCACGATTGACTATGACGGCAACTGAAGTTGTATCTGACAATTGGCAGTAGCGGCGGCAGCGCACCCCTTGATGCCGCACGACTGTGTGCGCACCGCTTTATCGTCGTTTCCACTTTCGAACGTTCATTCGTATTCAATGCTTGTCGCTGTTCGCTACAAGCGGCGCTGGCCGTAGCTCTGGCAGCGGCGTCAGCGTACATAGGGGTGGCATTGTCTCATGGATTCTAGTTTTTCCAACTGTTTGTTGTATTTTGTATTCGTTCATAACAACAACAACAAATTGCGAAGGGGATGGGGGAAATGTTAAATTAATTACTATCTGGCATACGAATGCACAATGCATGTGTATGTACATCATCCATCCATCTATCAATGTACAATTGTATTGCTGTCCCTGTCACCAACGCCCCTGGCAGTTTATCGCTCCGTATACTTGCATTCATACATACTCAATGTATGTACGCTCGTTGTTGTATCGTTCGCCGTCGCGTTCGTGTTCGCATTCGTTCGTTTTACCATTTGCGTCTTTGTCTCGGTTTTATCGTCATTCCCGCTTTGCGTTCATGATTCGTTGTTGCTGTTGTTGTTGTTGTTGCCTTTTTACTTACCCTATTCGTCGTCGTCGGCGACGCGTATAGCAGCTGCAATTTAGCTCTGTAGCTGTTGACTGTTTGTGGTTCGCTTATTTTTACCCTATGTTCGTTTCACACAGCCATACACACACACAGAGGCACAGGCACATCTGTATCTGTCATGTTCATGCTCATGTATTGTTGCTTTTGGTTTTGCTGTTGCTGTTGCCGTTGCCGTTGGGTCGCAGCGTTGCCACATCGAGTACAAAATTTCAACTTCAAACGAGTTTTACATGCATGAAATGTGAATATGAATCTGAATCTAGCTCTGTCATGCCCACAGCATATGTATGTACATGCAAGTACATATGTATGTACTGTGCCCGCAAATTATTAATGATAATTAGATGAGAAGACAAATGTTAGAGCGTTGGTTCGTTGCGCTTGTTTCACGCAAAGATACCCTACAATTGCAAAATGAAGCAGAAGTTTTGCATTTGACGTTTTTCCAAAGCAGTAGATACAAGATACAGATACACACATACACATACACATTGTGACAGGCACAGATACAAACACATTCACAGTCAGAGCGTGACATACGGATGCACACAAGCGAAAGGGAGAAGCCCGTCGCACGTTGCTTGCGCCGTGTTGTGTTCATTGTTGCTGTTGCTGTTGCTATTGCATTTGTTGTTGTTGTTGTTGCAGTTGTTTTTGTTGCGGCAGACATAACGAATATGGGGTTTAAAACATTTCAGATCCACTTACAAACTACCTCCAGTAAAATGGTTTTATGAGCAAACCAAAATATTTAATACGCAATAAGCGAAAATCTTACATTTATACATTCTTACATTTATTATGCCTATTCCTCTTTAGATAACATACTATACCGTTAGACTAAGTAACCGTTAAGCGCTTTGTAATTGTGGTAGGACAATTTGCCAATTTGAATATGTTAACAATAAAAAGGGATGGGTGGTGGTTGGTGGGGAGTGTAAGGCAATGCCGCATTTGAGGTTAGGCACGAACACCACTTGTCGCTTGTCGATTGACGTCAGCGAAACCCGTTATTCCGCTTGATGTTGTGAACAGACTTTTAACAATTCATAAGCCAATTTGACATGTACCAACTGTTCGTCCTTTAAGGCCCTTTAAACAAATGTACCACAATTTTTGGCATGGATTATACATGCATGCAAAATGCCGTTATTATCTTAAATGTTCGTAATTGTCGCTCAAAATATAAATTTCTTTATTGATTCGACATGGAAACCCCAAATAAAACACATGGAATATATTGCAAAAGTCATTTAATTTTTCTTTTTATACAAAAGTCAGCGAAAACCACATAAAACACCTGCAGTTGTCAAAGAAGAAAAAGAAGAGAAGAAATTTTAAGGTTATGTATATTTTTTTTGAATGATAATCCTTTGATATCCAGGCTATATACATCTGATTTTAGCCATCGTGCCTCATTTGGTGGCGCAGTTCGCGCATTGTTATCTGTAAAAGTTTGTGCAGAATATTAGGAAATATACATTGTCTACGATTTTGTTTTGTTTGAAGTCGTGTTCAGTGTTGAGCGATAGATACATTTGCTGGTTAGATACATCTTGTTGTTTACATGTCTGATCATTATATTATTATTATTATTACTATTAATATTATTATTATTATTATTTACCTTTAAAATTCAGTGAACATTCTTTTGTAATTGTTACAGTCGGCTTAAGAACTCTTTAACTGATAACAAAATCAAGTAGATACTTTATATATATATATAAATTATTATGAACATAACAATGACGGATTACATAAACGCAATATGATATGCAATCCAACTTGGGTTTCTAGGTGGTTGGGGCTGATTGTTCTGGGCATCGTGTTAGATATAGTAGAACTGGGATGTTTGGAACTGCGTAAGAGCAAACTCAATAACTTCAGGATTAGATACAATATCATTTTAATGACTATAAGTTTTGGCGAACCAATGCAATCTTGCTAATCGATTAATTGAATGCTATATATATATATATATATATATATATATATATATATATATATATGTATATACATATATATGATGGTGTTCAGAGTTAGACATAAATGCGAATGCGGGCAGTATTGGGTTGATATCAATTCATATCTATATCTTCCAATCGTACAGGTTGCGTGTACGGTATAACCGATTTCTTGTTCACGTCTCGCGACAGCGCCTTTCTCATATCTGTAAAGGTTGCAGAAGGATTTATAGCTGCACATTTTGGGAAATAGATTCTAAAACTATAACTTGCCATACGCATCCTCATCCTGATCGCCGGAATAGTACTCGAGTATTGTACGGTAGATGATGTAGCCTAGATTCGTATACATATTGATTGCCACTTTGTTGCTCTTGCGCACAAACAGATCCACAAAGTAGGCGCGTTTCCTAGGCAAATGAATGAAACAGTTAAGTGTTATTACATCTAATTGTGGGTAGTTTAAAATTGTGTACTTTTCCGATATATCCTCCAGGAAGTTCATCAGTAGAGCCGCCAGTCCAAGTCGCCTATAGTCAGGCGACACTGTCAGAGCTGTCACATGACCATGCCAATTATCCAAGTGACCCTCAACCTTGCCCATAACTGCAACAAATGCAAAATGAATGTTAAATTACCTTGTTGTCATATCTTTCTACATTTATAGCAAAGTGGGTACACTTTAGGCAAAATGGTACACTTTCTTATATGTTGAATTTAAGACAAGGTACACTTTGTGCACGAAAACACAAGTGGCAACCGTGTCCAACACTTACTGTATCCCATTATGTGCTCGCTGGGCGACTCTGCCAGTTGGAAGTATTCCGGCCATTTGGCCAGATATTGAGTGTAGAAGGACAAGCCGTATGTCTCCGTCAGCGGATCAAAATTTCTGAAATATCCAAATTATAAATAGGCGCACATCTTGCTGATTGCTTGCGTCATACTTACACATTATTAAATTTAAATAGGTCATCACAGGTAAATGGTCGCAGTGTAGTCATTTTTATATATTTTTAAGATTTTTAATGCACTTGTTTTGGCGACACACACCGGTGCCGTGAATGAATTAGAGATTACAGTTGTCACATTGTCATTCCGAACAAGTTCCAATGAACGCATGATCTGAGAATAACACTGCTTAGTAGTTCACTCAAATGAATTCATTCGTTCAGTTTAAGCAGTGCACATTGCGCAGGTATGAATTTTATAGCGTGACGTCACAAGCATGCAATTTCAAATACCAAACAACTAATTATTCATGATGTGAGTAAGTAAATTAATGAAATACATTAAATATATAGTCATATGCTTAATAAGTATATTTTTCCAGGAAGTACAATCAATATATTCGGGGATGAGGGATTGTTGGCAAAGAGTGCGCGCTTAAATTTGAAATCTGAGTTTATGACGTCATGCGCAGTGGGTGCTCATAAAAGTTGCGCACATATCTGCATTATCTGTGGCCTTCATAACGCTGCGGATTAGGGCAACAGGAAAGTGTGTTGCAAGCAAATGGCAAAGAATTGCCATTGGATTCACTGCGGTCGCGGTGTGTGAGCGGTGCTGTAGTTTAAACAAAGCAGTAAGTGCATACATACCTCATTAATTGTAGTTACTATGCAGCATACTTATTTCATATCAAGCAGTGCTCAATTTTTGAGCTTCACGTCCTGTTGCAACAACGTCAAGGGTCGAGCGCAACAGTTGCTGAACTTTCAGCATGAATGCGTCGGCAGCTGCAGCTGGAACTGCGGCAACCGCAGCAACTACAGCGTCAAGGGGCAAGCCCCACGACAGTGGCACATTGACGCGCGAGGATTTCGATGGCGGACCCGTGAGCATTGATGAAGTGGAGACAGGGCTGTTTCTGGGTAAGCGAAAACCAATAACAATGCCATTGGCAACCCTGGAAATTAAGATGAGCTTGTTGCATGTTGTATGTTGCATATTATAGGCAACCTGACGGCCGCCACGCATATGGATACTATCAAATCCTTTAAAATTACACATATATTAACATTGGACTCGGTGCCGTTGCCCAAGCACATTGTGGACACCAGTTTTCTGACCACAAAATACGTGCAAAGTGAGTTACCAATGCGACGACAGATTCTGTTGAAAATGTTCTCATGTTCTCATGTGAAACTCTTTAACAGTTGCCGACATGCCACGCGAGGATATATTGCAGCATCTGGATGCTTGTGTGGATTTCATTGGCAATGCATTGGACCAGCAGCACAATGTGCTTGTACACTGGTAATTGGCTATGATGCACATGCTCCTAATCCATCTAATCCATTGTTCTTTTGTTAGTTACTTTGGCGTCAGCCGCAGCTCCTCGGCGGTGATTGCGTTTGTGATGAAGCGCCATAATTTGGATTATCAGGCAGCCTTTGATATGGTTAAGGCCAAGCGTCGCTTTGTGCAACCAAATGCTGGGTTTGTTGCACAGTTGAAGCTCTTCCGTCGCATGGGTTACAAGATTGATCCAAGCTATCAACGCTATAAGATGCATCGACTCCGCTTGGCGGGTGAACAGATGCGCAAGGCAAAGATCTTGCCACAGAGCTTCCACAGTGTTGTGCGTCCGGATCCGGACATAACACGCGAGAATCCCGAACCAATTGTGTTTCGTTGTCGCCGCTGTCGTCGTGTCCTTGCCACCAAATCCCATGTGCTGGAGCATCGTTCTCGCAACGCATCCGCTGCTAGTTTAGATGCTGAGGCATCACAGCCGCCGCCGCCGGCGCTTGCGACAGCAGCTGCAAGCGCAACCGGCGGCAGCGAGCCACGTCTGCTCGAGCAGCTGGCGGAGCGCATAAGGAAAGCATCGTTGGGTTCACCGAATCATGAGATCAATGCCAGTGCCAGCAGCACACCATGTCGTAGTTTGGTGTTTGTGGAGCCCATTGCGTGGATGCATCGCATCATGCTCAACACCCAGGGACGACTCTATTGCCCCAAATGCGAGCAAAAGCTGGGCAACTTCAGTTGGATTAATGGTAATCTCTATATAGTGTCCTCTCATCATGTATGTATATAACTCAAGATTTGTATTCCTTGCCTGCAGCCTGTCAATGTCCTTGTGGCGAGACCATGACGCCCGCTTTCTACTTGATACCTTCCAAGGTGGAGCTCTCCAAGGCTGTGCAGAATGTCCAGACAACGGTCTAAGCTGTGCTTCCATTTTATTGCCGAAGGGCAACAAGAAAGGCAGGAGGATAACTGGGTGAGGGAAGAGAATGAGAGAAGGAAGCAGAAAGAGAATGAGAAACTGAATGAGGGAAAGGATGGGAGAATGAAAAAAATAAGGAACTGAATGAGGAACTAGTTAAGAAAAAGGACGATGAAGAGAATGAGGAACTGGATGAGGAAGAGAATGAGAGAAAGTAAGAGGAACTGGATGAGGAACTAGATAAAGGAGTGTATAAGGAAAATGATGAGGAACTGGATGCGGAAGAGAATGAAGGAAGACAAGTATGAGGAACTAAATGAAGGAATGGATGAAAAAAAGGATGAGGAACAGGCCAAAAGAATGCTTCAGTTTTTACTCAAAATACAAGTATAGAGAAGTAAAGGAAAAGCAAGAGGAAACTAAAGAGGAAAAGCTTAAACATTTACTGAGAGGAAAAGCCAAAAACGAAAGAAGAAAAGTGCAAACCAAGCTTCCAAAGGAAAACAAAAAGTAGGGGAGAAAAAATACAACTAATACAACTAAAGGGGAAAAGGAAGAAAGCAAAAGAGAATGAATGAAGTATAAGAAATGAACGAATGGAAGAAGAAGAGTGCAACCCAAACTTCAAATTGAAGAAAAGAAAAGCAAAGGGAAAGACCGAAGACAGATGAAGGAAAACTAAACAAACAAAAGCTACAAATTTTGCTGAAAATGAAAGAAAACGAGAAAGAAAAGGAAAGGAAGGAGAAAGTGAAACAAAACGTTGCAATTCTTGTAGAAGCAGAAAAAAGCCAAGTAAAATTTGAGGAAAAGTACAACTAAAATATTTATAGTTAGCCAAGAATGTTAAGAAGGTTAGGGATAATAAGCAGGAGAAGGAGAAGGAGCAGAAGACGGAGATTAAGGATATAGCTAGCAAATGAAATTCGCTAATGCTGATGTAATTATAAACAAAAGCACATGTGTAAATGTACATTAAAGATGCATATGCATAGAAGATATATATATATATATATATTCGAGTATTCCATGTTGAAATCGGTTTTGTGCTGTTCCATTTTGCATTTGCATCGCTTTTTGCATTATTAAACACACACACACACACATATATATATATACATACTATATGTGTAAATATTAATAATAATTATAAACGTATTTACATAATTTTAAAACACTTTTTGGAAACGTATTTTGCGCATTGTTGTGTGTGGACCAAAATGAAAATAAAATAAAATATTTCAATAAATAAATAATAATATTGCAAAAAGGCCACAAAAAAAAAAATAAATAAATAAACTAAATCAAAAGTTAATGTTAATGTTAATATAAAAAAAAAAAGTGAAGATTTTTTCGGTGACAATATTAAGCAACAAAAAAATTTAATTATAAAATTTTGAATTATGCTATAAATGTTGTACGTTATATTTATTGTTAATAACAATTGTCCGCCAATCTTAAATAATGTAATATAATAATGTTATTTGCGTGTATAAGAAAGAGATGCCATGAGTTTGTTAATGCTGCTCTAATTGCACACAGACTTTATGTCTGCCTCTCCCTCTCCCACTCACTATCGCCGTATTCACCTCTCTCCATCTGCATATCCACCTCACTCCATTTCCATCACAATATCCACCTCTCTCTCTATCAATCTACAATGGTGAAAGGCTGCATTCCAACGTAATGTTTTGTCCATATAACGGGAAATGGTACGTTTTATAGCGAATTCACGCAGAGCAAGAAAAAGAAATGCTGAAGTATGATTATTTGAATTGAGAGACAGAGAGAGAGAGAGATAGAGAAACTATCGATGTGCTTTGAACTATATATATTCGATATATGTTGTATATATATATGAATGTGAAAATAAATCAAAAGTGAGTTTGTTTTTCTCTTCAACAAACGATGATTGCAATTGGAAATTCTTGTGTGGCACGTGGAACAGTCATGTGGCGCTTGCAAACCAGAGGCAAGCACCGTTTGTTGGCCACCTTTGACTTTGACAACACGATCATCGATGGCGATTGCTGTGATGCCGTCCATAGTTTAATGCGACCAGCATGGGAGCCAGTTAAATTCCAAAAGTTGGTGCAACAAGTGGGTTGGATCAAGTATATGCGACATGTCCTACGATTGTTGCACGACCAGCAGGGCTTGATGGCCAACGAGATTGTGCAACAAGTGCGACAATTACCAGCGGTGCCGGGCATGTTGTGCTTGCTCCGTCGCCTGGCCATAGAACCCAACATGGACATGTGCATTTTGAGCGATGCAAATTCTTGCTTCATCAGTGAATGGCTCACGGCCCATAGACTGGCCAACATCTTTGCGGCGATCTATACAAATCCAGCCAGAATGCAGCCTAATGGGTATCTACAGGTCGATCCCTATGAGCAGCAGACACACTGCGCTCAATGCCCCCCAAATCTGTGCAAAGGCAGCGTCATCAACGCATTGATGAACTGTTCCCCCAACAAATACAAGCGCATCATTTACGTTGGCGACGGTTGCAACGATCTGTGCCCCATCCGTTGTCTGCGGCAACGGGATGTTGCATGCATCCGGCGGGGCGAGGAGTTGCACGAGAGACTGCCGGCGCATATAGATGAAATACGTTCCCAGATACTCATTTGGCGGAATGGCCATGAATTGCAACATCAACTATTTTCCGGTATTTTGTAGAGTATTCAAAATTTGTTGGTAAGGCAAAATTATTAATGCTGCTGTTTTATTCGACTTATAAATATGTTTGTTTCTTTCTTGTTTCGTTTCTTCGTATGCGTAATATATATATATATACATATATATATATATATATATACTTATATATATATATATATATATATATATATATATATATATATACATGTTCATATATCTTGTATATAATAATATATTTCACTTAATAAGGACTTATTGCATAAAGTTCAATGGAAAATTAGATTTTTACCAAGTGCAAAACGGCTTCGTTTTTCTGTTTTGTTTTGTTTGTTTTTTTGTTGTTGTTTGTTTTTAAGTAGACGAATTTTCTTTATATACTTTACTTTATGTTACGTTAGCTTACACTACGCTACGTTACGTTACGTTAAACGTTAAGCTATTGTTACTTAACGTTAGCGTTGCCACCTCTCTTCTCTGCGTATTTATATTTAATTTAAAAAATTTGCATTTCTTCATCTTTAACTAATTCACACAATATTATTTGTTGTTGCTTGTGCTTGTTTATGTATATTTATATATATAGATACACTATATATCAATATATACGAGCGTGTGTGTGTGTGTGTGTGTGTGTATATATGAGTGAACGTTAGCATAAATTACATTATAATACATTCTTAAGCCTAATCATAATAGTAAATATTGTGGTTGCTGCTGTTGTTGTTGTTGTTATGCTGTCGCCATTTTGTCAATGCAGCTGCCGCACCAACAAGAAGACACTACTAATATGTACATACATGCACACATATATGCATGCGTGCATCTAAACACACACACACTCACGCACACACACACACACACACACCCACATACATACGTATGCATTTTGTATTTGTATTTTGCGCTTAACTATTTTACATGTCTAAGCTTATCGAATACAAATTAGTATTACAAGTACATACACAATTTGACAAAAAAAAAGAAAAAAATTTGTTTAATTACATATACATAATGTTACTTGTTTTGTTTTATTCATAATATATATTATTCGTATAGTACAATTGTATAAGCTATACATACATAGACATAATTTGTTGCGATATTTTAATATTTCGACAAAACACAAAAGAAGACCACAATGTGCGTGAGTGTGTGTGTGTATGTGTGTGTGTGTCTGCGGAGTATGTGATGAAGGAGGAGAGTTAGAGAGACAACACAGTTAACAAATTGTAAACATATATAATTCAAAAAACACATTAGGTTTCATAATTGTTGTTGTTTAATGCGCGCACAGCGTTGCCAGACAAGCATATGTGTGTCTGACAACGACTGCCGCTAGAAAATGGCATGTGGCAACGCCAAAAGGACGCAAGTGTTTGCACACAATTAAAAATTTAACTAAAATGCAGCTAATGAACTCGATGCTTCTGTGTGTATGTGTGTGTGTGTGTATTGTGACTTAGTTGCTAATTTAAACAGTTGAACTTAAGCATAAACATAAATTGATCTTGTTTTTGTTGTTGTCATGTGTTGTAACATAATTAGCAGTATTTTTCTTGACCTCTTTGCTCGCTCTCTTTTCTTTTTTTTTTTTTTTTAACTTAAGTAACATAATTATAGGCGGAGGCATTTAGCTTAGATTATATTTTATGAATATAAAACAATTAAAAATAAACAAAAAAAAAAAAAAAAAAAAAAAATAATTATTAACATACGCCAAACCGCATACATATACAATAGCTTGTGTTAATACTATGCACGTGTGTGTGTGCGTGTGTGTATGTATGTGTGTGTGTGTGTGGGAGGGAGGGAAGTAGGTGGAGTTTGTTGACACCGCGACCCGCGCTTACTACAAGTCCGTTAAAGTGCGCTTGGCACAATAACGTATAACCCCCACTCAGGCAACAACCGGCGGCGGTGCTATGCCAATGGTTGTTGTTGTTGTTGTTGTTGCTGTGGCTGCTGCTGCTCCAGTTGATGTTGTTGTTGCTGTGGCTGCTGCTGCTCCAGTTGTTGCTGGGGTTGCTGTTGTTGTTGTTACTATTGAGTTGTTGCTTGCGGCGGGCGTTGTCGTTATTGTTGTTGCTGTTGTGGCAGCATCTGGGGCAGCAACCATCATTAGCGCACTATCAATGTCATTTTTATTAAAGCCAAAATCATGTCTTCTAATCTCTACCAGCTGCAACTGTTGTTGTTGTTGTTGGTGTAGTGGTGGTTGCTGCTGCTGCTGTCGCTTAACTGCAATTGGCAGTGTGGCGGCAACAACATGCGCCTCTGCTGCCGTTGCACTGTTTGCTGTTATTGTTGTTGTGGTTGTTGTGGTGTTGCAAGCTTTTGGACTAAGTGCAGCATCTGTTAAACTGACAGCGATGTTGAAGCCACCATTGGCCTGCACTGGCGACTGAGATTGAGGAGACTGGTTACTGTTGTTGCTATTATTGCTGATGCTGCTGCTGCTGCTACTGCTGTTGTTGTAGTTGTTGTTGCAACTGCTGCTGAGCGTTGCCGGAGGAGGCGGAGTACGCTTGGTGGGCTTGGAGCGCGCACACGGCACACATAACATGGAGCAATGTTCACGCAAATTGGTGATGTGATCGATGCGATACTCGTTCATCCATTTAACCTTTTTGTGCTTCACAGGCTTAACACTCTTATCCCCATTGGGTGAAGATGAGGACACTGAGGATTGCAACGTCTGTCCAGGAGGCAAACCCTCTGGTCGCGTGGCGCCACAACGCATACAAATCGAGCAACGTTCACAGCTCCAGCGACCTAAAAAAAAAAAACAAACCAAAGAATTTAATATATTTATAATGTATATTGAATAATGTATATTGTATATTGTATATTTAATACTCACCATCAGGCACCGTCTTAACGCCCAGGCAATAAATGTGATAGCCGCGATCGCATTGCTCGCAATAAAGCATTTTGCCAGGTTGCTGGCTGCTGCGGCACTTGATGCAGCATTTGCAATCCGCGCATTGCCAATTGTAGTTCCTCACGCGTCCCACCATGCGCTGGGGCATCTCTATGCAACTGGGATGCACTGCAAGTACAATTAATTCAATTAATAAGAAAACTCATTTTGCAGCCTTTTTCCAATGTAAGCAAACAAACGTTGCCAGATCGCTTGAACGAAATGCACAATTGAATTAATTCCATATAGTTGGCAATTATGGTGAGAGAGAGAATTATTCTCCTAACAGTGTAAACTAAGATAGTTGGCAATACTGATGAAGCAGTTCGTTTGCAGTCGGTTCAAATAATAAACCAAATGAACTTAAAGAAAGTTTCACAACGTTGGCAAATTATTTACAATAATCACACAAGCAGTTTTTAATTTTACAGTCGGTTCAAATAATAAACAAAAAAGGCAATCAACGTTGCCAAACAGTGCAAGAAATCCTTCCTACTGTTCAAAAGAATATAACTTTCATTTCAGGAAAGTTGGCAACACTGCAAGTTACTCAATATTCAGTTGGCAATACAGATCAAGCAATATGGCGTTTGCATTTGTACATACAAAAAATATAATAATAAATAAATAGATAGACAACTTACCTCTACGTCGACAGCTATAGCAGCGTATAAAGGCCTCGGGCATATTTCTTGAATTGCGATGTTGACTGCGCAGACAGACACCGCAATTTGAGGATAATCTCGCATCCTGTTCACGCTTCTGTTCAATATCGCTGCTGGAGTTAATAGAGCTGCTGCTGCTGGCACTGCTGCGACTGCTTTGACTGCTTGCGCTGCTGCTGCAGCTACTGTCGCTGTCACCATCGCTCTCCTGCAAGGCAAAAACAACAACAAAGTATATGTTTAACAGTGCACTTAACAGTGAAAGAGAGCAAGATTTCCGCATTTATACATGTGTAGGTGCGTGTGTGTGCTTACCGATTCACTGCTGCTGGCATCACTACTGCTACTGCCGCTATAATAGGAGGCGCTTGACATTTTGGCTTCATTGCTGCGCAGCTGGTGCAGCTGACGCGCACGTTGACTGCGACGCACGGTGGATGCAGTGGATTTCGTGGACTCTGCCTTAACGGGATCAAGCAACAGCTGCTGAGGCTTCTCCAATGCAGTGTTCAAAGGATAAGTTCTGAAATATAAATGAATCAATCAATGAACATTATTAGTTATCTTAACAGTGCGTAAGTTAACTTATTATTTATATTTATAATGCAAATTTGTTTGACTTACCTCAGCTCGGCGGGCGTTAACTGACGATAGTTGGACGTAAACTGACCTGGCACCAGGGCCAGCGGATAGGCATAATCCGGACGTTGATAGGTGACATCGTAGAGACGTGGCGGCAATAGATTTGGTGGCGTTGGCATATTCTCAGCCTGGGCTGCCGATCTCACAGCATTTGTGATGGAGCGATGCAATAACGTTGAACTTGGCGCTGAGCGTGGCACAGGCAGATTCATGGTAAATGTTTGCAGATCTAAGCATGCAACACGCTCCTCCTTCCGCCTAAAAGAGAGAGAGAGAGACAGAGAGAGAGAGAGAGATAAATTAGTTTAATAAATTGTTAAGCATATTAATATTGGTTAATTGTGTACTAACGTCTTATTGAAGTACACATTCCATTTGCTTGCGGAGAGCATGGCACGATCGCGTGCCTGCAGGCCACGCCCATTGCCGACAGTTAGTCCCAGTGCCTTTTGTTTCGCCTCGATATCCTTGAGATGCTTTTGCCGTATATATTCCTTATAATCCTCATATTTATCATAGAAATCGGCATACATAATGTCCAATATATCGGAGGCCCACACCGCTGTTATCCCCAAATCGCACATTTTCTCGCTAACAAGTCCTTTCTCCTGCAACCAATTGCGCTCCTCCATATCGACTGGACGACGCGGAAGATCCGGATATTTGCGCTTAAAACTGGTAATGCCCAAATAGAGGGCAACCTGCTCCTGGATCATGAACGTATCCCGATTCTTTGATGGACAACATCCCTTGGGCGGTGGCCAATCATATTCCGCAATTGTCGAGGCATTAAAGTCCGTGCTGCAAATGATAAACAATTCAAATTATAATGAGATTGAGTTATAAATTCGAGTTAACAACTATTAACTTACTCTTCGGCCACGCATATTTCCATTTTCTTTTTCTTCGGACGTTTCAACGCTGATCCAATGATGGCATCCACTGATTGACCCTGATTGGAGTCAATCAAGCTAACGCTGCTCACCATCGATGATTGTGATTCCTCGTTGTTAAGAAAATCCAATTGTCTGTGAATTAATCAGATATTAGTTTATGCATAACAACTGTTCCCATGTTAGCAACTGTTCCCAGTCCAATTGGCTACTCACTTTTGTGGCGTCAACGGTGGCTCCATGCTGGTAACCGATTGATTGCTGTTATTTAGATCGGCGCTCATGCGTGTGTCCTCCTCGAATACCTGCGGTGACTGCAACAAACACAAACACAACCATACAAAACATTAACAAACATCATAAATGTATTTTCTCTTATTTCATATTGTGTTTTTTTTTTGTTCTTGTTTTTTATTTTATGCATTGATTTTGATTCTCTGCTGCCGCGCTGTTTCAAACAGCAGCGACGCCGGCAGCGCGAGCGTTCAATCTAAGAGCGCGCGTAAGAAGAGAGCATGAAAGCAATGTGACAGCGTTGCCAGCATGCAAAATTCTACACTGTGGGGAAGCGCCAAAGAGCTAACGCAAGCAGCGTGTGCGCGCGCTCTCTCACTCTTACTCGCTCTTTTGGGGTATGTCTCTCTGTCAGAGCGCAACGACGCAGCAGGTGTGGTGAAGTTGGCTTTAGCATGCCGTTGCCTTAGCATTGCTTCGTTTGCCGACGGACGCACATCATGAGCGAAAAAAAGAAACACACACACTCACACACACAATGAAACAACAAAAAAAATGTTCAGCTGATTAAAATCGCAGGTGAAGAGACAACAACAATGCTGTTGTTGCTCTGCTGACTGCATTCGCGTGCTGTTGTTGTTGATATTGCTATACTTGTTATTGTTGCTATTTGTGTAATTGTATGCATTTTTGGTAGCAGTTGGCAATGAATGCAACGCGCGCGCCCTTTGATTTTAATTACGACACACAGTTTTACTAGCTTAGTATGTGTGTGTCTGGTCTGTGTGTGTGTGTGTGTGATGTTTGCATACCTCTGTAGCTGTGTGGGTGCTTGCTTGGGAGTGAGCAACATTTACGTAATAAAACATAAACAAGATGCAATACTACTAAAAACAATGAAAAATAAGCAAAATTCTAATGCACAATTTGTAAGAGAGAACTAACACTCACACATACAAACTACACATATATATAGAAAATAAATTGAACGAAACGCACACACACACACACACACGTGCAGCACAGACAATGCGGCATCCTTTGAATGAATCATGCACAGAAGAAGAAGCAGCAGTTGCTAATGAAAGCTCTTCTCTTGTACCGCGCTTTAAATACCCTTTAATTTTGTTTTTTTTTTTTTGTTCGATTGTGAATTGCAAATTCAGTTTAACTGATATTTATTTAAGCAAAACGCAGTGTGCTCAGCTACGAGATACCCTGCACTCAGATATTTTTTAAATAACGTAATTTTAATTTGCATGGACTTAATTACATATCTAAACACATGTGTATGTGTTATACACAGATCATATGTTAATTGTGTTTCAGTAGTTACCCTATGTCCATGCACTAGTACAGGGTATACAACTTTAGTTAATTGAAATCAATAGTAAATAAATCAACTTTTATCTCTACACTATTGTGCTATTTATATGTCCTTTTATTCCTCTTTAGAATTCTACAGGGTATATTATGCATTATCCTACACTCAGCTGACTGAATTGATAGGGTATATAATGTGTGCATATTTGTGTCATTATTAATTACGTTCAAGAACACATTCTATTAACTGTGTATCACATATGTGCTATGGCACCGAAGTACAGGGTATAGGGTATACAACTTTGGTTCTCTATTCTTAATTTCAAGAAAATCATGCTATAATAAGACTTGTGCTATTTATATGATAATTTCTTGAATTCAGCTGAATTTCTACAGGGTATATAGGGCATTAGCGTACACTCACCGGACTGAATAGACCTTTAAGCCGCTCCGGATCCGGCTGATGCTTGAGTCCGCCCACACAACGCGGCCGACTCATGGCAATTGCCTTTGCCACCGCACTTGCCCCTCGACCCATGCGTGGCACACGCGGCTGTGCGGCATTTGTGGCATTGCGACTCGAGATGCTGTTGCTGCTGCCGCTGCGCGCTGATCCTCCAGCACCTGCACCAGCAGCGCCGCCAGCTCCCCTCGAACCGCGGCCACGCCCCCGGCCACGAGTTGGCGTCGTTGGCGTTGCATTACCACCAAATGTGGCCAAGATGTTGCAAGATGCCGATGATTCATCTGTGAGGCAAAGTAATGAGTTAATGATGGGTATCTTATAGTCTTACAGTCAGTCTTACCGCCAGAATGCTCGAGTGTGTTGAAATTGTCCTCATCATGGGAATCATGTTGACTGCCACCGCTGATGCTGTTGCAACTCATGTTGTTGTTGTTGTTGCTGCTGGTCGTGTTGCGCAATTGTTGTGTGGCCAAAATGGATGAGAAGTCATTGGGCTGAAAGATGACGTCGGGCAATGGATCTGACGATGACAATATGGTTGTGGGTGGCAGCATGGAATTGCCACCGATTGTGGCAGCTGTTGTTGCCGATAATGATAATGCTGATGCTGCAACCGCTGATGAGGTGGCTGATGATGTCGCTGTTGCTGTTGTTGCTGTCGTGGCGCTGCCATTGCTGGTGGATGAGGAGGATGAGCACATGGTTAAGTCGATGGCATATGCTGCCATGCTATTGTTGTTATTATTGCCATTGTTGTTTGTCTCCGTCTCCGTTTCATCCTCATCATGTTGCTCACTCCTCCTTCGGCTGCTTGCCTCCAGACGCACCAATTCATGCACCTCCTCCTCGGAGCTCACTGGAGCTGTTATCGCATATGATTTTCTCAGACGCTTGCGTGTGCTTTTCGCTGGTGTTGCTGCTGCTGATGCTGCTGCTGTTGTTGGTGTTGCCACATTGCCACGTCGTGTGGCACGTCGCGGCGTCGTCCCAACGGACAAACGCTGTGTTGCATCCTCACAGACGCGATTGTTCTCCATCGTCTGTGGCGTCATCATCATCGAGTTGCCGATCACCTCCGTCTCGGCACTCACCATATCGATGGCCAGACGTTTCCTCAACAGTTGCACGCGTCGTGACTTTACCGCACTGTCCGCTGTGGCATCCACAGCTGCTGGGGCAGGTGTTCCTGGCGTGCATGCGGCCGCATCATTTGCATTCCTTTTGGGGCGACCACGTCGTTTGCCTGTCGTCGTCGTTGTCGTCGCTGTTGTGCCTGTTGCAGCTGCTCCTGGAGTTGTTGTTGCTGCTGCTGCTGCTGCGCCTGGTGTTGTTGTTGCCGCTGCTGCAACTTGTCCACTTGCGCCACCCATGCCGCCCGACAACTTCTCATAGACAACAGCTGCCACCGCCAGACGCATCTCCTCCATCAGCAGATTGCCATTGCTTAGACCATGTTGTGGCTCCTCCAAGTCCGTGTTGAGTATGCGTTCGTGTTTCTGCTTGCGACTCCGATGCGTTGTCTGTTGTTGTTGCTGTTGCACTGTTGTTTTTGCCGCAGCAGCAACTGTTGCTGTCGTGTCGTTGCTGCAATTGTGCGTCTGCTTGTCGTTCTCATTGTTGTCCAGGCGCCGCTGTTTACTGGGCGGCAACTATAACCCAGACAGAGAGAGAGAGAGAGAGAAAGACAGGAGTATTATTAACAAGTCGCTGAACCGGTTCGCAAAGTGGTTCAACTGAATAACTCAGCAAATAATGCAGCTAGAACGCTCAAATTTGACAACTACACTGTCCTTGTAGTGTCTGATTATGTGAGTGCATTAGAACCAGTTCGCAGCTAGTTCATAATCATGGTTCACAAAGTGGTTCAGTTGAATAACTTAGCAAGTAAT
Source organism: Drosophila funebris (assembly GCA_018901825.1). Taxonomy (NCBI): domain Eukaryota; kingdom Metazoa; phylum Arthropoda; class Insecta; order Diptera; family Drosophilidae; genus Drosophila; species Drosophila funebris. Next base: position 302,880 of record JAEIFK010000455.1, on the reverse strand, counting down.
ACAACTGGGAAGATCAAATTGTATATGCTACAACTAATTAGGTTTTCTGTGATTTATCAAAAAGAACTGTTACTGAACTAGTTCGCATTAGTAGTTCATATGAATAAATCAGTTAGTTACAAATCGCTATGAGCATGTTTTGGCACATGGAACTGAATAAAAATCGATTCGGAACTAGTTCGCAATAGTGGTGCACATCATTATCTTGACAAGTAATTGAGCTACGCAGCTGCAGGTTGCTGCAGAGGAACTGGTTCGGAACTACTACACAAATACATTATATATAGCAAGAGGAACAGCATTTAAAACTGGTTCAGTGCAATAACTTGCAATGTATCAAAAATACGCTCAAGAAATGTGATATGTGAGCTGGGAGTAATCAATGGAATGGATTTGTAGCGTAAAACTGACAGAAAACCAAGAGAAACACAATTTAAACTGGTTCAAAAAGTGGTTCAATGTCATAACTTAAAAAGTATCAGAGATACGCTCCAGAAATTTGATATGTGAGCTATTGACGGGATTTGTAGTTGTGCAACTGGCAGAAAATCAAGACAGACTGCATTATCTAGTATCTAGTAGATACTTACACCACTGGGAGATTCTGCATTTGGATCTTGATGCTGAAGATGATGATGATGTTGTTGTTGTTGTTGTGTATGTTGTTGGGATTGCTGTTGTTGTCGCTTCAAATGATTCTCATTGTTGTTGAGCAACTGCAATTGTTGCTGCTGCTGATTGTCGGGCTTGTGATTTAGATTCTGATTAAGATTAAGATTCATATGATTCACATGATGATTGCTGAGCGGTGGCAACGCTGGTTGCAGCGACGGCGGTGGCGTCTCCGACTCGTAGGCACTTTGCAAATGGAGCGTCAAGTGTGGACTTCCCTCGGGCGTGTCCAGAATCTCAATGGAATCAATAATGGGCTGTGCGGCGGCATCAGTTGCTGCTACAGTTGTTGCGGCTGCTGCTGCTGTTGTTGTTGTTGTTGATGCTGCTGCTATTGCTGCTGCTTCTTTGGCAGCACCATTGGCCATAAGACGTTCCGTTAACTGTGGATATTTGGCAGCAACTGTTGAGTTGTTGCCACCAAAACTTTTTGGTGGCGCCGTCAGCTGACTGAGCAATATATTGGAGTTGGGTGAGGAGCAATTGCTGCTGCCCATGGCAGTTGTTGCTGGCGTGGCAGCAGCTGATGCTGATGCTGCTGCTGCTTGCATGCGCAGACATTCCAGCAATAGATTTTGTGATTGCGCTGGCGATAAGCTGCAATTGCTGGCAGTTGTTGTTGCTGCTGTTGTTGCACCTGCAATTGTGGTTGCCCCACCTACTGCTGCCGCTGCCGTTGTTGTTGTTGTTGCTGCTGCCGCTGTTGCTGCTGTGGCATAGCTGTTGTTGGTCACATGCGCTGGCGAGGAGCCCGGCGAAGGTGACGATGTCAAGTCCACCATATCTACAATATTATGTTGCTGTTGATTCACTGTTGCAGCAATGCCATTGCTGCTGGCTGTTGATGCTGCTGCTGCTGCTGTTGCCGCTGCTGTTGTTGGCAAATTGTGAAACATTTTGGGATCATGCTCCTTGGACAGCGCATCATCAATGTCCATGTCATCAGAATTGCGTCGCAACTCATCGTTTTCATCAACAATTGTTGTTGTTGTTGTTCTTGTTGTGGTTGCTGCTGTTGTTGTTGCTACTGTTGTTAGTGTTGTTGTTGCATCTGCAAAGCCGCAAAACTCTTGTTGACTGTTGTTGCTGCTGCTGCTGTTGCTTTCGCCGCCATTTGTCAAGGTCAACCTGGAGGTCAACACCTTCTCCTCCAGCACCGCACGCACTTTATGCTTGGGCGAGCATAGATTTTTAATCGTCAACTTGAGCAGCGGTTGTTGCTGCTGCTGCTGCTGCTGTGGCTGCTCGCTGTTGCAATTACTCGTCTTGATGGTCAACTTGGGCACCAATTGTTGCTGCTGCTGCTGTTGTTGCTGCTCCTCCTCCAGCTCAATGGACTTGGTTTTGATGGTTAACTTGGGTATGCTTTGTGCATTCTTAGCATCATGTGTCATGATCACCGTGTGTTGTTGTTGTTGTTGTTGTTGTTGTTGTTGCTGCTGCTGCTGCTGCAGCAACTCTTGTGCCGTTTTGATGGTTAACTTTGGTATCTGTTGTGGATGTTGTTGCTGCTCCTCGCTGCTAATGCAACTGCTGCCGGCGTACGTTGTCTTAATCATCAACTTGGGCACTGTAGGCATCGTTGGCTGCTCTGATCCCGATCCTGATCCCGAACCCGAACCGGAACCCGATCCCGACGAGGATGAGGCCGATGAACTGGATGCTGAGGCTGGTGATAAACTGCAGCTCATCAATTGAGTTTCGCTGCCATTGCCCTCCACTTTCGTTGTCTTGATGGTCAACTTGGGCAGGCCAGCAACGCTGGCATTGCCAACAATTGTGCCAACTGTTGTCTTGAGCGGATTGAGACTGTTGTCGCCACCTCCCGTGTCGGGCATTTTGATAATTAGCTTCGGCACAACACTGCTCACACGCTCCTCATTTGATCTGATTGTCAACTTGGGCACAATGTGAGGCAATTGCTCCTCATCGGCACAGGATGAGGATGAACATGATGATGATGCATCCGAATGGGAGGAGGCAACGGCATCTTGTGTCGGCTTAATCGGTCGTATTGTTATCTTGGGCACCTGTGATGTTGACGATGATGATGATGATGATGAGCTGGGCAATTGTTGTGGCAATTGAATGCGCAATGGTTCCACACGTCGCTCATCGTTGATGGTTGACAGAGATTCGCTTGTGTTGCTGCTGTGTTTGGACAGCTTTAGTATGATCTTATGACCGGATGAACCAACTCCAGATGCTCCAACACTAACACCAATTCCAACGCCACTGCTGCCGCTGCTGCTGTTGTTCTCCTCACCATTCACATCCAAGGCCGTGGCGGCCATTGCTGCTGTTGCTGCGCTTGTTGTGGTTGCTGCGGCTGCTGCTGCTGCGGCTGCTGTTGCAGTTGCTGCAGTGTTGTTGTTGTTGCTGCTGCTGCTGCTGTTGTTGTTGCTGCTGCTGCTATTGCTATTTGGCAGCTGCGCATCGTCGCGCAGTCTATGCTGCGGCGGCGATGCTGTGGTGCTCGTTATTTGACCCACCAACTGTTGTTGCTGTTGTTGCCGCTGCTGCTGGTAACGATGTTGTTGCTGTTGGTGTTGCTGTTGTTGTTGCTGCTGCTGCCGTTGCGTTCCTGCTGCTGTCGACACATTCAATTGATGTTGTTGTTGCTGCTGCTGCTGCTGCTCCTGTTCCTCTTGTTGTTGCTGTCGCTGTGCCGGCGATGATGTTGAGCTCACTTCTTCTTCCTGCTGCTGTTGTTGCTGTTGCTGCTGTTGACTGCAATTTGCTGCTGTTGTTGTCGTTATAGCGGACTTGCAATTGGAACCAATGCTTGAATTTGAATTGCAACTCGAGCGTGGACTAACGTTGGCACTGCAACTGCTATTGCTGCTGTTGTTGCTGCTGCTGTTGTTGCTGGAGGAGCTATTCGAGCTATTGGAGCAGTGTGGTGCTGCTGCCAGGCTGACTGATGACGATGTTGCTGCTACCTGTACCTGTACCTGTACCTGTTGCTGGCGTAAATCATTCATTGCTTTTTCCTTTATCCACAACAGACGCAATTGCTGCTGTTGCCTGCAATCAAAGAGCAAAATGTAAGCATTAGTTTTATGTTGTTATTATTGTTATTATGTTTTATTTATTTAGCTAAAAACATAGAAACCACAAATTTGTCTGCTCGGACTGCTGATTGATATCGAACAATAAATAGTCTAAACAATTCCCTTACAACATTTATTTTAATTGTTCATATAATTTCTTCCCTTTTCCTTTAAGCAAAATTGCATAACGGCATAACAATCTAGGCTTATTATCATTAGTTAAAGTACTTTCTTTTAGACTTCTTTCAATAACTATAATTATAACTATTTATCTTCCCTTTTCAGGTTCACAAAATTCTAAAAACTTGTTTAAATAACAGGAAAAGTTTATCATTAGTTAAGGGATTTTCTTTTAGACCTAATGAAGTAACGATAGATGTTATATTTCCCTTTCATTTTCATTTGCACGAATAAGAGAAAATATTAGATTCTATTAATATATAATAATATTATATCCTCCCCTTTATCTTCTATTCTTATTTTTACTCTATTCATGCTCAGATAATTATGCAAATTATATAAATAACAAATATAGTTTACTTAGATTATCAACTCAAATTTTTATATATAATATATCTTCTGTTGCTCTTTTTCTTTTACTTTCACTTGCAACTTGAATACCCCTAACAATGCTTTTTAATATTCTAAACTTTTCTTCTTTCTTTCGCTTCACAAATCATTTCAAAATTGTTGCGAATTCTATTTATTTTCTATATAAATTATCTTTAATTTTTTAATACTTTTGATATCCTATTTTCCCCCCTCTCACTGTGATTTAGTTCATATCGTATGAAGTGTGAATACCCCCAATAACAGTTATACTTCTCTCACTCCCTCTCTTCCCTTTTATTCTGCTCTATCAAACTCTCAAACTAGAGAAAATCTCCTTAATCACAGGGTATTATATATATTTCAAAAGAATTTACTTGAATTTAAATATTTATTTGCTTCTTATATATTTATAATATTTATAATAATTTCTCTTTACTTTTCACTTGCAGAAAATGATGTATAATTTTAAAAATTACAGATATACCCTATCATTCATAAACTCTGTCAATTACAAATTTAATTATGTAATTTACGAGCTTAAGACTAAATTCCCTTTATTCTTTTCGCTGAGTAAACTAATATCTTTGCAATTACAAGGTATTATTATGTCATATATATGTAACGTTTTTTTTTTTTTTAGAAAACTTCTGGATATCGTCTTAAGTACAGGGTATTTTGTGATTTAACAACTGTTAAAATACTTGTATAAATCAAATACAATAAGTCTAATGCTCTACATGCCCCTCTCTTCCATTACTAAGTGCACTTTTATTATTTTGCAACTCTAAATAACAGGGTATTATATTGAGTATATTTAATATTTATGCATTTCGTTACTTTACTTCAATGAATAGCACCAAAATAAGCCAAATTATTAGATTTCCTGCACATCCATCATTGGATTCTCTCCGCCAACTATTGGTAATGGTTTAAATTACAGGGTATATAGAGTGCTGTATTGATAATAATTCAACACTCATGAATGACAATCTCTCTCAGTGCATGATCTAGCATCGTATAAACGCAATGCCTGAGCACATCTGTCGTGTAAACAAAGCAGTAAACTCGTTTGAAGCAAGCCTCTGTCCCAGTGTCAAAGGGTATCCCCACAAATGCTGTGATAGAGCATCAAAATTGTTGTAACAGAGGACATTTTTCGACAGTTATTTTTGCACTATTGTATATCCAATATTACAAAAAATTAAAAAATTAAAAAAAAAAAAAAAAAAATTTATTAATAAAAAAAAAAAACCAAAAAAAAAAAAGAACAAAACAAAAATAAGCAAAACTGTGGAGGAGGAAGAAAGGGAAGTGAAAATGATGCTATTGCTGTCGCTAATTGCGCCACTGTGGCATCCAGTGAAGGATCAGCTTTGCCTAATCCGTGCACTGGCCACAGGCGGACGCATACCGGGCACAAATCTAATCCTAATGCCGGCAATTGCCGGTAAAGGTCGCTTTGGGATCATGGAGCACTTGATGATGGCCCTGGCCGGCGGATGGCTTCTGTTTCGTGTCGTTTGCTGTAAACTGGCAGATGAGGATAAGCAGCCAAAGACAAAGAACAGTACGTCCAGCATAACGGACCATCTGAAAACGGATACGGACCTACCGGAAATTCCAATAGCAGAGGAGAAGAATAGTGGGGAAAGAAATTCGATAGAGAATATCGATGAGAACAATGATGGTGATGAGGAGAACGAGCAGGAGGAGGAGCTATATTATTGGGGGGGACGACAACGTATTGAAAATCCACCGATAATCAAATTTACGCGCCAACAATTAGATATATTACTACGTCTGGAGCCTGACGACGTCGATGATGATGACGATGCTGACGAATCCGAGTACATAGACATGACGGATGAGGACTATGGTTATCCCTCAACATCCGTACAGGAAGATGACGTTGACATTCAACAAAGAGATTCAACTATGATGGCGACAACTACGAGCCTCTCAAAGCCTGAGATGAAGAACATGATGTTAAGGAATAAGGAATAAGATAAAGCCTGGTTGTATGCATATGTGTGTGTGTGTGGAGTGTGGAAGAGACAGAGAGATATAGAGTGAATTTTGTGTGTATAAAATAAGTGCAGATGGATCAGATGAAACAAAAACAACTTAGTATAAGAACTGCGTCCGCTTGATGATGCCAAAAGGAGAACGAACTCATCACACGCTCACTAATACACAAAACAAGAATAAGAACAAACAAAAAATAAAATACAAATACAAACACACACACACACACGCACACACTCATACATACAGACAGAAAGACTTGCAGACACACAACAAAATTACGAAGAAATCAAACGAAACGAAGCGAAACACCAAAATTTTCCGTGTGTGTAAATTTTTTATTTCTGACTATGATTTTAATAATAGTAAGTTTGATTAACCATAAACTCAATTAAATCCCAATACACATAAATGCTTTCTCTCTCTTTTTTTTCCTCTAACTCTCTTCAGTACACTCTTTCGAGTGTGCACCGTTAGTTTCCTTTTGGCGTGAGAGCAGGCAGCATATAAGAGACAACAACTAAAAGAAACTCACACACACACACACACACACACACACAAAGCATACGCCTATGCTTGCTAGCATGCATGCTAATTAACTACACCTATGTTGGCATGTATTCGTGTGAAAGCAGCATCGAGTGTGTGCTTCCCTGTCTATGTATTGTTTTGTTTTTGTTTTCCTATTGCATTCGACGATGCAAACGCATATGATAGATACTGTAACTAAAGCTTTAAGCTTAAGCTCACACAATCAAGTCGCCGGCACTCGATACTTTTGCACAAAAGAAATCAATTGAATTTTTTGTTTGTTGTCCAAAACAATATTAACAGATTGCACATGCTAGAAATAGATACGAGCAGACGATATGGATAACGGGCTTTTTTTTATATTTTTTTGTTATAGACAATTAAATATTTCAGCATTCTTGTGCTTATTTGACGGAATTACGGGCAATACGAATTGCCGCGTAAACAGTAACGCACCACCAAGCAGGCTGCTTGTGACAGGGGAAGCCTGCAAAAGCAACAGCAATAGTAACAACAACAACACAGCCAACGTTTGCGTTGTTAATAATACGCTGCGTAAGCGTGGAAACATGCGCGGCACACAGCTGTCTGATGGGAGCAGCAGAAATTGAGAAAACCGCGCCACATTGGTACGCACAACTACAACAACAATGACAGAGGCATAGGCAGCGGCTGCGATGTGGTGTATGTGTTGGCAACACTGCTATATTCACCATGGGCCCGAGCTTTAATTTCACCACTGCAGACACACACACACGCACACAAACACAAAACGCGCACACATACACACACCAATACCAGCATAAAAGGCAATCGCCCGTGCCGCTGCATGGAGAAAAATACATATGTATGTACATTATGCACAATGTACACGCACACATACTTGCATATACCGTACATACATCTGCACTGGCGACCCCCGCGCAACTAGCTTTGACGGCGCCTGTGCAACAACAAAATCTTAACAGCGATTGTGGTAACAACAAATGCATGCGCGCCTTTGCTAATGCAAAATAAAAAATCAAAAATATGTAGAAGTAGCGAGAAAGAGAAAAAAAAAACAGAAAAACGCACACAGCAAAAGACGCCGAAAACTGACCCAACAACAACAGCAGGCAGGCAGGCAATAAACTCACCATGCGGCAAAACGTCAGACAAAAGAAGATGGAGTAGAAGTTGAGCGCCTTCTCTTTGCATGCAATTCGCGTGTATAATGGTGTGCGCGTGTCTTTGTCGGTGTGTTAAGACATGAAACATGTTTTGTTTTTATTTGCACACTTTGTAAACATTTCGTTGCACTTTTTCGTATTATTTATTTGAATATACAAAAAAAAACATTGTCGTACACATTGACTGAGACTGTAGTCAGTACAAATTACCCGTACTTGTACTCGTCTCGCACACACACGCACACAAACATATACACTACACACACATAACACACATACATCCACAAGCGTAGCGCTCGGTTGTCCCACTTTCCGTGTATTGGTTTCGTACACTTTTCCACGCACTTTTTAACGATTGAGCAGCAGCAGACGACGACGCATAAATTTATTATAAAAAATATCGGTAATTGTTAACTGATTAACTGTCCGCATAACAAACGTAAACTGATTCGGCGCGCACCTATCGTTTTAACAATTCATTATTAAATGTATGCCCTGCTCGCTGTCTGCCAGTGTTTTTTCTTTTTCGCTTGGAATATAACACTACCGTACTCGTCACGACAAAATGGAAATGAAAATGCAGGGTTGCTGTCCGGCATATCGATACATCGATAAATCGAAAAGAATGCTTCGCGATACTTTGCTATGACATTCAAGCTGGCGGTTGTTGTTGAATAAAATTAAACTATAATATATATTAATATAATTCCAACTATATTAAGAAAATCAAATAAATGTAATTATAAGCCGTTGTAATTTTGCAACAAGTGTTTGGCCAAGATAAAAATGTGGCATACAATAGGAACAAAGAGATTTAATTTCGGATAAGCCTTATGGATTATTTGAGAGTGATATTTAAATTAATGGATTGTAATCGAATAGGGTATCGCCAGCAGTCGCTTATCGATAAAATATTCAACAGTATTGAAATGATTCGAGCTGAGTTGAGCGTCCTTCACCCCTACTACAATTTTGGATGGCCATGCCAGAAGTTTCTGAGATTCACATCGGATGGCAACGCTACTGTCAAAATTGCACAAAGCTATACCTGGAATACATACATACAGAAGTAAAAACGGTGTTGGTACTGCCCACCAGTGGGTATCCGTATCCGCATTGGGATTCAGATATTATCAAGTGCAAGTGCAGCAGGCGAACATGTCGTCAACATCGACAGCAGCTGTAGCTGCAGCAGCAACAGCAACTGCAACTGCAACAGTATCAGCAACAACAGCTGCAACAACAACTGGAAGTGCTGGGTTAGGCAAGCAGCAACGTCGTCGCTTGGCCGCATTTGATTTTGATCATACAATTGTATCTCAAAATACGGATACTGTGGTGCGTGACATGCTGCCCCAAGATATGGTCAGCTCAAGTGCCCTCAATGAGCTGATGGAGAACGATTGCTGGACCGAATATATGGCGGAGGTGTTCCGTTTGTTGCATGCGCAACAAGTTCCAGAATCGCGTATACGCGACACCATACGCTGCATACCGGAGGTACCTGGATTTGTGCGTCTCATCAAGCATTTGCATAAGAAGCTCAATTTTGATCTGATCATTATCAGTGACTCGAATAGCATTTTTATCGATGAATGGCTACGTGCCCACAATTTGTCCGATTGCTTCAATGCGATCTTTACCAATCCCGCCGAATTTGATGGCAATGGCCAACTTTTGGTGCGTCCCCATCATCAGCAAACCGATTGCAAGCTAAGTGCCAGCAATCTATGCAAGGGACGTGTACTCGAGCATTTTGTTATCGAGCAGGATTTACGTTTTAACATCAGATATGATCACGTTTTTTATGTTGGCGATGGCAATAACGATATTTGCCCAGTTTTGCGTCAACGTGCCTGTGACTTTGCCTGTGCACGCCAAGGTTTTGCCATGGAGAAGCATTTGATTAAGAATCGCAACAAATTAAAGTTGCGTGCCAATTTAATCATTTGGCGCAGCGGTTTTGAGCTCTTGGATCAAATGTGCTCCTTGCCCCAATTGCAAGGACCACCGCTTGATGATGGCGCTCTCTCCCTCAATGTGGAGGCCAATTGTAAGGCTGAAATGGCGCGTCGGGCATCAGCAATTGCTGCACCCGTCGATCGTCAGCAGCACCAACAGTAAATTTACATTAACAACAATAACATACATCTATACACTCAGTTATACATAGTATGTATATAGTATGTAAAAAAAAAAAAACAAAACAAAAAACAAACAAAAAATTAAAGTTGTCCTTGTCTGTCTGTCTGTCTCTCTCTCTCTCTCTGTCCCTCTTGCAATCTCCCATGAGAGAAACATAATAATAATCAATAATAATTATGATGAAAACTTTGATGTGATCAATGTTTATATACTACTATATATAATCAATATATATATATATTATATAGTAATTATCAATGTATTTATGTATATATACTTATGCACAAACATAAACACTCACACATACACACACACACTCATCAATTAAACTATACACTATAACTATATGATTGTAAAGAAAAATTATATTTGTATGATCGATGTTGGTATATTTTGTGCTCGCAGCTGTTGCTAAGTAGATCTTTATTAAATGTGTATTTGTAATGTTGTAATTAATATTATATTGTTTGTATATACATGTATTATGTGTCCATATAATAAATGTGTTTAAACGTTGCAATTGAAAAAGCCAAAAAAAAAAAACAGAAACAATTATTAATTTCTTCTCGCAACGGATGGTGTACTAAAAGAAAGTTGTTTACAACAGACAGCTGGCTGTGTTCTCTAACTAAACTGCGAAATTCATTGGGTTTTGTTTATAAACAATAAAGTTATACATGTAATAAGTTTTTCTATTGCGCTGCAGTGAAAATCAACGCTGGCGCCATCTGTCGCTCATGCGTGTGCACATGTGTATGCAGGCCATCAAACGGGGCTTTGTTGTATTGCTATCTTCTTCCATCTCATAGTTGAAAAGAATTTGTAATAATTATATTGGACATTTTGCTTTATTATAATCAGTTAATAATATATTCATATATTTTAGTTAGGCGTAATTAAACAATTACCTTAGACTAAATACCTTAAAGACTTGTAAATGTTGGCGTGGAAAGAGCAACAATATTTAATTTTTCAATTTGTTAGTGTTTTTGTTGTGGGCTGCTTCAATTGTTGTTGTAATTATTATTATTGTTGTGGCGTGGATGTGAAGTCCCGTTATGCGCTGCATTCGAATTAACAAAGTTCTTAGAACCTAAAGATCATATTAACTAGCATTGTTAAAGGGAAATGTTTTTTTTTTTTTTTTTGATGAGAAACGCTAAATTGATAACTAAACAAATCTTAATCTCTATGTTAGAGTCTGGGCAGTAGTAAATGATGAGGTACGTTTCCTTATTCTTTTTTTTTTTTTTTCTTTTAGTTTTCTTTTGTGTTTCTTTTTGGATGCAGTACGTCTAGGAGCCCAATGGGGACATACCAATCTGGCGAGGATCACCGCCCGTTTGCTGTGTTGTACCCAATTCTAAATTTTTTATAAGCATTTGCAGCCATTGCTTGGTGGATTTGTCATCTTGCAGACACTGTGTGAATGTCCCATCTCGCAATTGATCTGGCAGGCACTGGCCGAGAGCTTTGCGTGCACTGTAGTTAACAACATAGAAAGGAAGAACGAGTTACATTGGTTAATGCAAAGCCAGTGAGTGCGAGTGGAATAGCTAGTTAGCTTGCGTGTTAGAGACTGACCGTGTATTGTCGGAGAGGCGCAGATAACAACGTACAACATGTTTTAAGAGGCGTGCACAGGGATCCTTTGCCAGCTGTATGACCATTTTGCCCTTGACAAATAGAGAGAGAGAAAGTGAGAGTTAAAAGCGAGCTTTATAAAGTTGAAAGCTTTAGCCACGGTTACCACACATTGTATGCATTTGTTATTCGTTAGATAGCCTCTTTGCAATATAAAGGAAAAGGTTCACTTTTGTTATGTACTCTAATTGGCAACCCTGGCTTCAGCTTGACTTACCAGTGTGATGGCAACATGAGAGAAACGCTCGTAGGTTTGACAAATGTACGACAATCCAGATTCGTCAAGCAATATCTTTTGTATGATAAAGGTGGCCACAGTTTTGCTTAGTTCCGATCCGCTATCCATAATGGTGAGGCAAAGTGGCACAATTTCTGTGGTGAGCAGAAATGTGATAACTTCTTGTTCATCGGTCTTGACCAGGGCTCCAATAACGCCCAGGCTGGTCAAGCGTAGATATTCAAATGGTCGTGTTTTTGATATGGTTGATAGAAATGGATACAAATAGAGCGGTATTTGGGCCTGCAGGAAGGCGGTACGCGTCTCGGGATGCGAGGCGACGCATTGCAGAAGCGCCAGAGCGTTGCACACGCGATTCGATTGATGGGCCGTCAAGGTGGGCGGCATTATTGATGGATATATGTTAAGTATCTCCTGTAGCAAGGCACATGCTGTCCCAAAGCTGTTCCACAGCATTGGCGCCAAGTCCGTTTCACGTTTCTTGCTCAACTCCAGCAAAGCTGTCTCCCGTGTATCCGGATGAGCGAGCTCGATGATCCATTGGTAAACCTACCACAAAAAAAAAAAATACAAATACATACATATCATACATATACATATATACAATGCAAAGAAAGCTTACCTTCTCCTGCTCGTTCGGTTGCTGTTGTTGTTGTTGGGGATTCATGCAGGGACTTGGCTGTGCACTCATCGTAAGTTGGCTGTAAACACAACAATAATAACAACAATGGCAACAATGAAAGTTAAGTTCAAAGCTTTGCAAAGTACCGTAAAAGTTTAGCTGCCCACTTTTGATTTGCAAGAACTTTTGAGCGCGCACCAATTGCCAATAATATATACAAATTAGGCCTGCGCGTCAAGCAATTGAATGTATAAAAATGCCTTACAATTAAATTCCTTGTATAGATCCGTTCTAGAGCGATATACGGCAAAATATAAAAAATGACAAGTAGAATGCCGACCGAAAAGTAAGATGTCGGATCTAGCTGTGGAATCAGCTGATTTATTTACGCTATGAAAACTGACACTGACATACGCTACTCTGGTAACACTGTGCTTAATGCAACCCTGCTTTTTGACAATTTGACGTGGACACTTGTCAAAACAAATTCGTGTCGTAGCAGCCTACACGGTTAACACGAACGTTTCATTCGTGTGGAAATTTTCAAAGCAAGAGGAGGTGCGTGTACTTAATTTTCTGTGTTTCTGGAAAAGTAATTGGTTAATTTGTTTCAATTGTAAAGTTTATTGTAATTAACAAATTGTGTTAGCTAAATTATACATATTCATGCAGATGAAGGTTGTATACAATTTTCGTAGCTGTTGCTGCGGCGAACAACAAGTGCAATGTGGTGCTTGCGTAGCTAAGCCGAGTAGCGATAATGATTATAAATATTAAAAGAAATCTTGCAGAAAGGCAATTAATAGCTATTAAGTTTAGCATAAGCAGCAGCACATATATATTTGTACATAAGTGGCCTTATTGAATTGTCAAAATTTCACCTGTGACGTCGCCAACGTTTTCTTTTGCCACGTCGCCAGCGTAGCGTCGTCGTTGGCGTTGACGTTGCCGCTGCCGTCGTGTGTTGTGAATGTGTGAAAGCGCTGTTAACCTATATAACAGTATAACAGTAGCTAAACTAACATAATGTTCATTTGTTTGATTGCAGCTCAACTTTAATATCACATAAATCGAAGCCATGGACAAAGTTGTTAAATTCGCTGAGCCTGGTCGCCTGTTTGCCAAGGATTCAATTCGTCTCGTCAAACGCTGCACGAAGCCCGATCGCAAGGAGTTCCAAAAGATTGCCATCGCCACCGCAATTGGTTTCTCCATCATGGGCTTCATTGGATTCTTCGTCAAGCTGATACACATTCCCATCAACAACATTATTGTCGGATCGTAAACACCATTGTAATAATGCTCATTGGGCAGAGGCAGAGGCGCCGAATTTGAAAGGAGAGAACAACAATAATCATCATCTTATTATCTAGAATAGATTTCTTTTTTCTTTCGCGCTGAACATTATATAGATATATACTATTTTTTTTGTATAGTTATCCAGCCCCCCTTCCCCTACCCGCCCCCATTCACTATGTACATTCAACGAATGTCTCTTTTTTTGTAACAAAATTTTCATGTATGTGAAATGTATTGCAATAATGTTCAAAATTCCATTCACAACAACATGAACGTTAGTTATTAAGCGTCATAATTAAAAACCCGAAAAACGATTGAAATTATTGTATGAATTACTTTATAAATGTATATGTTTTATTAGTGGAGGGGTATGACAAATTTCCGAATTGCAACTGAACATAATACTAATTGCTTGTTTATTATTTGATTGTTTGCGGTCGGAGAGGTTTGCTAAACATATAGTATAAAATACTAAACATGTTTGGTCTGACAATTATTTCAAGAAATTATTTTAAAAGTTCTTAGTTTATTAACTTTTAAATGTATTTCTACGTAACCGTAATTTGTTATTATTTATTTAATTATTAATGTTCATCGTTGAGTTTGCTGTTTAAATTTGCCATCGTATTTAAATTTAGTGCCGACTGAAATTTGGTATTTTTGGTATATTTTTAGCATGTTATGATACACATCGATAACTATCGTTGCGTTCCGGTTATCGGACTCGTGACGTGGAAGTGATTTTGTATTTGTTGAGTGAAATTTGTGACCGTGTTTGTTACAAGGATTTCTTAGGCATTTGGTGATTTAATAAAATGTTGGACTTTGTGGTCGTGTTCACAAAAGGCGGCGTTGTGCTTTGGAATTCAAATGAGTCCGGCAAGAACTTCGCCTCGTGCATTAATAGCCTAATACGTGGCGTCATTTTGGAGGTAAGTTGCAATGGAAATCGAATAGTTTTGTTATTGTTATTGTTATTAATATACAAAATGTTTGCTCCATTTATGCTTAGGAGCGTAATACAGAGTCCAAGTACTTTGAGGAGGATCATCTGGCGGTACAATTCAAGCTGGACAATGAGCTCGATTTGGTTTATGCAGCCGTATTCCAAAAAAGTTATCAAACTCAACTATTTGGACAACTTTCTGGCCGAGATGCAGTTGGCATTCAAGGAGAAATTCGGTGACATTGCTGCCCAGGAGCGACTTGTCATCGACTACGATTTCGAGCAGGAGTTCCGAAGCGTGCTCAGCGCAGCAGAGGAGGCGTCAGTCAAACAGGGCAAGGCCCCCAAAGCGATGCGTTCGTACAATGAATCGCAGAAATCAAAGAAAACAGTTGCCTCCATGATCGAGGACAAGAAATCCTCATCCACCTCCGTTGCTAATGAGAAGCGTGTGAATATACAGGAAAGTCCGCCAGCGTCCAAATCACAGCCATCATCGCCGCCACGCACCAATGATGACATTATCCAAGAGAATCGCCGCAAGCTACGCGAGAAACTGACGCCCACCAAGAAGGCAGCGGCGGTGGAGGCAAAGCCCAGCAAGATGAGTGCCATGGAGAAGGCGGGCAAGAAGCCAAGAGTATGGGACTTGGGTGGCAATTCCAAGGATGCTGTGCTCCTCGATCGTTCCAAGGATGCGCCCGATGATGTCCAAGTGCAAAGCATCAACAATGATGTAAGTAGTTAAGCAGTTAGTAGTTAAGGATCTGTGATTGTGATTGCATATTCATGTTCCTTTGCAGTTGGTGGGCACCATGCAGGGCAACATACCCGATCTGGATGAGGAAAGCGAATCGTATAGCGATGCTAGTGATGACAGCGACGAGGAGACGGAACAGCGGCAACAGAAACAGAAACAGCTGACGATGCAGCGCAAGGCTAAAACTGGTGGATTATTGTCGTATTTCAAGGGTATCGTTGGCGCCAAGACAATGACACGCAATGATTTGCAGCCGGCGCTGGAGAAGATGCGTGATCATTTGATATCCAAGAATGTGGCGTCTGAAATCGCTGGCAAACTGTGTGATTCGGTGGCCACATCGTTGGAGGGCAAACAAATGGGTACCTTCGATAGCATTGCCAGCCAAGTGAAGGAGGCCTTGACACAATCTCTGGTCAGGATTCTATCGCCCAAGCGTCGCATTGACATCATACGCGATGCCCTCGAATCGAAGCGCAATGGACGCCCATATACGATCATCTTTTGCGGCGTGAATGGCGTTGGCAAGTCGACAAATCTGGCCAAGATTTGCTTTTGGCTGATCGAGAATGATTTCAATGTGTTGATTGCCGCCTGTGATACGTTCCGTGCCGGCGCCGTGGAGCAACTGCGTACGCATACACGACATCTGAATGCCCTGCATCCGGCTGCAAAGCACAACAATAGGAATATGGTGCAGCTGTATGAGAAGGGTTATGGCAAGGATGCCGCTGGCATTGCCATGGAGGCCATTAAATTTGCCCACGACACAAAGGTGGATGTGGTGCTGGTGGACACCGCCGGCCGTATGCAGGACAATGAGCCTTTAATGCGTTCCCTATCCAAACTGATCAAAGTTAACAATCCCGATCTTGTGCTCTTTGTGGGCGAAGCATTGGTTGGTAACGAAGCCGTCGATCAATTGGTTAAATTCAATCAATCACTCGCCGATTACTCATCCAATGAGAATCCCCACATCATTGATGGCATTGTCCTCACCAAATTCGATACCATCGATGATAAGGTTGGTGCCGCCATCTCCATGACGTACATAACCGGACAACCTATTGTTTTTGTGGGCACTGGTCAGACGTATGCGGACCTCAAAGCCATCAATGTGAATGCCGTTGTCAATTCCCTCATGAAGTAGATGCATGCCACAATGACAACTGATAGCTGACGGATAACGGATAACGGATGCAGCTTCCCAGGAAACCAGGACCCAGGACTTAATTCGTAATGCTCTAAACTAGATTTTTGATTACATTTTTTCTATAAACAATGCTTGAATGTGTGTGTGCAAACAAATAAAATGCAATTTTTACACTTTGTTGTTGAATATACATGCATGCTATCGATTTACATGGATGTTGACCTATGTTTCCTATATTAACTATATACAAATGACGAACGATTTTGCTGAAACTTGGTTGGATGGTGTTAAATATAGTACAACTACGATTTCATTTCGGTTTATACAGATAACTGCATAAACAAAAATGTTGTTCATATAGAAACTAATTTCTGACCTCAGTTTTCTATGCTAGCTACATGTAAATGACGAACGATTTTGCTGAAACTTGGTTGGATGGTGTAATATATAGTACAACTACGATTTCATTTCGGTTTATACAGATAACTGCATAATCAAAAATGTTGTTCATATAGAAACTAATTTCTGAGCTCAGTTTTCTATGCTAGCTACATGTAAATGACGAACGATTTTGCTGAATGTTGGTCAGCGTATGTGAGACATTGTGTAAATAAGATATGTCAGAGCTTCTTTAGGATATGTGCAGGAAGAAAAACAAAAGAAAACTATACGATGCAATCGTAAGATTGTCGTGATATTTTGTCAGCATATGTGGCATATTATGTGCATAGGATCTGATGAATTTAATCAAAATATGTAGAGAAACATAGAAGTTAACCATGCTTTTGAACTATAGTTCTTATGTTAGCTATATAGGCGGATAATTCTGGGATCAGGGCTATACAAATTAAACTAACCTCTGCCCGAATGTGTAATCCTCTCAAATAAGTGCAATCTGTTCTTGGAAGATGATGGATGAAGGAAAAAGTCGAATACGATTATAAAGGATTCATATATGTATTTCTTTGTATTAGTTGTAGTTGTTGTTGTTTACAAGACGAGAAAAAGCGAGTAGGAGAATCTAAAGCTAAATGTTTATTTGTAGAACTCGTGCTCCTGCTCGTCCTTCTTGATGTTGTTCTTGTAACCCTTCTCAAAGTCCTTGGCAAGGACAATATAACGATTCTCACGCACCGCATGCATGCCCGCCTCCTGGCAAATGGCATTGATATCCGCACCAGAGATTTTATCGGGTCGCGCAACAAACTCCTCCAAATCGACATCCTCGCTGAGGTTCATCTTTGATGTGATTGTGGAGAAGACCAAACGTTTCTGTCGCCTGTCCGGCAATGGGAATTCAATTTTACGATCCAAGCGACCGGGACGTAATAGAGCCGGATCCAAGGTATCAGCACGATTGGTGGCCATAATAACCTTAACATTTGTGGTCTGATCGAAGCCATCCATTTGATTGAGCAGCTCGAGGAGAATACGTTGAACCTCACGATCGGCACCAGTTTGGGCATCGAAACGTTTTGTGGCAATCGCATCGATCTCATCAATGAATATAATGGCCGGAGCATTCTCCTTGGCCAGACGAAAGACATCGCGCACCATGCGCGGACCCTCGCCCAAATATTTCTGCACAAACTCGGAGCCAACGACGCGTATAAACGATGCCGTTGTATGATGCGCCACAGCCTTGGCCAGCATCGTTTTGCCGCAACCAGGTGGACCATACATGAGCACACCACGCGGTGGATCAATGCCAATCTGTTTGTATAGCTCAAAGTGTGTTAGGGGCAGCTCCACAGCTTCGCGTATTTCTTGCTTTTGCATATCCATGCCACCAATATCCGCATAGCTAACATCTGGTTTCTCATCCGGCTGCAACATGGATATCGAGCTATCTGCCTCCGGTGGCAGCACATCGACCAATGCATTGCTGTGCTTGTGCAATGCCACAGATGCCGATGGCTTCAATAGCTCCCGATCGATGGTGGATAATATGCGTACATAGTAATTGGAGCCGGTGGTGGAACCGACAATACCTGTGTTCTGATCAACAGCTTCCAGGAATTGACCAATTACCAGCGGCACTGATTGTATACGCTTCACCTCCTCCTGGGCATGCAAATACTCTTTCTTCAGATTGCGCTGCTCATCCTTTATATACTCCTCCTGCACCTCAATGAACTCTAATGTTTTTTGCAGTTTCTACAACGATTTAGGAATGAGTTGCATGTTTGACAATATGCATATTCTAATGCTTTGCTTACCTTATAGCGCACATATAGATCATCCATGTCCAGTTCATCTAGAGAGCTGTACGCATCTTTTAGCTTCAAATCAAGTTCATCCTGCATGAACATTGTCAAATGTGTGTGCGCCAATATATCCATATTGTAGTGCTGTTTTATGCTTTTCGTGTTGCAATGAATGCAAGTTGTATTGTTTTAATGCCGCTTGGCCGATGATACTCAAAAATGTAGTCGAGAAAAGCAAATGACTCGTCAAAAACAAGCTGACATTATGGTGATGGTACACATATCGATAGTGTTCGATAGCCAACTTATCGATAGTTCGCATTTTTAAGTGATTCTGTATAAAATGTTCATTAATATTAATAAATAATTGCTAAAATAAATATCTTATTAATTGCTAAAATGATATGAATATAAGAAATGCTTAAATACATTTGTTGTATTTGCATGTGTATCGTGGTTCGAAAGGTATCGATACCCAATCAGATAAATATAGAGTTTTCCGAACAGTATGCACACACTGTTACTACTGCACGACCATTTTTGTGGCGATTTCGATTCTTCTCATAAGAAAACACATTTATTTTGGGCATATATAAATATGTGTGTGTGCCGTTTACGTGTGTGTGTGAAGAATTAAAAATAATAGTTAATAGTTTCGAAGAAAAAAACAAACAACAATATAGTGAATTAGTTGTGCACGTACATAATGGGTTAGCGTTAAATGCGGCAAGTGAAATGGAAATGGACTGTTTCAAACCGCATACGCTCGTGCCAGAGAAAAATCGTTCACCACCTCTAACTCAGTGTCCTGTCGCTGTGTCGCTGTCGTCGCCGCTGCTTCTGGTTGGTGCTGCTGCTGCTTTTTGTCTCTGCCTCTGCCTCTGCTACAGCCGCGCTGCCTCTGCCTCTACGCACGCATCGATTTGGGCTAAACGTTAGATACCTCCTAACGCAGTTGTTAGGGTGGAAAAATAAGTACATAATAATAAAGAAATGCTGTGCATTTTTCAATTAATCCATGGCCAAACATATGCAATTGACGTTACTACAACAAATTCAAGTGCAATATTATTAAACGGACTAACTAAAAACCAGATAAATACGCCAACACTGGCGCAAATCGGGCAGCAAAACAAAAGGGCCAACAAATAAAAAAGAAGAAAAAAATTTTTTTTTTTTTATATGTACATATATATTGTAAAAGGCGGCAGCACAGGCAGGCGGCAAATCAGAAAAAAGCACTAAAAAAGCGGGGTAAACTATATAAACAACAATAATTAAAAAAAAAAAAAAAAAAAAAAAAAAAAATACAAAATAGTGTGTACAAAATGTTTATTGTATAATTTTCATTACATCTCTTACATACACACACTTGCATATGTGTGGCTGTGTGTGTATGTAAGCATGTATGCATGCATGGACAAGTGTATGTGATTGTGTGTGTGCGTTTAGTTTTTGTTTATATGATGTTTTGTAGTAATTTTCGTCTAGTTTGCCAGTTTCTCTCATATTCGTCAACAAAATGTTCGCTCGGCTTTAATTTGAGCGTTTTGCTTATTGTCTATTTGCCTTATTGTTTGTTCTTTATTGATTTTAAGATGCTGCTGCAATTGTGGACACACTGACAAACGCGCACACAAACAAACAATCAAATGCACACACGTACACACACACACACAAACACATGTGTACGCACGCACACAGACATTTCTGAAAGAAGTGCAATTTGTAAATTTGAATTTGACATTATTTTTGTTATTTTCTTACAGGCTAATATATTAATATATATATTTATATATATATATATACATACAGACGCGTAGAAGTGGTAACACTGAACAAAAAGAGTTCCACATGAAGACCATGTCGCGCTTTGGCCTGCGCCGTGGCTTTAAATTCTCCGAGGAGCAGCAGCAGATCAATGGCAACTGCAACAATAATAATAATAATAACAATAACAACATTAATAATAATAATAATAATAACAACAACAGCAGCAGTAGGAGCAGCAGCAGTCCAATTGGAACAAGCATACAAAAGCTGGCAACGCCGCCACGAAAGAAACGAAATCACAGCCTGGCCAGAGTTGAGCAGAAGCCGGACCAATTGGAACTAATTGATGTTGAACTGGAACTGGACAGACACAAGCCGCCTTCACTCATTTGCAGTGTGCCGCTGGATCGATTGCCGCGTCTCGTTGAGAAGCTGCAACTGCAACAGCAACAGCAACAGGAATGTGCAACAACGACAGCTTTGATTAAAGTATTGTGTTTGTACTGTGATAAGAAGTTCGCATCGAGCAAATTGCAGGCGAAGCATGTGGATAAATTTCATACGGAGCGCAATCAGCGACGTTGCAGCAATCGTTCCAACACCAACAACAACAGCAACAGCAATAGCAATAGCAATGGGAACAATAGTCAAAATTTTGGCAACTTTCCAGGTTGTCAGCATTGCAACAAGTCGACAACAACAGCAACAGCACAGCAACAACAGCATCAACAGCAACAGCAGCAGCAACAACAGCATCAACAGCAGCAGCAACAACAACAGCAACAAATCTGTCTACCCGCCCAGCAATTGGAGCAACTGTTTCGGCATCTCATTGCGAGCCATGGAGACAAATACTTTGGTTGCCAGCAGTGTCAGCTGAGATTCAACGATGTGCTGCAGCTGCACAGTCACATGCGTCTAACGCATCAGCAACTGCTGCCGCTAAATAGGCAGCCACAAATGCCGTTGCCCACGCTGCCATTGGCATTGCCATTGCCCACCACGCGTCGCAATGTGAAAACGGAGACACAAACGATGATTGGCGCCGAGGAGCCGGTGTTATTTCGCTTGGGTCTCACACAGAATCGTTTGCCGGGTCAGCGACAACGTAATCGCAGCGCCAGATTGCGGCGTGACAGTCAGCAGCATGAGGATAGCAGCAATGTTGCTGTTACGCCCAAGCAACAGCAGCAGCAACAGCAGCAGCAGCAACATCAAAGAACCAGCAAACGTCAGCTAGTTGCAACTGCAGCAACAGCAACAACTAACGCAACAACCGTTGCAATTGCAGCCGCGACAACAACAGCAACGGGCACAACAACAACAACAACAACTGTTGCTGCTGTTGTAACAACAGACGATGCACTTTTTCGCATGCCCAGCCATAGTCATATTTTCGATGACAATTTCTACAAGGATGTTGTGCTTAATGTCCGTCACAATTTGCAACATTATTTGGATGGTAGATTACGCAGCGGCCCCGCACCACCCCAGCCCCTCAGCGATGCCCCGCCCGCCAGCAATCACAATCAATTGGCAGCATATCCAACATTGTTAACAGCCGAACAATTTGGTGATGTTGCATTAGGCTTGGATACATTGCCACTGCCATTGGCGAAGGCCGCACGGCGTCCGCATACAAAGCATAGTTGGAAATGGAAATGGGATTATGTGAAGAAGTTCACCATCATCAATGAGGGTGGACGTTTGGTCAAGAAGCTGAAGCAACCGTTTATGGGATTGCGTGATCTGTCACGGCTGGATATGTGGACACAGTTGACGATGCGACAGAAGCATGATTTGGAGTTGGCACAGCAGCAACAGCAGCAGCAGCAACAACAACATTTGCAGGTGCAACAACAACAGCAACAGCAACAATTGCAGCTGCAACAGCTGCATTTGCTGCTCGACCAACGCTTGTTGCCACACATTATACTCGAGCAGAATGAGCAGGCGATCATTAAGTGTGAACAGGAGCGTGAGCCACAATTGCCGTTGCCACACAATGAGCATTTGTTGCCGCAAACCTTTGCCGATCAAAGTTTTTTGGCCTTGTTGCAGCTGCAACCGCGTGGCAGCAGCAGCAGCAGCAACAACAACAAGTCGCAGCAACAGCAGCTGCAGTTGCAGCAGCAACAACAACAACAGTTGCAGCAACCACAACGCTTAGTGTTAAGTGGCGAGTGGGCGCGGCCACGCCTCTATTTGTGCATCTGCTGTGGGGCAAAGTTTGAGCAACGCAAAGCATTGGAGGAGCATAAAACGTTTCGTCATTCACACATTTATGCCACACACTATGAGCTTGTGGGTCGTGAGCTGCTTGCTGGCAACTTGTTGCGACATTTGTTTCTGCCAAAGCGTGCATTGAGTCGCTATGCTGCCAGCAATCAACAGCAGCAGCAACAGCAGCAGCACCAACAACAGTTGCCGCACAAACAGGAACGTGCTGTTGTCGAGGATGAAGCGAACTCAAGCTCATCAAATTCATCGGCAGCAACATCTGCTTTTGGCATTGCCATTGTCAGCAACTCACCGTGTTCAACCACAGCAACAACAACCACAAACAGCAGCAATAGTAATAGCAACAGTAGCAACAGCAACAGCAACAGTTGCAGCAACAATCATGAGGATAACGACAACAGCAGCGACATCAAGAACATGCCACAAACATGCTCCCCAACAAGCCTCAGTCTCAGTCTCAGTCATAGCTCAAGTTGCAGCTACAGCTCACAGACACAGCCCACAAGTTGCACGAAATGTGGCCGCAAGTGCAACGGTCTCATGGATCTCTATCGTCATATGTTAGACTGTTCGGGGGATTATGTTTGGTCCTTGGCCAAAAAGCGTAAATATCGTTATTATTGTGGCTCGAAAAAGCGTCGAACTGCCTGTAATTTTGCTCAGTTATTGCGTAAAAACAGCAAGAAATCATGTCATGTTAAGCAGCAACAGCAGCAGCTGCAGCAGCAGCAACAGTTGCCGCCCAACAACAACAATGATGCCTCCGAGGAGAGCTCCAACTCTAATTCCAATTCCAACTCAAATTCGAATTCCAATTGCCAGAAAACTAAAACGCCGCCTCGTCAACGTCCCAGCGATGGTGAGTTCAGTTTCCTTGCAGTTCCTTACTTTTCCCATTCCCCCCGCTGTACAACACTGGACAGGCAGCCTTGAATGGCAAAGCAATCCCCTCCTGTTGTAGAGTTTTGCTAGCAAAACATGTTTATTCCCTTAGAGTCGACGAAAGACAGACGCAAGCAGACGAAAGTACTTGACTTGATGCAGTAAGATTCTTAAGTTGAAGTATTGAAGGTTATAAGCTTATAGATACCTTGGATAGCAGCACGTAAACCCCATAAATCTCCTAAGCATGATGATAGTTCTTGTTAACCATAAGAAGTTCTTCATATTTGTCTCTTAGTTTCTCAGCCATGTTCAAGCCACTGTTAAACAACTGCGCATTTTGACAGGCAGACATTGGATCAGATTACTATATCCTATATAGTTGCCATAGAAAGCATTGTGCCCAAATCAAGGCCTAACACATGAACAACATTGTTGTTTCTTCAGAAATCTCATGTTGTGCATTTCATCAAGACTCAGACGACTAATCAAACGCTATATACCCTGTACATGGGCTTATAGCACTGTGACAATGTATGTAACCAGTAGATGGAGGCATCTTCGATTCAATAAATTAATTATATTTATATAATTACTGCATCAGCATCAACAGTCGCGTGTATAGAGCGTTGTCTGTCACCAGTCAACAGTCACTGGTCACCAGTCAACCACAAATCACATTATATAAAGCAACTCTTGGCTAAATCAGTGCTAAGCACTTTAGTCCCATTTGGACAAATTATATGAAATGCAACTGAAAATTGTAATAGTTCATTTGTGTACAGGGTATCTTCAAGTCGGTCACAGTTACAGTTGAATTATTAGCTTTTTCTTTGCATTAACGGTTGTTAAAGCTTTCAAAATGTTTTATTGAAAAATATGTTTATAAACAACAAGAAGCATTTGGTTGCCAGTCACCAGTCAAGTATCACAAGTCACCAGTCAGAACAAAGTATTGTATGACTCTTCTAGCGCGTACTATTTAGTCTGTGCCTGGATAGCTTATCACTATTCACCAGTTACCAGTTACCTTTCCCCAGTCACCAGTCAGCAATCCCAAGTCAAGAATCACCAATCACCTCACTGGTCACCAGTCACCAGTCAACTATCAGCAGTGACGAGTCAGGCTATAGAACTACAGTTATATATATGTATATCTATAGAGATTGATGCTTTCAGTCATTTAACTTGATTGCCAACTTGATTGATAGTCACCAGTCACCAGTCAACAAACTCTGATCACCAGTCAGCACAAAGTATTTTATATATATTCATATAGAGATAGTGAAAATTCAGTCATCAAGCTTCATACGTTCAGGCTGTGCATTGATAGTCAATTGGTCTTTGGTCCCCAGTCACCAGTCAGCTATCAGCAGTCACCAGTCAAGCCTTGTAATACTAGAAGCATTCTAGCTCATATCGTTTAGTCTGTACGTTGATTAACAATCACTAGTCACCAGTAGCCAGTCACCAGTCAACTATCATCAGTCACCAGTCAACTATCAACAGTCCCCAGTCATGGGAATGTGTAGTTTGTCTGTCTCTTGCCGTTTAGTCTGTTCTTGTTACACTCTCGTTTCTCTGCAATTCTCAACTAACCTCTGCTCTCTTTCTCTCTCTCTCTCTCTCTAACTCTCTCTCTCTCTCTCTCTGCTTTAGCTGAATCCATACGTAAAATGCTGGAGAATTTGCCCGCGAAACGCGTCTGCAAGAAGATCTTTCCCATGGACAACAAGAAGCGCTCGAAGAAGCAGGGGAAGCCAGGCAAGAAGCAGCTAGCGAGGGGCGCTAAAAAACTTTATAACCATCATCATCATCATCATCACCATCATCATCATCATCATCATCAGCATGCGTTGCGTAATACGCGTTCACGTGCTCGCTTGGTGCGCTCCAAACCAGCAACAGTTGCAGCTGCAGCCACAGCGGCAACTGTTGCAGCGGGCGAGCAACAGCCACAACAGCAGCAACAACTTCAGCAGCAACAACAACAACAACATCAGCAGCAGCAACAACAACAACAACAGCATCAGCAGCCACAACAACATCAGCAGCCACAACAACAGCAGCAGCGCAATCGACGCAAGCAGCAGCAACAAGTGAAGTTAACAAGCAGCGATAACAATGCAACAATCAACAGCACCACAGCAACAACAACAACAGCACCAACTAACTTAAACACTGCCAATACAGCTGCAATTGCAAGTGTTGCTGTTGCCGCGACAACGACAACGACAACACCAGCAGCAACAGCCGCAACAACTGTAGCAGCAACAACAACAACAGCAACTGTAGCCTCGCAGCTAATGCCCACACCGCCAACAACACCAGCACCAGCAACAGCAACGACAGCAACTGTTACACCTGTAACTACAGCAGCAACAGCCATAGCTGCAACTGTTGCCATTAACAAGCAACAATTGCCGCTGCCGCAGGTGAAACGCAGCAAACGCATTAGCGACTGCATTGCCATGTTAACTGGCAAGCTGGAGGAGAAGCTCAAGACTGAACAGCAGCCACTGGACAGAGAGAAGGAGAAGCAAAAGCAGCAACAGCAGCAACAACAACAGCAACAGCAGCAACAACAACAGCAACAGCAGCAGCATCTGCAGCAGGAGAAAGAAAAGCAGCAGCAGCAGAAGCAGGAGAAGGAACGAGAGAAGAACACGTCAAAGGAGTCAGAACAGCAGGAACAACAGCAGCAACAGTTGCCGCCAAAGACGCCCAAACGCAAAGCCATCTCAAGGCGCATTATCAAAACGTCCAGTGAGACGACAGCAGTAGCAGCAGCAACAGTTCCCCCCTGCAGCATTTGCCGCAGCTACAGCAGCACCCACTGCAACATCGTCCGCTGCAGCAGCAGCAACAACAGCAGCAACTACAGCAGCAACAGCAACATCAGCAATAGCTCCGCCTGCAGCAGTTGCACCCGCAGCAATCGCAATAGCTCCCGCAGCAACTCTCAAAGCAGCAACGCTTCCGGCAGCAGCATTAGCAATCGTAGCACCAGCAGCAGCAGCAGCAGCAACAGTTGTTGAACAGCCGCAGCTAAAGTTACCGCTGTCGTTGCCTTTGCCGCTGCCACTGCCTGCGCGACGTGCCACGCCCACTAAGGCGGCAACCAAGCAAATGGCAGCACCACAGCAAACATTGCCGCTGCCACAGCAATCACTGCAGCAGCAGCCAATGCAGCAGCAACCACTGCAGCAGCAACAACAGTTGCCGTCGTTGCCACAGAAGTTGCCGTTGCCGTTGCCGCTGCCGCTGCCAATGCCCGTCAAGTTGCCACCGCCGCCAGCAGCATTGCCAGTTGGTACAGTTGCAGCAGTAGCAGCAACAATTGCAGCTCCAGCGCCGGCAGCAACATTGCTGTTGCCCAAGTTGCCGATGTATCTGCCGCTGCCGCCGGGTTACGTAATGGAGCCGCAACAACCGTTAAATCTCAGTCATGTGAAGCCACATACCAACGAAGCACATCAGCAGCATGCGCAGCACCAGCATCTACAGCAGCAGCAACAGCAGCAACAACAACCGCAGCAGCAACGTGCCTCAGGAATGCCTGCGCGTCGTCAAACGATTTGTGGCTTTGAGGCAAGAAATCTGTTGATGCAACAGGAGGAGATGCAACCTTTGGATCTGTCCAAGAAATCGCAGATAGTTGCTGCTGCAGCGCCGCCAACAGCAACACAGTTGCAACTGCAGGAGTTGCCGCTGGGCTTGGCACTGCCACTGCCGCTTGTGGCACGTGGCACAGAGGCAGCCGCTGCTGCGGCACATTACTATTCCAATCTGGAGCTGCTGAAGATTCCACAAGTGCGTAATCCAGTGCTGCCGCTGCCCGTTGCAATGCCAGCACAGGGAATGGCAGCGGGAACGGGAACGGGAGCTGGAATGGGAATGGGTATGGGAACGGGGACGATAGCGACGTCGTTGCCTGTGAAGACGCCGGCAAAGAAACGTGCCGCAGATGTTGCCAGCAAGAAGGAGAAACCTTGTGCCACACGCATGGATGAGGTGATCAACAATCATATCGATGATGCCATCAATTCGGTAATACTTGCCGTCCAGGCAAGTCTGCCGCAAGAGGAGGAAGCAGAGTTGCTGCTGCAACAGCAGCAACAGCAGCAGCAGCAACAACAGCAGCAGCAGCTAAAGCATCAGCAAAAGCAACAGCAACAACAACTGTTGCTGCCACTGCCACCAACGCCAACAGCAGCAGCAGCTGCAGCAGTCGTTGCAATGCCAACAACAACAACAGCTATTGCCGCTACAGTAGCAGCAGCAGCAGCAACATCAACGACAACAACTCCAACTGCTGCCAAACACTTGACACCAAAGAAACGCAATATGCGCTCCAAAACCATCGATTGTCGCTCTGCCTTGCTGCTGCCATCAAGCACGCCCACTTTGCTGGTAATGTCCACATCGAAATTTGAGCAATTGCCGAATGGACCAGCAACAGTTGCTGTCGCAATGCCCAAAGTTGAGACACCGCCGCCGCTGCCGCTGCAGGCAGAGTTGAGTTTGGAGCAGACATTGCCCAAGTTGGAGCAGCAGCCAAAACAGTTGCTGTTGGAACCGGCAGCAGTTGCTGCAGTGACGCCAGCAATGGCTGTGTCGGTGATTTCTGTGGCGCCACCCATAACTGCCACAACAACAACAACAGCAACAACAACTACGACCACGACAAACACATTGCTGTTGACCTCACGTCGCAGTGCCACGCCCAGCTCACTGCTGGAGGAGCACAACAGCAGCAACATGCACAACAACAACAATACATCGTCGGGTTTTCACAGCCTGGCACAATCAGAGCTGGCGCAGGCGTCAGTTAATCAGGACAAGGAGGTGGAAGAGTTGAGCGCAAAGGTGGAGGATGAAGCGGAGGAGGTGGATGAGGAGGAGGAGGAGGAGGAAGAAGAGGAGGTGGTGGTGAAGAGGGAGGAGCGAGAGATGCGACAGCAGGAAGAGAAAGAGAAACAGGAAAAGAAGAAGCAGCAACAGCAGCAACAGTTGGAGGAGCAGAAACAACAGCAACAACAGCAGCAACAGCAACAGCTGGAGGAGCAACAGAAGCAACAACACTTGTTGGAGGAGCAGCAGAAGCAACAACAATTGCTAGAGACACAAGCCCCAGCCGAATCCCAACCTCAAACACTTCCACTGCCCGTCAAAGAGGATGCAAAGAAGAAGCAACGTAGACGACGCAAAAACGAATTGGCAGCAATTGTTGCTGATCAATTGCTGGAAAGCTTCAAGATCGACAATGCGCGTCGCGATAATCTGAAGAAACTGGAGAACTTGGCATATGAGAAGAGCGAGGATCTGTTGCTCACGGGCATGTTGCTCATGTCGAGCACCAAACGCAATGCAACACTCCAGCAGCAACAACAACAGTCCACAGCAGCAGCAGCAGCATCAGCAGCCGCTGCAACAGCAGCAGCAACTGTTGCCAGCGATGCAAAGCGCAGCAAAGTCGATGCCCAGCAGGAGTCGACAACGGGGCGTGGTCGACCGAAAAGGCGTCAGAGTTGTTACTATCGTCGTGGGGGGCGTGGCAAGGTGGCAGAGACAAATATTAGTGCGTTGAAGTCATCGCTTGAATCGTTCTCCATTGGCATTGAGAAGCAACTGTTGGCAAAGGAGGCGGCCGCAGCAGCAGCAGCTAAAACGGCCACGCCCACATCGATACTACGCCCTAGCATATTGTGTACGGCAGCCAAGGAACAACAGCAGCAGCAGCAGCAACAGCTGCAGAAGCAGAAGCAACAGCAGAAGCAGCAGCAACAGCAGGAGCAACAACAACGCGAGCAATTTCAGGTGTCAGCAGCAGCAGCAGCAGCAGCAACAGTTGCTGCGGTGCCAACTAACAGTCGCGATCCGCGTCTCAATAAGAATATACATAAGGAGACAACAGCTGGCGCGGCACAGCAGCAACAGCAAAAGCAGCAGCCGCAACAACAACAGCAACATCAGCAGCAGCAGCAGCAACAACAACAGCAACAGCAGCAGCAACATGTTGGTCAGGATCTGGAAGAAGAAGACAACTATTTAACAGAAATTGCGAAAAATGTGAATGAGAAAATCATGTCGGCAACAAATGAAGATTTTGAGTTTGCCAACGATGAGTTTGATCCGGAAAAGGATCCAGACCAGGAGCTGGATCAGGATCCGGATAAATTCTATCGTCCACCCACATCGATGAGCGTACGCAGTGCACCCAATCTTAATGATGAGCACTCGAACTTTGGCAGCGATGATGATGATGAGAATACAAATACCGAAATGTTGGACATGGATCTGGATGATGAGATGAGTGTGTACACCAGTTATTCACAGGATCTGGGACGCACTGGTCTTGGCCGGCGTCGCAGGCGACGCAGACGCAGTGTGCTGTTGACGCGACGGCCCAAGAAACGTCGACAATTGGATGCGGATGGGGAGAAGTTTGCCTGCCATTTGTGTGGCAAGAGTTTCTTTAGCGGCACATCACTGTCCAAGCACAATATGACACTGGCCCATGTCTCCAAGCTGTCGGAGTTGGAGTATTTGCAAAGCAAAAGCAATGCGCCACCAAGTCCAGCCATGTCGGTGGTGGCAACGCCAACAGTTGCCATTGCAGCGGCAACTGATGCTGCTGCACCGTTGCAACAGCTGCGTGCGTCGGTATTGATGCCACCTGTGCCCGCTGCTGTTGCCGTTGCAACGCCAGCTGCGAGTCATGTCATCACTGAGGAGAGTCTGCGTCTACATGACAACCAGCAACAAAGGGAACAGCAGCAGCAGCATCAGCAACATCAGCAACATCAGCAGCAGCAACAACAACACTCGAGTCCCGCCCACAGCGCAGCCCGCCTTAATCTCAATCCCGACGAGCGTCTCTTCTACGAGTGTTGCAACATACTCAAGAGCGCAGAGACGCCACGTCTGCCCAGCTGTGCAACGGCAACATCGACTCCAACTCCAACTCCGACTCTGACTCCCTCTGTGATTGTCAGCGCGGGCAGAAAGCATGTGGAGCCAACGCCGACGGAGCGAGCACAGAGAGCGGAGACGCCGCCAACATCAGCATCAGCAACAGCAACAGCAGCTGCTCTAGTTCCAGTTCCGACTGCAGTTCCTGCTGTTTCCCATCAGCCCGTTATACAGCAGCTGTTTCGGAATCCGCCCGGAGCCACGCACACGCCAACTCCCACGTAAGTGAATGAAAGCGAGGGAGATAGCGAGAGAGTGAGTGAGAGAGAGAGAGAGAGAGAGAGAGAGTGAGAGGGGGAAGATAAAGATAAATTGAGAGAGAAAGGGAAAGGGAGGGAGAGAGACACACTAAGGGAACTGGAAGATATATTATAAGGGATATAAAGAGAGAGAGAGAGATACAAAGGAAGCAAGAGCGAGATAGCGACAGAGAGAGAGAGAAAGAGAGAGAGAGATACAAAAGGTGAAGGCTTCAAGACAGACAACGGGAAAGACAAAGTGAAAGTTACAAAAGGAAAGACAGAGAGATACATAGAGAGAGAGAGAGAGAGACAGATAGAGAGAAAGTAAGAGAACAATTAGATATAAAGGGAGAGAGGGATACAACGGGATAGATGGGGAGAGATATATGTGCCAATTAAGAGGCAGAAAGAGACGCTAAGATAGAGAAAGATGGAAGACAATAGGAGAGACAGAGAGATGGAGATGAAGATAGCCAGAGAGAAAGATAGAGATAGCGAGAGAAAGAAAGAGATAGATAGATAGAGAGTTACCCTAATTGAGAGACAGAGAGGGACAGAGATGCAAACGACCGAAGAGATAGAAACGGGAGAAAGAAAAAAAAGAGAGAGAGAGAGAGAGACACAAAGAAGAAGCGGAGACACAGCTATAGTAATAAAGAACAATGTTGTAAGCACAATTAAAATCAACTACTAGTAACTAACTAGTAAACTGAACATGGAGGACGGAGAGTTGGAGTAGAGAGGCTTAAGAATTTTAAGTGAACATGGAGGACGCGACTTAGAAGTGTTGGAGTAGAGAGGCTTAAGAATGTTAATTGAACATGGAGGACGCGACTTAGAAGTGTTGGAGTAGAGAGGCTTAAGAATGTTAAGTGTACATGGAGGACGAGGACGCGACTTAGAAGTGTTGGAGTAGATAGGCTTAAGAATGTTAAGTGAACATGGAGGACGATACTTAAAAGAGTTGGAGTAGAGAGGCTTAAGAATGTTAAGTGAACATGGAGGACGAGGACGCGACTTAGAAAAGTTGGAGTAGAGAGGCTTAAGAATGTTAAGTGAACATGGAGGACGATACTTAAAAGAGTTGAAGTAGAGAGGCTTAAGAATGTTAAGTGAACACGGAGGACGTTATTGAGGAACACCTTCCTGCTGAACTATCAACTGTTGTCTAATCCTTGTCACGTTTTATTGTCCACTCTATTGCAACAATAGGAATCAACAGCAGCAGCAGCAACAACAACAGCAGCAACATGTTAACCAGCAACATCATCATCATCATCATCAACACCAACACCAACAACATCATCATCATCAACAACATCAGCAATCGCATTCACATCGCCTGTCCCCCAGTTACTCGGCAATGTCCCAGTTCTCAGCGGTGACCAACATGACGACCTCAAGATTCAAGACGAAAGCCGCCATGAAGGGCTACGAGACGAATCTGACAACGAATGTAACGGCAACAAATCAGCAAATGGACATGGCAACGGCACGGGCCGTTTGCAAGCTGACAGAATTGGCGGACATTGCATTGGGTAGCGAGAAGCCGCCGGGTGTGGATTACATGACAACGCCCAGCACAAATGAGCAGCCGGAGGAGGCAACAGCAGCTGGAGGAGTAGGAGCAGGCACAGGCGGAGGAGCAGGAGCAGGAGCAGGCGTTGCAGTTGGAGGTGCTGCTGCAGCTGGCACACCAAATGTGGCAGAGCCCAGCTCCACATCCTCCAAGACGATCATGCATGCCTCCTCCATCATCAAAGCCACAGCGGCAAGTAGTGCAACATTGCCAGCAGTTTCTGGACGCATCATCATACCGGAGCGTCCGTTCAAGAACATTGGACTGGAGGAGAAGGCAACCATAACGTTCCAGAAGCCCAAGGCAACAATGAATCTGTTGACCGAGGACAACAACAGTGTGTCCACGGCCAGTTACTCCGATCGTGATGATTATGATTTTGGTACATTGAGTTGCGAGGATGTGGAGGGAGAGGATGGCGTCGAGGAGGCGGAAGTGGATGTGGATGCAGATGCTGATGCGGACGCGGTTGTGGGTAGGAAACTGGTGAAACCATCAACAACGGTTATTGCCTGCACAGCCATCACATCATCCGCCTCAAGCAGCTCCAGTTCATCATCCTCCTCATCGGCAACGTCGGCACAGAGCAGCAGCTCCAGTCGCGCCACAGCCAAAACGTTTGAGAACAAATCGTTGATCATGGGACGCATCTTCAAGCATGCGAAGCCAACAAATGCAACGCTCACGGGCAATGCTCCGGCCGCGGTGCCCGTGAAGTGTGCACCCAAGGATAAGGCGCAGTTGGATCAGCTCTTTGATGAGCTGCGTGGCGCTGCCAAGCCGTCGGAGGCAATTGCTCCGATTGCTCCGGTCGCAGCGCCGGTGGAGCATTGGCTGACGCCGCTTGTGCCGCCCCAGCAATTGGAGCCGATGGCAGCGCCAGCGGCACCAACGCCACCAGCTGCACCGCCAACAGCAGCAGCAGCAGGCACCTCAACAGCGTCGATTGCAACTGGCACCAAGCGTGGCAAGCGCGGCGGAGCAAGTGCAGCATCATCAGCAGCGGCAGCAGCAGTAGCTGCGAGTCCCACAACGAAATCGACGCCACGCAAGCCACGCAAAGATCTGTGCAAGCTGCAAACGGAGCTGGGCATGAGTCCCGAGGAGATCAAGCAGCTTATCGATGAGGGACAACGCAAATCCAAGCGACGCTGTGCCACAAATCGTCCCAAGAAATTGGTTGAAACGTGGAGCTCCGATGAGTATGAGGAGTTCTTGTCCACCAAGGACATTATAGCACTTATCGAGCAAAAGGAGCAACAGGAGCAGCGACGCAAGCGCAAGACAAGCGAAGCAGCAACCACAGCAACCACAGCAGCAGCTGGACAGGCACAGGCACAGGAAACGCTGGACAAGGCAACGTCAGGTGTTACAACAAAAAGCCGCAAGAATCGCAAGGCGGAGCAACAACAAAAGCTGCCGGTTGTCGCAGAATTGCCGCCACAGCTGAGCAAGCGTGCCCGGCAACGAGCGGAGGCAGTTGCTCCGCCAGCTGCCAGCAAGGCGAAGGCAACAGCGCGGGGCAAGACGCCAGCCAAGACGTCCAAGAAGGCCACCAAGACGCCAGCGCCAGCGACAACAAGCCGCAAACGTGGCAAGCAAGCGGAGCAGCAGCAGGAGAAGCTAACGACACCGGATGCAGTGCTGCCAGTGGAGTCTAGAGCGGATCGGGCAAGTCAACGCACGCGTAGCAGGCGGCAACTGCAAGCCGAGGAGGCCAAGTTGGCGGCGGCGGCAGCGGCAGCGGCAGAGGCAGTGCAGCAGCAACAGTTGCAGGCACAGCAGCAGCAGCAGCAGCAGCAACAGTTGTTGAATCATCACCAGGAGGCGTCGGACAAGGGCAAACAGAAGCCGCGCAGCAGCAGGCAGCAGCAACAACAACAACATCAACAATCGCAATAACATCAACAACATAAGCATGAACAACATTAACAACAACAATAACAACAACAACAACAACAATTGTAGCAGCAGCAACAAAAACTTGAAATCAAAACGCAAATCCCAAATGAATCGTCAATCTCCGGCGCGCAGGAAGCGACCGGCAAGTGAGAAGCAGCTATATTATTGGAGCAGCTCCAGTGATGATGAGTTTGGACGCATCGAGGCGGAGGCCGAACAGCAGCAGCAGCAGCAACAATCACATGCTGACGACGCACAGCAGCAACAATTGCAGTCACATCAACAACAGCAGCAATCACAATCCCAATCACAACAACAACAACAACAACAACAACAACAGCTGCCGCCACAGACACAGTCCAACAAGCATTTTGATGATAGCGAGCAATATCAAAAGCACGGCTGGATCGTTGGTGACTCGCACAAGAAGCTAGTGAAGCTGCTGGCCATTGCCAAGGGCAACAAGAAGGTCGACAATTGTGGCGTCAAGCGGCGCACGCCAAAGCGCAAATGCTAGTAACGAACAACAGCTGTTGGCGTCTGCGCGGGCAGCAGACGCCAGCGCCAGCGCCATCACCAACGCCAACTTGGACAGCAGTCAATCTATAGCAAGCCATATGCCTTGACTTGGCTCCATATTGTTTGGAATGGTAAACGCAACGGCATCTCATGATGACAAGGCTTATTATAATGCATATATGCGTATATATTAAAGCAGCAAACACGCGAAATATTTTTACTTTCTTTAAAAATCATCTAAGCGTTACATTATTTAGGTTTTTTTTTTTATTAAATGTATTTATAATTAATAAACAACAACAACATCAACAAACAAACAAACAAAAAATTGCGACAAACAAACAAATAAAGATTTGAGCACAATTAAAACTATCGAACTATCGGCCTATCGCATTTCTGCAGCGGTTCATGTGAACTAGTGCGCGCTATGGCGCCGGCTATCGAAGCGCAGCCGCGCAACTATTTGCATGCCAAGCGAGATTATATTTATTATTTTTCCATTCAATTTCAATTTAAAATTAAATTATTAGCATTTCGTAGCTATATATAATATATAGTCGATTACTTGCAATTGTATTCCGTATCACATATCGATATCGATTTGCTTGCACGTATCGATAGTCATGCTGCATCGCTAAATGCAACCGCAAATCGATAGCTATCGAGTAGTTGCCATCGATTGTGTTTGTAGCTCAGATTGTTTTGCAGATTGAAGCTCGGATGAGGAATATATAAAAATAGTTTTTCTTAATTTTTATACGGTTTATAAACGCATTGGAGCTGTGCAAGTGCAATAATTGTGAGTAAATTGATCATGGTTTAACACAGGATGTGCATCAAATTCCAAATTGTCGTTTACGCCTCGAAATTTTTCACTTGCGTCGGAAGTTTTCTTTCTCTCTTCGCTTCATTTTTTTTTTTTTGGTGTATTTAACGATGCTGATTCGTAATTGTCTTCTTGTATACACGCTCGCTCTCTGGCTCTGCACGCGTGTGTTTGTGCTATTGTGTGTGTGTGTGTGTGTGTGTGTGCGAGTGCTTGTGAGTGACTATGTTTTTGTGTGTGTAACTGCTGCTCTTGGATGTGGCTGGTTGGAAAATAATTAAAGCAAATAAGTGAACAACTCCAATTTGTTGCACATTTCTTAGTTCCGTAGTGCCCAATTACAGTGCACATAAACATAACGAAATCAGTGATTGCATCTGCGGCTGTGTAAGTGTGCAAGTGTGTACGTTTATATTTGCGTGTTTGTGTGCGCTAGTGGATGCTGTTGCTGCTAAAGGAGCATTAGAAGAAGATTTTTGGACGCCATTCGCAGCATCCACATTCACAGTCACAGTCACATTCACATTCACGAAACAAAGTCAAGATAAAAACGAACACGACGGGAATCATAATCATCGGAATCGGTGAATCGACCACTATAGTCTGAGAGTTGTTTGCTCGTTTCTTTACTGCCTGCCCACTCGGTCGCTTCTTTGTGCGCAACTGCAGGTAATCACTATGTCGCCGTGTACTCCCCCCCTTCGCTGACCGAAAATACATATCCACAGAAGTTTTAACTCAATGAAGTTACAAAAATTGGCAAGTTAACAATAAAGCAGAATGTGTGAAACATACGACGGGACATTAAACATTCGTTGCACATGCAGTTGAAGCTTTGCCCCTCCACCTCGCTCCGCTGCTGCCCTAGACAATTAAGACAAATCAACAAGAACAACAACAACAAAACTTTTATAGCCACAGAAAGAGAGGAAGAGAGTTTTTGAACAAGGGTCGTCACCGTAGTCGTCGTTATCGTAGTTGTTGCTTTTGTTATTGTTGGTTTTGACGTTGTTGTTGTTGTGCAGCCCGGGAATGTATGTATGTATATGCATACGTATGTACGTTGTACAGGAAATCTGTTGCTGGGAAACTTGGCACATCTCAGCATGAACATTGATTCTGCGTGCTGCACTTGCATTTCCTGCAGCTGCACTTACATCTGGGGTGGTGGACAAGGTGGCAACTCTGTTGTAGCTTGGAAGGGAGTTTACAGCAGCAACAACATCAACAGCATCAGCGCATATTTGTGTAATTCTTGTATAGCCGGAAAAACTCAATTAAAGTTTGAGTGTTGTTGGTTTATTGAAGTACACACCCACAACACATGCACACACACACACACACAAAAACACACTTCCATACATACACATACAGCTGCAATTGCTTGTAGGACTTTCATTCACAGCCCAAGAGAGCAGTGTCAGTCAAAGGAGCAGGATAACAGCAACGAAAATGCACACATAAGCAGCTAAAATACGATAGAGTATCATAACAAGAACAACAACATCAACTACAGCAAGAACCGCAGCAGTAGAAACAGCAGCAACAACAAAAAGCCACCCACATTTTGACATAACTGATTCTCTCTCACGCTTTTACTTAGCACTGCCTGTGCACGCTCACATCGTCCACACACACTCTCTCTGTTCTTATGTTTTTTGACTTGCTCTCATTCTCTCTCTCTCTCTCGCGCGCGCGGTGTCTGTTCTAGCGCTCTGGTCAGTTGTGCTCTCTGTTTCTAGCTTAGTTGCGTTTGTCAGCAGGAGCAGCGCAGCAGCAGGCAAAAAAGGATTTTTCAGTTTGTTGCAGACATTTTACAAAATAAAAATAACAAAATAAACATAAAACATTAATAATGATGTGCAACTAAAGTGAAAGGTATGCTGTGTATACATTGTGATGAAATCAAATATAAACATAAAAACATATATTTCACAAACCTTAATTGCAAGTGTACAAAGTGTGTGCGTGTCTATCTACGTGTGTGTGTGTGTGTGTGTGTAGAGTGGAGTGTAGAGGAAGGGGAGGCAGGTGGCAATTTGCATTTGCCTGCGCCGGCTGTGTGTGTACGCTCAGCGCAGTCTCTCTCTGCTCTCTCTTTCGCTACAAAGATGTCCAGCCGTGGATGTATCCCTGTGCGTCCTCAGTCACAATTGCTCAGCACTTCTTCTTCGTTCTTCATCTCCATTGCTGTTGTTGTGCTTGTTGTTATTATTATCGTAGTTGTTGTTGCTTTACTTTTCTTATCATACCCTGAATGGTCATTCATACCCTGTGAATTTGTAACAAGGAATTGCAAGATTTTCTATGTAAATATCACAATCGCTTGCAATCCATGAGTGGATGCTATTGCCAACATCATCCACAAACCGCAAGCAATAGATCCTTTGCATCAGACGTGTATTATCTGCGATTAATGGTATCCATACAATTAACAGTAATTTGTGTAGTCCAGGGTAGTCTACCAGTTGAGCATTTCCTTACGTTTTAGCTATGTTCCTAAATATTTGTCTAAAAATCCACATTTATAAATTCCACAAGGCAATTGAAGCAAATCCACATGGAGTTTTCGTTAAACTAGGATATCTCCTAGTCGAACATTTACTTTTTGCTTTTGTCTTAACAAATTCAGTTAAATGTTTTCCATTATTTACATAGAAGCGAAGTGTTTATGACTTCTTCAATCCTATAAGTCGAAATTTAAAAGGCAAAGTAATTTTAAAATGCATTTTTGTTTGATCTAGAGAAACTCCAGGTCGAGTTTGCTTTCAAGTAGCTATGAATATTAACTATACAAAGTAATTTGTGTCGAAAGTGAACTAATAAGATGTTTTTGTTTTAGGGTAACTTCTAGTCGAGCATTCCTTTTGCTGCTGCAGTTTGATCAGCTTGATATATAATGTATCTATAACAATAACATCTAAGAGTTCTCCAAAGTGAATAATGTCAAAAGTGACAGACTGAAGTTTTTTCCTA
Organism: Drosophila funebris; assembly: GCA_018901825.1. Classification (NCBI taxonomy): domain Eukaryota; kingdom Metazoa; phylum Arthropoda; class Insecta; order Diptera; family Drosophilidae; genus Drosophila; species Drosophila funebris. The sequence continues at coordinate 263,949 of JAEIFK010000455.1, read as the reverse complement.
GTCTAGGGTACCTTCCAGTCGATCATCTCTATTTCTTTTTTAATTTTACCACATAAAGTTAATTTTTTATGTGGTGAATGACAATATTAGAGTGTAAAATTATTCAAGAAGTAGTTAGACTTGATCTAGGGTAACTGTCAGTCGAGCCACTTGGAGCACTTCGTTTTTAGTTATTCCATTTACACTTTGTTGCGTATTTGCTAGTGTAATATCTATGAAGAAGTGTCTAATGGTATATAAAAATGATTTGCATTAGTCTAGGGTAACTGCTAGTCGAGCATAACGTTTGATTTTAACAATTCTACTGTGACTTGAACTATAGGAATAGTTAATATGAGTTCTATAAAGTAATTGAAGTTAAAATTGAACGAAAATGAAGTTTTCCTCAGTCTAGAGTAACTGCTAGTCGTGCATTTCCTTTGGTTCCTTGGCAATTCCACTGAAACTTGAACTATTTTGTAACTATAGCAATATAGCAATTACTATTTATGTTTACTGTAAATTGATAAAAGTTAAAAATGATTTAATATAAAGTTCTCGTTATTCTAGGATAACTGCAATTCGATCATCTCACTGTTACGACTGTATATTAACCCTCTATATATGCTTCATATTTTCATTTGTATTAGGTACGTCAAGATGCGTCAATTCAACATTTCGGTCATTGGACTATCCGGGACCGAAAAGGATCGGGGCCAGGTTGGCGTTGGCAAATCATGTTTATGCAACAGATTCATGCGACCGATGGCCGATGATTATTTTATAGATCACATATCAGTGCTCAGTCAGAGCGATTTTAGTGGACGTATTGTGAATAATGATCACTTTCTCTATTGGGGCGAAGTGCGAAAGACAACGGATGAGGGTGTTGAATACAATTTCAATATCATCGAACAGACCGAATTCATGGATGATTCCACATTCCAGGCCTTTAAGGTTGGCAAAATGGATCCATATCTGAAACGTTGCACCGCCACAAAAGTATTCTCCGCAGAGAAACTAATGTACATATGCAAAAATCAATTGGGCATCGAAAAGGAATACGAACAGAAAGTGATGCCCGATGGTAGATTGAGTATTGATGGCTTCGTTGTCGTTTTCGATGTCAGTCCGGTGCCAAATCGTAGTGTTGAAAAGCAGGTGGAGTTTGTCCAGAATGCCATTGCCAATATATTAAAGAATAAAAAGCCATTGGTATTGGTGACAACCAAAAATGATGATGCCTATGAGCTGTATGTGCGCGAAGCGGAAAAGATCAGTCAGCGGAAGGATTACAAGAGTACCGTTCAATTGATTGAGACATCATCGCATGAGAGCATTAACATTGATTTGGCATTCCTGATGCTAGCCCAAATGATTGACAAGGTTAAGAATCGTGTGAAGATCATTTCATATCAGGAATCAGCGAAATCTCGCAAAGAATTGCTCGATATACGTTCGGAGGCGGTGACACGTTTGATACGAAATCAAATAACAGATTATCACATATTGTGGTCACAGGGATCAAAGATGCTATCGCAATATCGCGAATGGAATGAGTTCCTCAACATATTCGGACACGAGGCCGGCCAGAAGCTATTCCGTCGTCACATGAAGAAACTCCGTGACGATCATTTAAACAAGAAGCTCCATCAATATCTCGATAAGTTCGCATTGGCCTTGGAGTATCTATTGCCCGATATCAGTGCGCTCAACATTAGCGATGATGATGCGTGGGAATGTGCCCGCAATTATCTGCAGACACACATTGAATTCGAGCAGTATTTCTTTGAGTGTCCGCAGGCCACATGGACCGAATTGTTGGACATGGATGAGGGTGAGGATGAGGCGCGTATACCCTTTGATGTGCTTGAGACAAACGAGGCGGAGACTGTCTTTCGCAATTACTTAAACTCTGTGCAGCAGGATAAAAAGAAAATTGGGTAAGTATTCGATTGGTCGATTGATCGTTTATCGATAACACTTTAAAGTTTCAAGTGTACCTTTGCTTACTTGTAGATACTCTGTCTTAGATCAGTAGATACATTTTTGTGTATCTCAGCTAGACTTCGCTATAAGTAGCTTAATTGTAGATTAAAGATACAAGATACTTTTCTAACTGCATGTATCTAGTATCTGTGCATTAGATCAGCAGATACATTTTTGTGTAGCTCTCAATGTATCATCAAATTAGAGATACTTTTGTATCTTTATCTATTGCATAGTATCTTTGTATTAGATCAGCATCTGTAGTTTCATTGTTTAGTCACTGACTTAACTATTAAATCGCAGTATTTGATCATCAGAACAAGATACTTTTCTATCTGCATGTGAAATCATAATACTTTCCTCGCTATCAATTAGCAGATACATCTATGTAGCTCAGTATCTTTGCATGTGTGATGCAGCTACTTTTGTGTAATTAGCAACTCACAATCTATCTAAATATATGGGTACTAAGAGCAAGATACTCTACTACAGCTAATGTCTGTCTGTTATTATTATATAAGTTTATTTCGTTGTATTTACCATTTAAAGATACGCTGCTTTATCAAGTTACTGCGTCTAATAGGTAACATAATAGACTAGCAAAATACAGATACATAGATACATATAGCGTAAAGATACGTTTCTGTGTCTACTGTATACCTATCTAATATATCAGTTGCTTTTTGTATAAACTATCTGATTACTTATAAACCAGTTAAGCAATGATTCATGCATCATTGCATAAGATACTTTTCAGACATTCAGATACTCTGTTGACATTATTTTGTAACTCAATACTTTGCTGTACTAAGTAACTCGTATATAAATGTATCTAGTATCTTTAGAAATGCAAATACTTTTCATATTGTATCTAGTATCTCTATGCTATATAAATAGATACATTTTGTCTCTCTCAGTAATTGGCCCTACTAGATACTTGTGCAACTATCAAATGTATCTATAATTGATTGCTTAAGTGACAAGCAATATGTATGCGTTAATTGATATCTAATTTATGTGTGTGTGTGTGTGTGTGTGTTCTCTCTTTTGCAGATGGAAGCAACAGTTCAAGATGCTGCTAGAGGAATCGGGCTTTGTGACGCCCGGCAAGCAATTGTCGGAGGTGCGTGTATTGTTTATGGGCAGGGAATGCTTTGAGGCATTATCGGAGCACGATTGCCAGCAAATCTATGATATACATCAGGATGAGATTATTGAGAAGAGTAAACAGAATTTTGTTGAATTATTGTTGGAGCATGCACAATATTTTCTGCAATTCAAGAATGTCGATATTATCACACAAGAGGATGTCCGACAGATTACAGATGTCATCCAAGAGGATTCACGCTACAAAATGGTCGATCGTCTCGATCAGGAGCGACGCGTCATGCTCGTCCAGCATTTACGTTTCATTCATTGCCCCATCCGTGATCATTGTCCGTTCTTCAACAATTGTGTGGATAATCTAATTGAGGAAGTGCTCTCCGATAAATCGGCTGGTAATCACAAATCTCATGGCGGTGGAACTGGCATCGGTGGTGTTGGTGTTGGTGGCTGGAAGACAACTGGCAATGGCAGCGATCGTACATTGAATCTACTCATTGTTGGCTCTGAGCATTTGGCCAGCGATCTACTAAATGATATACGCATCTGTACGGGCAGCAAGGGCGAATATATCTATGAGAATCAAACATATTATCTTAATTATCGCATTGCCAATGGCGACATGGAGGCATTCAAGGCAATCGATGTCTATTCAAGCGGCAAGTGTACAACTTCTCATCAATCTCTTGCATCTCGCATAATAATATCATTATATACATTCCAATTGCAGGTCTCATTTGTGTCTATTCGAATCAGCAATCGTTTGAAACGCTCAAGGATAATTTGGAGAGGACATTGCTATGCAATTTGGAGCTTGAGGATAAATTTGAGAATTTGCCAATTGTGTTGGTTTATCAGCCGCAAGATCTCAAAGAGAATGAAGTCGAGTATCTGAGAAGCGAGGGAATGCGTCTCTCCGAAATGTTACACTGCGATTTCATTGATCATACGCAAAATCATCAGAAATACGTCTATGATATACTCAACATTGTCATCTTATCGCTCAAATTGAGCGAAATGAAAAGTTATGAGCCATATCCATCGTCCAATCACACAGATCTACGCATACTTGTCTGCATCTACTGTGGCGATCAATATGATATTGAGAACATTGTTCAGCCGCTGATTGCCGAATCCACAATGGTCAAGGCCAATGAGCATTGCATTATTGTCGATGTCTTCATTGGGGATGCGAAGCGAAGGGTTGAGTTTATACTCTCATCGTATCATGGCACAAATCAATATCGCGATGAGCTCATCCATGGCTACATCTACATCTATTCGGCCAAAAGACGCTCCTCGCTGGCCAATCTCAAGTGAGTTAACAATTCGTATTTACTTTAAAACAACAAATGCTTTGTTTCTTGCGGCATACGTTCATTTGAACGACTCAGCCAACTGAACGAATGCATTAAGTTATTGATTCTACATACATCTAGTTCTTTCGTTCAGTTTCAATTTGAATTCTGGTTCATTTGAGTTAAATTTGTTGTTCTTTTGTGCCAGATTAACGTTAATTTGTTAATTTTAACCTCTTTTGAGGTTTACGCATTTGTTTCCATCATTTTAAAATGTACATTTGTCGTCCCGAATGTTATCAGTGTGGTTTAGACCCTGTATTTACAAATTATAAAGGGTTTACTAAGTTCGTCTTAATAAAATGTTATAACAAGCAACATTAGATATCTACAAACCGATAAAGTATATATATACTTGAACACCATCAACAATTGAGTTATTATAGGCATGTCCGTCTGTATAAACACCCGAATCTGAAGTTTCGATTTGTTCTGAACAGTTTATCGGGAACAGCGAATAGACTCGAAAGTTATGCAAGACACAGGTTTATGCAGCGTTGCGCAAATGGAAGAAGTAGCGAGACCTGAGCTGAGTAACCTGTAGAAACGTTTACTTATCGTTACATTACACATGCTTATTGCTGTATTACAAAATAGGTACAGGGTCTGTCACCGTCGGGTTCACTCGACTGTCGTCTTATAAACTAACTCTTACGAACTAACTCTGTTTAACTTTTGAAACTCTATTTTAGCATTTTGGCGGCTCAAAATGCCAACATTCCATTGCAAATTGTCGCTGTGACGGAAAGCGGCGGCGTTAATGCATTTTTCAACAATGAGATTTGCCAATTTCTCATCACCGAGGGCAACGCATTGGCGGATCGTTACAAGGGCAGCTTCATGACCTTCTCAGCGGATCAATATGTGAAGTGTAAGCATCTGCATAATGTTTGCTATTGCAATCGAATCGAATTGAATTGAATTGTATTAAATTTTGCCATTGCAGTTGCATTTTATAATCCATTCCTGAAGACCGCCTGGGATAACAAGTATGAGGTGGAGAATTTGCATGTGGAGGAGTCAATTACTTTAGATTCGGGCGAGGGTACGCTTGAGAATTCGGTTAATCAAATGCCGCGACCACCGCCCAGACATGAGAGCTATATGCTGTCCAATACGCTTGGCACCGATGGTTCCGGCAGTGAGAATTATGAAATGCTTCCTACACGATCTCTCAACTCATTAAATGGTAAGTTTCTTTCTCTCATTGATGTTACATTTGCAGCTCAATTCATTTCACAATTCATTCATTCATTCATTCTTTTATTTGCAGAAGAAAGAGATATATCTTTAGATGAAATCTATGATGACAACAACGAAAAACCCAAACACCTGCATCAAAGTAAGTTTCATCATTGTTGCTCCACTTGTCAATTGATATCTCTCTAAATAAAATAAAGTCCATTCATTAACTGAAATGATTAAGAAATGCATTCCATTAAATTCAGTTCATTCAATTTCATTACAATTGTATAATTAGAACACATTGTCATGAATCATATGAGCGCGTATACCCTATAATTGTGCAGAAATTAGCAAAAATCATCATACATATGTATAAGGTGCTTAACATGTATTTTGCTTATAATTCGCAACTTGTTAAAGCAATGCAAAAGTTAAACTCAACACTTACAGGGTATTCGCATAGTCTCGCAGTCGTACGAAAAATGCAGAGAACCTAAATCATTATTTACCCAAAACATATCATATGTATCTTAACAATACGTACTCTCTAATACTCTATAATGAATACATATATGATTAATGAATTAACCATAACAATTACATTGTTTTTTTTTTTTTTTTTTGTATTTTTTATATCGATTTATCTCTGTGTGTGTGTATTTGTTGTTGTCATTGCCTATTGCATACAAATAATTATTATATATATCAAAAAAAAAAAAAAAAAAAAAAAAACGAAAAAAAAATCGAAAAAAAAAAAACGAAAATCGAATATGAAACAGGATTCCAGATATTCCCTCCTCCAACAACTCCTCCAGAGCCAGCCCCTCCAGATCATCAGCTCATTACATGCACATATAAGAGTCAATTCGTTTCGGCTTCAGAATCAAGTTTGGAAGAAATAACATGTAATCTAACTAATTGAATATTTTCTTATACTTATACTCGTTTTTAATCGTATAAAATCGTAAACATTATTCAAAAATGTTTGATTTCATTTTATTTCATTTCGATTTTCGATTTCGATTTGTTAAAGTATTCATTTTGATTCTATTGCTTTTCCTTTTGCCTACTTTAATTGTGTTCATTTTATATGCGAAGCGTAAACTGTGAATAATACTCTCAATGTTTACACTCTCCTACTTTAAATATATATGCATAATAATGCGTATGTATATATATATATATATATATATATATATATTCATGATTAATTATATTGTATATACTATATGGATATGTATATATAACTATTTATTTCACGCTCAAATTCGCAAATTCTGTAAAATATATCTTGCCACATTATCTGAGTTCTATTTCGTTGCCCTTTGCCCTGTAGTTTCTCTGACAAATATATGTACATAAAACAGAATACAAAAATAGTTTTTATTAGAGTTGCTTAAAAGCGTTCAATTGAACTGAACGAAAGTCCCTGTATATTGTTCGTTTCAATTAATTGACTCAACTGCTCACTTAAACAAATTCCTTCGTTCATTTGCGTCTCTTTAACAAGTGAACTCCATTCAGTTATCAATTGAACTGCTTTATTCGTTCAGTTGAGATTCGATTAACAAGTGAACTTATTCGTTAATTCAAATTGAACAGTTCCGTTGTCAAGTGAACTCATTCGTTCAATTTATTTAAATTCGATTATCAATTGAACTTCTCTGTTCCGTTCAGCTCAGTTCCTTGAACAAATTATCAGTTATGATAATCAACTCCTTCTTTCGTTCAGTTGAGTTCAATGATCTAACTAATTCATTCGTTCGTCCAGTTGTGTTCCTTGAGCAACTGAACTTTTGCTTTCGTTCAGTTGAGTGCATCTGTGATATCGACTCTCTCATTCGTTCAGTTGATTGCATCTATGATATCGACTCTCTCATTCGTTCAGTTGATTGCATCTATGATATCGACTCTCTCATTCGTTGAGTTGAAATCTGTTATCAGCCGAGCTTCTTTGTTCGTTCAGTTTCTTCTTCGTTCGTTCAACTGACGTTCAATGTACAAACTGTGAAATCGATAAGCTCGCTTATCGATAAACGAATGCGCTTTAAAATAACTCTAAAATTTATGCATAAACAACAACAACACTGTTGACCATCGATTGAACAATTAAACTGTTATTACTATCTCACTCTATCTCTCTCTATCTCATTATTTAAAATATGTACATATATAACAAAAGCAAAAGAAAAAAGAAAATAAACCAAGAACTACAACGTTGGCTATCGATTGCTCAATTAATCGATTAATATTGCATATGATTTTGTGTATTGTTTTCCTCTCCGTTCGGCTTTTATTTTATTGTTTAATTAGCTTTATTTGTTTTGGCTTTAGTTATGCTAATCGGTTGTATTAAAACTTTAAACTTAGCTGAACTGAGTAAACTGATGATAGTTGATGCATATATATTATATTTTTGTTGTTCTTCTTCTTGTTGTTGTTGTTGTTCTTCTTCGTTTTTTGTTTCCTTTTATCCAATTCATGCATTTCATAAGCAGCGGATGTCAGCGGGTCTAAGGATTCATTGGCCACCCATGATGCAGGTTAATCTTATGTTCCACTCTTAACTAAGTCGTCTCCTCTTGCTGTCTGTCTCGCTCTCTCTCTCTCTCTCTCTCCATCACACACATACACATACACATATGTACATGTCTATTCCTGCACGAATTGTAGCGAATTCCATACCCCATCCTTCCCATGCCCCAAAACACATAGAGATTCGTTCGCCTTGTTTTGCTATAGCCATTAGCACTTTTAGTATTAGACAAAATGTTCTCCCCCTTTCCCCACACACACACACCCCCCTACCAACCACCACCTCCCCCCTTCCCCCCTGAAACTGCTGTCCCTAGCACTGCTTGCGTTTGGTTGTATATATATATTTTTTTTTTAGCCTAGAATTACGTTGGAATATCATGATGATGATCATAATTTTGTCGCATTATTGCAGAATGGCTGGAGGATAAGAACGATCCACGACGGAATATGAACAAGAATTCGATCTGGAATAATTTTAGCGGCTCAACGCATGCGTATACAACTGGCAGGCGGCATATTGATTCCAATTTGAATAAGATACGTCCCAAGGGGCCAAGCCAAACGTTGAAGGTGGGTGAAGCGCCCAGTCGTAACTGTGCCATGAGCTCCTCAACTTTCACGCTACCCACACAGCAACCGGGCAAGCTGAATATGAAGAACTTTCAGCTGGTCAGCGATGCCGTCGCCAAGATGAATTTCACCAGCGGCAGCGGCAGCATGGGTGAATCATATTTGGCTGGCTGTGAGGCTGGCGATAAGGATCCCAAGCGATATGATCATGCCCAGCTTGATGGTGAGGATGAGGATTCCGAGGAGTTGGCTGAATATGAGCAAATTTATGAAAACGAAGGTAGGTTCTTTCACACCAACCAACCAACTCTCCCTACCGTGAACCCTTATCCCTCCCCTCCCCCTTCTCTCTCTCTCTCTCTCTCTCTCTCGCTCTTGGTCCTCCTCTGTGTTATATCTGAATCCTATTTTCATTTTCATTTAAATTCAAAAAATATGATAATAATTTATTAGAAAATGCTAGAAACAATTTGTACAACAATCACAAAAAAGTAAACTTATCAATATTATATTGTCGATAACATGTTTTTGTTCGATATGCACAAACATGTTTGTCAACTCCAATGTATACTTTGTAAAATATTTAAGTAGATAAAGTACATATATCGATAATTATGTATCGATTATTTTCATAACATCTTACAACTTTTTCGATATCGTAAATTTGTCAAAACTTGTTCAATGTCTATTGTTAATATACATAATCATTTAGTTCATTTTATTAAGCATAAATTTTCGATAATTATCGATTACTTTCATATTTCTTATAATTTTGAAAAAACTTCTAAATCGCATCAGAACTTAAACGATTTTCATGTAGAAGATCTGCGTTTTACACATTCGGGAAATTAACATGTTGTATTCCGATAATTTACGATTTAGAACTTTGAATTATCGTAGCTTTGTCAAACTAAAAATGATTTGTTCACGCAAAATATCTTCTTGCTCATCATTTGCATTCTAAATTGATTACACAACTAAATTTCGTTAATTTTCGAAATTAAAGCTCCTTCGATAATTATCGATAATTAGTAAAACGCTTGAAATCAATCAAATTATTAATTATATATACATATTTGCATTTTTATTCAAATATAACCATAATATAATCTTAACAAATGAATTAAACAATTGATGTATTATGAATTATGGTTATTTTGTTGTTCCTTTAGACTGCACCGAGTCGGATAGCTGTGCCAGCTCAACGGAGCGTCGTGTCCGTCAGCAGAATGCCTATTACAAGGCCAACAAGAAGGCGGCCACCACCAAGAAGAACAAGAAGAAGAAGGTCGCCATACCGGTGCAAACGCCACGTGTTCCGCCATTCGGCGCCTATGTCAGTCCCCCCAGAGATACCGTCACATTATCAACGCATGGCCGCCGTTGCAGCTGCAGGTGAGAAAAGTATGTGTCGTGATTTTATTTATTTGATTTTCTTTTCTTTTCATTTTATTTGTTCACTTTCTTCTGTTCTGTGTCCCAAAATGCTTAATTTTGCTTATGGCGTGCTTTTATTAACAGTTTTATGCTCATTTCTTTATATTATTATGTTAGCAGAGGCTTATGCTGTTAATAACACTTTTATATTATGTTATTTTGTAGAAAATTACGTTACAGAGTTACTTAACATAAGTAATTGATGTTAAGAACACTTTCATTGCTTCACTTCGGCACTTGCTGTTAATAACATTTAGCTTTTAAATTCACTGATATTAACAGAGACTCCTGCTTTTACTAACAGTTAGTGGTTGTTAAATTGATCATGTTATCAGTGAGCAAATGTTACTTAATAACAAATGTGATGCCTAACATTTGTATGTTAAATTTAATCTACTGTTAATAAACCTTAGTACTCAATAGAAACGCCTATTGTTAATAACATTTGTATGCTGTTTTAGATAGAAATATATGTAAATATTTAGTATATTAATATTAACACTAACATATATCTTTAACATTAATGTAAAATGCTAACACTGTTAAGCGACTCTCATGCTAACACTTCTTTCTTCAATTTCATGTAGAAAAAGCTGAGGCTGGCGTCGTTGCCGATTTCATCAAGAGCGACAAGTCGCCCGAGGTGAGTCCTTGTGAATCACATGCTTGCATTACATCACACTAACATGCTGATACTCTTCCCATGTATGTGAATAGTATTCAATGGTGCCAGAGTTGATGACAGCTGGTATATTTGGTGCGGATAATTTGTCCGAATTCAATATGAATGCCAAATGCTTGAAGGACTTTGAGAAATCGGAGAAGCGTCGCATCAAAGAGGAGACGGCACGCTTACGCAAGCTGCAGGAGAAGGAAAAGGAGCAGGAGAAGAAGCTCAAACGTAAGCTCAAACAGAATGCCAAGGGCTTGACCGAAACAACCGAGGCACAATTTGGCAAACTGATGATCACATCGGACAAGGATGAGATACCCATATTCCTGATCAAATGCGTTGAGTTCATTGAGAAAGAAGGACTCGACTCGGAGGGCATTTACCGGGTGCCCGGTAGTCGAGCTCATGTCGATATGCTCTTTCAACGCTTCGAAGAAGGTGAGATTGTCAAAAGATAGAATCGTATTTCTTATAATCAATCATTTTCTCTTCTCGCTCTCTTTATCGTACTTCTGTGCGTAGATACCAATACAATTATTGATGTTCTAGACATTCCGGTGAATGCGGTGGCGACAGCGCTCAAGGATTTCTTTTCAAAACGTTTGCCGCCGCTTTTCAGCAAGGATATCATCAAGGAGCTGGAGGAGATTGCCGGTTCGTTTAATGTGCAATTCTCCTTTATAAAAATACTTCCTTCCGCAATTCGTGATTCGTGACAATGTGATAGAATACTGGGAAATTCTAGGAAAATCTATTAATAGGGAAATGTATTACAAAACCAAATTTTAAAGCACATACATATATTTCGCGTATAAAATTTAAACTAGTAAAATCCAGGCTCACAGTCGAGCGTACCCAACTGTAAGAGATCCTGTACTTATTCTATATTAAAGTAAAAATGCCTAGGAATACGATTTGACGTTAGGTAATAAATTTCTACAATGTAGCATCAGGTTATTCTACTTCTCCCTTTAGTCCAACGCTGCATAAATTTATTTCTTGCATAACTTCCCAGTTTATTATCCGTTCATGACTCAATGTGCTCAACAAATCTAAGCTACAGCACCTAACATATGTGTGTCAAAACTCAAGGTAATAGCTTCAAGCTTGCACTTGTTACAGGTTTATTTTTTTCTGTTTAGGGCGCGTTTTAAGTGTCTGAGATGAGATCTTGGCAGACATGCCTAAAACGACACGTTTGTTGATACCAATCAAGAAAATATAGACTTTATGGGGTCGCAGATGCCTCGTGTTGCTAGTGAAGTACATTTATCGACGACAAACGCAATAGACCCTCCGTATTGTGCAAGTACAGGATCTAAAGCCGAAATGTAGGCAATTTAATTGGCAAATATTGGATGTGGCGGTATAATAAAGACAACAAATTATAAAAGAAAAGTGAAAGTGAAGTGAGATAAATCGAAACATGAAAGTCGCATTAATTAGAGTCTGCAAGTAAAGCACAATAAGTGGACTTGTTTATGCCCAAACGTTTTGCTATACCTGTCTTACCTTAACACACTCTATATACTCTTTCCTTTTGCGCAGGTTCACGTGGCGTCGGCTCATCAAAACTGAACGTGGAGGTGAAAACCGATCGCAGCTGCCGTTTGATAGCTTTAAAATCTCTGCTACAGAAACTACCACCCATCAATTTTGCCATACTCAAATACATATTCCAGCACTTTGTGCAGTAAGTATAAAACTTAAACTATCGAGATTATATAATCTATTTCATTGCTCTTCATCTTTGTTCGTCTTCCCCTTTAGCGTCTCGGACAATTCGAAGCTAAATAGCATGGATAGCAAGAATTTGGCTATCTGCTGGTGGCCCACATTGATACCCATTGATTTTACCGATATGGGGCATTTTGAGCAGCTGCGTCCATATTTGGAGGATATTGTCCAGACGATGATCGATCAATTTCCGTATCTATTTTGTGGCAAAGATGCTTTTGTTATGGTCTAGGCTTAGTTTAGATAGAGACGGCAAATAGAGAGATACGCGCATAAGAAGTATATGACGAAAAGATGATAATAGCAAGAAGAAGAAGAAGAATAAGAAGTGAAATTAGATGATGATGATGAAGGAGGAATGAACCCATCGATCGATTTAAAGATCATTAAAAGAAACAAAATGTACTCGATAAACAGGCAGCAAAAGTCGCAAAAATCTCAAAAATCTCGAAAATCTCGTAAATTGTCGTCATTTTTTGTAAAACGCAACAGTATGAGAATGCATATATATATACATATATGTCTGCGTGTATGTGTGCGAGTGTGTGTGCGTGTGTGTGTGTGTGAGTGCATATGTGTGCGTGTTTGTTTTGTAAATTATTTGATATTGCAACAACAAGAAGAACAAAAACAAAAACAAATTACACAAGTATAAAAGAAATGAAAAACAATTAGTTAAGTAGGGTATATTTATTTTTTTATATATATATGTGTGTGTGTATGTATATCTATATATACATGTATCTATGCACATTTTAATGAAATATATATTTATATATATATATATAGATATACATATTGTATTTTGTATTAATGGCTTTGTTGTGTTTCCGTGATATATGTAAACGCATAGTGTGCTTTTGCGCCCCCCCTTTGCCCTGGCCCAAAACACCACCAATCACCTGAACCGCTCCAGATGCAGCGCAATTTATGCTCTCATAAAGTGTGCGGTGGTGTGGATGATAGTGGCTGAGTAGGTGAGGATGGGTTTGGGGGGGGGGGGCACAAAAGTTGAACAAATTTATTAATTGTGTATTGTATGTTAAAATGTATGTTAAACAAAAATAATGATAAAACTAATGCATTATATATACTATATATATATATGTATACATATTTATACATATATTCATATTTATACATATATATATAATATGCTATGTATGTCTAATTAGAGGAAGCAGCGATAACTTGACGAAACTGCAAAGTAAACGAAAGAAAACAAAAACAATTCCAGCTACTAAATGTGAATCTCTCTGTATGTGTGCGTGTGTGAGTACATACGCATACGCGTGTGTGTATGTGTATGTGTGTATGTATGCTTGTTCTTTTATGTGTATTTATAATGTATAAGAAACAGAATTGTGTCTAAAAGATGAAATGTATTAAGTATTAGCGCTAACGATGATTACGGTACTCCCTCCCTCCATTCCAATACACAAACTCCACACCGCCCCCGCCCCTCACACACTCAAAAGCAACCAAAATGCTCTCTGTCTATCTCACTCACTCTCTTTGTCTCTAGCTCTCTCAGCTATTATAAATGTGTGCTCTAAAAAAAAAAAAAAAGAAAACAAAAACAAACAAACAAAATACATATACAACTGCTATACATATACTATGTATATAAGCATATGCATATGTGCATGTGCATATATATATATGTAATGTATGTATGTATATATGTGTATGTGTATGCTTATGTATATAAATGTATTTTAACTAAAATGAAAAGAAAACAAAAAAACTTAGACAACATAAGCGTAAGTGTTATTTCTTGTAATTGAGCATTAATTTTTTATAAACTTAATTATATAATTGTGTATCTTGTGTCTGAACGGACCTCAAACTTAAAACAAAAACGAAATGAAAACAAAACAAAACAAAAAAAAAAAAAGTAAAATCATATTTAAAAAACGTAACAAAAATTGATGTGCGAAAACAGAGAGAAGAGAATGACAAAACAAAAGAAAAAGAAAAAATAACCAATATATAGTATAATTTGTATAGATGTGTGTCTATTGCATTATTTGTACACGAATGTACATGCACATATATATATATATATATACATATATATATGTACATATATATATGTACACGCAGGATTAACGGTATATATGTGTATGCATTTATTTATATACGCTAAAAAGAATGAAAACAAAACAAAAAAAGCAAAAATATGTCTCAACAAATTGTAATTCGACGTGATGTGTAATGATATTTTTAAAAGCAAATTTTATGCCCCAACCTCTGTCCCCTCACCTCCCTTTCCAGCCAACAATGCAGCCCTTTGTCACAATGCAAACCAAACTGTTCCCAGACCCAGACTCTCTCTCTCTCTCTCTCCCATTCACACAAGCATATGTGTGCACTTATATGTATGCACGTGTATGTATGTGTGTGTGTATGTGTATGTATACACATATATGCATAAAGGCTATAAAAAAAGGAGTGCAAGAAAATAAATTTGTGGGCATTTTCCAAATATTTGTGAAGCATTTACAGTTGCAGTTTTTTTTTTTATTGATTAACAATTGAATTTCCCTACTAGTTCCCCCTTTGCTCCTCCTCCCACCCCACCAATTGCTTAGCTGGCCAGCAAATTGGCTGCAATGGCCTCCGTGTCCAATAAGGTTAATCTGTCTGTGATTCTGGACTTTTTGTAAGCAGGCTCATCATCGTCGTCGTCGTCGTCGTCATCATCATCATCATTATCATCTGTGTGCTGCTCCTCTTCGTTCTCCTCCTGTTCCCCACGCTTTTTGTACACCTTATCGGGATCTGGCAGCCAGGATAAATCCACAGATTGCTCGCTTTCGCTATCCATATCCTGCTGCTGCTTCTCCTCCTCCTCGTCGTCATCCTCATCAGCACTTTGCTGCTGCTCCGCCTTCTTGCGCAACTTCTCGCGTTGCAGCTTGTGACGCTTCTTGACAAGCTCACGGAAACGCTGCTTATCATATTGATCCTCCTCATTGAGCAGCGCCTTGGATAACATTAAATTGATACCACCATCGTCATCCTTTTGTTTTTTCTTTGCCTGCGTGGCCAATGCCTTCATTTGATTGCGCTCATCCGCCAAGGTGTCGCCATGCTCATCGAACTTTAGTTTGGAGTTGACTTGCAGATTCTTTTTCAACGCCTTCTTGGCCAGCGCCGCTTTGGTCACCAGCTTCTCACGCTTGGGCACCACCAGAGGCGACTCCTCGTCGGATTCATGGTCCACAGAGGCAGTGGCTTTAACATTGCCATGCAGTTGCTCCAAATCGATAGGGCCACCTTCCACATCGTGATCACGTCGCTTGATCTGAATGAAATCCTCATCCTCACCTTCGTCGCTGTTGTCCGCCTCAAAGCTTTGGCCAGTCGTCTTCACCAGCTGGTGTGATGACTGTGATGACTGTGCCGACTGTACGGTCTGATCCTGTTGCTCCTTTTGCTTCGGCGTCCAGTTGTGACGCAGAAAGGGCACACGTGGTGTGACCGCCAGGCCCAGAGATTGAGCATATGCATCCAGATTTAGACTGAGCACATTGAACATACGCTTGTTGCGCATCAGGAACACAGACTTCAGATAGGAAAGGAAGGCACGTTGTGCCGACGCGCGCAGCTCGGGGAATTGGGCGAGGAATGCCTCGATTTTGACGCGTGGCGAGAAGAGCTTCTTGGGATCGATGTGCACACAGCGTATGTCCACCTTGAGCTGTTCCTTTAGGGCGCCAATCATATGCTCCTCCTCGCTGGGCGTCAGCACGAGCAGACACTCTCCGCGAGATTTGTTGCGGGCCGAGCGTCCAGCTCGATGTATATACTGGGACACATCCTCGGGACAATCGAGTTGAAGCACCCAGTTGACAGCGGGAAAATCCAGACCACGGGATGCCACATCTGTGGCAAACATAACGACATGGCTCTTGCGCAAGAAGTCCTCATAGATGGCAATGCGTCGATCCTGATGCAGGGTTCCATAGAGCGCCAGTAATCCGACGCCCGGACGCAATTTGCAAAAGATCTCATATAGATACTTGGCCTGCTTGCAGCTGGAGACAAATACAATGATCTTTTGCTTCAAATGATTCTTTATGAATGACCACAACATGGTAATCTTCTCCTCCAGCGGCAGCACCACATAGCTCTGCTGCAGCAGCTCCGGCACAGCCAATACAGCGGATGTCGATGTGCTGGTGCTGGCCTTGCTCACCGTTCCATAGCCCACATAGACGGGATTCTGTAGATTGAGACGCGCCAGATCTTCTAATGAATTCGTTTGTGTTGCGGAGAACAACAATGTCTGACGATCTGGTGGAAAGTTTTCAATAATCGAATTGAGGCACTTTTGAAAACCCATGTCCAGACAACGATCCGCCTCATCGAGCACCAACATCTCCATTGTCGTTGTATTGAACAGCGGATTCTCATCCATGTGCTGTAGTAAACGTCCTGGCGTACAGATCAATATGTTGCACTGATCCATGCGGGTGCGCTCAAACTTTAGATTCTTGCCGCCAATGATGAGGCCCGCTGAGAAGTCATGATGCTTGCCCACCTTCTTTAATGTCTCGAAAATCTGATACGCAAGCTCACGTGTCGGTGATATGATGATGGCTCCGACGCCGTCCGACCGTGACCATTTGTTCATATACAGATGCTCCAACACCTGGCAAAAAGTAAACATATACATTAATAAATCAATTAGCAAGCCATATGTATGAATCCTCTTGCATACCGGTAAGAGAAAGGCCAACGTTTTGCCACTGCCCGTGATTGCAGCTCCAAGTACATCTTTGCCCTGGAGCGCAGGTCCAATGCTCTGGCGCTGCACTTCTGTGGGTGTTGTGAACTTAAACTCAGTTAATGCCCTTTTCGTTTTCTGTGAAAATGGAAAATCTGAAAACGTTTTGATGGTGCTCGCATCGATGTCGTCGTATTTGGATCGAAGCTCCTGAATTTCGGTTTCGGTTGCGGCCAGTTTTGAAATTGCAAATTCTTTGGAACGCTTCTGTTTGAACTGCTTGCCACCTTTGTGATTGTTGCCCTGCTTGGGTGGCCGTGGTCCTGGCTTGCCAGGACCTTTGGGTTTCTGTTTTTGCATGCCGCTGTTATAAATAATCTGTTTGCAAGATAAAAACCAAAACACGTTTAGTTCGCACGAGGAACGGCGATTGTCGTTATTGCATCGCTATTTATCGATATTTGTGCGCGATACGATTTTTTTTTAAATATCATATAAGCACAACATAAATATATAAGTGAATAAGTATATGAAGATATGTAAAAATAGAAATATATGCATAAATAGACAAATAACATACATATTAAAATGCTTGCTAGCTGATTTTCACCCTTAATAATAAATCATTAAATGCAATTATCAGTGTCAGTATTATTATAAAATTTAATTCAATTTTGGATAATACCATTGCACAGTTGCACTACATATCGATATTTTTACGCTATTCTTGTTTGGTCACACACTGCACTGCATAGTGATGTGCGATAACTTAGCATATTAGTGAAAACGAAACCATATTTTAAACGATCACAAAAATGTTATAATTCATGTTTCCCCATCTTTTGCTCACTTTTTGCTGTTCGTCAGATTACAAATATTATGCTGCTCGTTATTTTAGGTTTAATTAATCGAAGTTTATTTCATGATTTTATCAATCAGTTTCGATATCCTTTTATCACGACAGTGGCACGACCAGCAGACAAGACTGTCACTAAACTATCGCTCATCTGTAGGTTTGGTGGGCTGGATGGCTGGCTGGCGCTAGCTTATTGTTGCTTAAGGATCTGTATCTACAACAAGGTTGGCCCACAATATATACTAAATATGTGTTGTGGTGCAACAGTTCAAAGTATTAAATCAGCGCGCGGCGTGAGACAGTTAAATGCAATTATCAACTGCTGGCTGTGAACTGCACACACTTCCTTCCACCAAAACATCTTCTGGCCCCGGCCCCCTCTCTCCACTCAAACACACACATACACAACACACATACAAACATACACTAACAGCATCGTGATTTGTGTGAACTTGGATGTGAATTTTGATTTGAATTGATACAAAGTTTGTTGTAGCAATATGGGCACAATATCTTCGGTACTACAATGGTCGTGCACCAAATGCAATACGATCAATCCAACCGAATCATTGAAATGTTACAATTGTGGGACAGTGCGCAAGGTATTCCCCAGTCCTACCGCAACATTATACCATCATCAGACGCAGTCCCACTCGCAATCGCAAACGCAATCCCAGCCGCCGAGACACCAAAGCACTTGGATACATCAACAGCAACAACAACCACAACAACAACAGCAGCAGCAGCATCGTCATCGACAACGACAGCATGAAAATCTATCGGTGGGCGCAGGAGTTACAGCCACTGTGGCGGGGGTGGTGTCGGCTGCAGCGGAGCTGGCCACTGAGTGTGATGAGGAGGTCGCGACAATTGTTGATAAGCACAAAGCTGTGACCAGGTAAGCATATATGCATACATACATACGCGCACACGCACACACCCACACGTAGTCAGGCAAACAAATGTGCGCGTTTGTATGTGTGTGTATGCACACACAAAAGCTCCAGCTAACGTTTACCGTTACACAAAACAAAAGGAATTGCATGTGTGCGTGCGTGTGTTTGTCCTGTTCTCTCGCTCTCTCACACACACACACACATGTACAACGGTTCTATCTATCTGTCAGTGTATACACAATAACAACAACAACAATTGAAGCAACTGCAACAGCAGCAAAAACAACAACAACAACCGAAGCTGACCAAAAAAAAAGTATATTTTTTTTTGTTTTTTTTTATTTTTGGGGAAAATCGATTTGAAACAAACGAAACTTTGTTTACAATTTTATTGATTCGACTTTTGTGTGGTTCACAGTGTGAAAAAAAATAATTGGCAAATCAAATAAAATTAATAAAAAATATAATAAATAATAAAAAATATAAAGAAAAAAGAGGAAGTAAGAGAAGTGAAGGAAGTGAAGAATAAGCGTGCAGTGAAAACTTGAATTAATCCCCCTCCCACCCAAACTCCCAAACATTTACAGAAACGAGCAGAATCAGAAACAGGGCCAAGGGATTGGACATGGGCATGGACATGGACATGGACATGTCTATAAATCTCTGCTACGTGGCTGCTTGAAGCGTCCACAACGCAATAGCCAAAATTTGCCAGCCAATTGCCAAAACTGCGAGGAGACACGTAAATACATAAAGAGCTCCATTGAGCTGTATCGTCACTTTTCGAATCCGGCATTGAATCGTCGCTGGATTTGCCGTCATTGCGATACGGATAACAATTCCGTGACATGGCATTGTGTCATCTGTGACACGGTTAGCTATTTGGCGCCCATTTACAAGGAGACGCTGTGCCCGCGACGTCATGAGACGACATCAACAATTGCTGTCACAACTGGTTCAACTGTTGCTTCCGCATCCGCTTCCATTACAACAACCGCTGCTGCTGGTGTAGGTGCTGCTGGTGTTGGTGCTGGTGTAGGTGCTGGTGCTGCTGTAGTTGGTGCCAGTTGCGCGTCCACAGTTCAACTGGAGACGGTGGAGGAGCAGGAGCTGGAGCTGGAATTGGAACAGCAACAGCAACAGCATATAACACATTCCAAGGCACGTCGCGGTGGCAACTCTTCCTACTTGCGACGCACCCAAAGTCTGAGCAACTCAACGGCCTCCACGTCGGCGCGCAGCTGTCATGTCTGCTATGTGAACAACTTTAGCAAGGATATCTTCAATCTGCCGAACAGTAAGTAGTGTCCAATCAATTGATCGATCAAGCAATCTTTATTACATACTTTGACTGCACTTTCAGCTGTTGCTGCCTTGGATGCAGTTACTCGCTTGCCGCCGCCGCCGCCGTTGCCACCTTCGCAGTTGTCGTCGTCGTCTCCGCCAGCGCCGCCCGCCTTCTGCAGCAATTCACGTTTTGCCATTGCCAATGATACGTTCTGTCGCCGCAAGCAGAACAACAACAACAAGAACCAAAACAACAAAGTCAAAAAGAAATATAATTTCACAATAACAACATTGTCGCGATCAGCGAAAGCGACGCCAGCAGCAACAACAGTAACAACTGCAGCAACAACAACTGTAGCAGCAGCAGCAGCAGCAGTTGCTGCTGTTAAGCCGATGCGACAAGCCAAACAGAGGGAGAGTGTTAGCAACAACAGTGTAGCAGGTTGCATGCAACAGCTGGGATCACAGTTTACCATACCACGCAACGGAGTGTTCATTGCGGTCAACGATTGGTCGGCGCCAACGACGCGACACAAAATGCAGCAGCAGCAGCAGCACTGTGATACAACAACAGCAACTACTTGCAACAACAACAACAGCAGCAGCAACAACAGCAGCAGCAGCAGCAGCAACAACAATAGCAGCAGCAGCAACAACAACAATAAACTCAATCAACAGCTCTATGAAAACGAATGTGTTGCAATTGCACAGCAACAGCAACAACAGCAACAGCAGCAACAACAACTGAGAACGGAGGCCATGGCGCCAATATATGCGCAGGTTAATAAGCAACATAAGCTGCACAAGAAGAAGCAGCAGCAACAGCAGCAGCAGCTTAACAATGAGGCATTGCTGCTGGGCAACAACAACAGCAGCAGCAGCAACAACAGCAGCTTTGATCACATCGACAACAACAGCAGCTGTGAAGCAACAACAACAACAACAACAACTAATGAGCTTAGAGACAGCAATGAGACAGCAAACAACATGGAATCAGAGTCAACAGCAACAGCAGCAACAGTTGCAGCTATCACAGCAACAACAGCTGCAGCAGCAGCAGCGGCAGCAACAACAGCAGCAGCAACTGCTAGCGATTACTATAATGCGTCAGAGCATTCAATATATGCCAAGGTGTGGAAGGGACCCCGCAAAACGACTGAATCCAAAATGTACGCAAAAACAACAACAACAACAGCAACAGCAACAAATGTCGACAACAACAGCAAACAACAACAGCAACAACAACTAATTGCACACACTTATCAATTACGCTTTACGATTTCTATTATTGTTTCTGCTTAATTTGACGATTAGTCATACAAATACATATAGACAGCTATATATTTAGATATATATATATATATATATATATATATACATATATATACTTCCATCTACATATATATATATGTACATGTCTCTATATGCTTGTGTGATTGTGCGTTTTGCAGTTAACGTTCAGTTTGATTTCGTTTGTTCATTGTTTGCATTACACTCAACGCTTAGCTGATTATACGAGTGCATATACCCTATATCGCCAGAGTCTACACATTTTACTCAGCCAGCTTGTGTTGTATTCATGTTGCAGCTTCTCACTAACTTCTAACTTGTAATTACAAGCAATTACTAGCGACTAATTGCAATTACTTGGGAAACCAATGAAAATACAATATTAACGTGTGCCTTGAACAAGTTTGCGCTATGTAATTACCCGCAATTACTTTTCAGTAATTACAATTACCACGCAATTGAACTAAAATCTATGCTATACAATTCAATTGCTGTCATATTTTTACTTTTAGGCTATGTAATTATTTGCAATTACTTGTAATTACCAGTGTATAATTGAAATTACTTTTTGCTTGTGAATACAATTAAATTAGGCATATCGTTATATATTTAGACTGTATAATTACTCATAATTACCAGCAATTACTGACGAGTAATTACACATTACCTTGCAGTATTTGCAATTAATTGTGCAATTACTTGTTACATCTAGTTTAACATTTACTCGTAATTACATAAGCCATACAATATGTAATTACGCTTGTTGATCATTTAATTACTTGTAATTACCAGCAATTACTTATGATTAATTGCACTTTTTCTCAATTTCATCAATTGAATTTCTCTTTTTTATTTCATTTTATTATGTTTTGACATTTTAATTACTTGTAATTAGCAGCAATTACTTCAGAGTAATTACAATTACATATTTCGTAATACATTTCAAATGAAATGGAAATGCATTGAAAACTAAACACGTAATTTTGTAGTAATTGTAATTACGCAAGTAATTAAATTAGTATATGGTAATTAATTACTATAATTTCGACAAATTACTAATTACAAATTGTAATTAATGCAATTTTATTTTAATTTAAACTTAATTTTTAAAACAATAATTAATTTAATTATAATTAATTACATTTAATTTAAACAAAGCAATTTACATTAATTAAATTAAGTTTATTTTCTGCATTTTTCTCCATTTCTTTACATTTGTGCAAACAAATGTAAAATGTTGATAAATTGCGATAATATTGAACAGAAAGTAGAGTAAAGTTTATAATTATAATGCAGGGTATTTCTAAGTCGACTGCAGTGCAAGTCAATGTAACACAAGTCAATTAGTCTTATCAACGTCTCGCTGTGACTCATAGGGTATTTGGCACGTCGGTCTGTCGCAGATAACAAAATGCTTTGTTGTTTGTTTTTTTTTTTTTTCTTGTTGCTTTTTGCTTTCAATTTGATTTGTTGTCTTCTCTTTTGCCTTTTTGCTTTATGCTTTTAATTGTGCAGCAACAACGACAACAACAACAAACAGTCGCTTCATTTGTTATTATTTATGTGTTATTTTGTTGTTAAAATTTCGTTTAAATTTGTATTTTGATTTGCAATCAACTTTTATGATGGTTTGAACTTACATTACTCTCTCTCTCTCTCTCTGTCTCGCTTTCGTTTACTATCTCGCTCTCGCTCTCGCTGTCTTTGTGCAGCACACATGAGGCAAGTGGTCGTCTCATTCCAGCCGCAACACGCAACGACAATAAACCGCAACAAATGATGTTGCACGGCAGCCGAAAGTTGCGAACCTGCGGCAAATGTTCCTACGCCTACAATCGCCTCTGGTCCGAATCCTGTGAGATGTGCGAGGCGGCAACCACAAAGCACATGGATCCAACGGCATCAGGTGAGTGCACCAGCCATATTGGACTGCAGTCTGCAGTCTACAGTCTGCAATTGCAACTCTTGTTGAGTCTTGAGGCTGTAGATGAATCATTGAAGGAGTCTGCAGTCTTGAGGCTGTAGCCTGCCTAGAACTTCTCTAGTTGGTATCTTTTTTGGAGTGGCTTGCTGCATCTGGAGTCTTGAGCTGCAGCAACTCTAGAGTGTACAAGTGTGAATGAATGCAGCTTAAACTCCAGATGAAGCCTGTCTAGACAAATCCTTACAGAATGTGTGTAAAGTGAAGTTGCATCTACGCCTGGTTTAATGGATGTGGAAGTCTGCAAATGTAGTTGAATCTTGTCCAGGTGAATGCTGAACTCTAGATATAACTATGCTTTGAATCTTTAAAAGGAAGTTGTGCATTGAATGTCGAATGAAATGTGAATGAATGTGCAATGAATACAGACGAATGTGAAGTGTAGCTTGAACTCAAGCTGAAGCTTTAGCTACATTGCTGGATGTTAAGACTGCCACTGCAGATGAATCCGCTCTAGATGCGATTGTAGATTGTGAATCTGAAATGAATTCAAATTGAGTATTGAGTGTTCAAATGAATGAATGAATGAATCGTGAGTGAATACAACTTGCGCTGTAAATGAATCTTGTCTAGGAGAAGCATATTGAACTCCAGTTGAATCATTTGCCTGGCTTGTTGGCACTTGGAACTTGCATCTGGGATTGCAAGTGATTCATCTTGAAGTGTGAATGAACTGTGAATCATTCCAAGTGAATCTTGAGCTCATTTACAGATCAAGATTCACTGTGGATTGTCTAGCAGAAGAATGTTGTATGTCTGAAATAGACAGCCAGATGATGTCCTCTATATGATCATGCCTGCTTCTGTCTGTTGCATAGATGTGCACAGAATTCATATACTGCCTGCTGCAGGGTATAATGTGAAGAACTTACCTAAGATGTTGCTAACTACAACAACTTCTTTGGGGTTTTTCTTGCAACTGTAGAATGCAAATTTGTTGCAAGAAGATGCAACAAAAAGTTGTTGTGTGAGATACCCTGTACTGAGGAATATATAGACTGCGGAGCTAACTGTGTATATATACCTCGCTCTATCTATCTCTCTCTCTCTCTCTCTCTCTCTCTATATATATATATATATATATATATACATCTATCGCTCCCTTTCAAAATACCACATTTTACAGGGTATATCATAGTGCAACTGCCCTGTCAGCATTGCAATAGCAATAAGCACACTCCATTTGATACACCAGCAATTTCATGATTTCCATATTGAATCTTTGCTGCAGTGCCTCCACCTGCGGGTCCATCATCTGCTGCTCCTGCTCCTGCTCCAACTGCTGCTGCTTCGTCGTCATCGTCTTCTTCGTCCTCCAGCTCATCGCTGGAGCCACGCAGCGATGAGCCCTGGACATGCAAGAAGTGCACCCTGGTCAACTATTCCACGGCCATGGCCTGCATCGTCTGTGGCGGCTCCAAGCTGAAGAGCATCTCCTCCATTGAGGATATGACGCTGCGCAAGGGCGAATTCTGGACGTGCAGCCACTGCACGTTGAAGAACTCGCTGTCGGTTGGACTGTGCAGTGCCTGCAAATCGATGCGTCTGCTGCCCGTGGACACGGTCCGCGAGCGACCCGATGGCCAATCGTATGAGGAGCAGGATGGCCTGACCAATCAACCATTGGGTGAGATTAATACACCCACGCTGTCGGGCCAACTGCAATTGCCCGTTGTGGCGCATCGTCTGTCGCGCAGTCCATCGCCACGCGCTGTGCCGGCGGCAACGGCGCCAACAGCTGCAACAGCGGCAGCGGCATCGGCATCGGCAACATCGGCTGCAGTGGCTCCAATTGTGGGTCAACAGTTGCGCAGCTCGTCGGGCGCAATACCCAAGCGTCACAGCACCGGCGGCTCCATTGTGCCACGTAATATATCCATAGCCAGCTCCAGTTCGGCCTATAATCTTCAGCAGCAGCAGCAACAGCAACAGCAACAGCAGCAGCAGCTGGTGAGGAAGTGGCAATGTCCAGCGTGCACGTATGAGAACTGCGCCGCCTCTGTGGTATGCGAGATATGCTCCAGTTCGCGTGGCCTCATCAATGCGGTGCTAACGGATGCACTTGCTCGCAAATCGATGCGCGTTACGGGATTGAATGAGATACGGCAGGAGAGCAAACTGATGGAGAATCTGCGGCAATTGGAGGAGACAGAGGCATTAACCAAATGGCAAAATATCATACAATATTGCCGGGATAACAATGAACTATTCGTGGACGACTCATTCCCACCGGCACCAAAGAGCCTCTACTACAATCCCTCGAGCAGCATCATCGATGGCGGCAATCCTGTTGTGCAATGGCGACGACCGCATGAGATCAATTGCGATGGCGGCGCCTATCCACCGTGGGCCGTCTTTCGCACCCCATTGCCGTCGGACATCTGCCAGGGGGTGTTGGGCAACTGTTGGCTGCTCAGCGCCCTGGCTGTGCTCGCCGAGCGTGAGGATTTGGTTAAGGAGGTGCTGGTCACCAAGGAGATATGCGCCCAGGGTGCCTATCAGGTGCGCCTCTGCAAGGATGGCAAGTGGACAACCGTTCTGGTCGATGATCTGCTGCCCTGCGATAAGCGTGGCCATTTGGTCTACTCCCAGGCGAAGCGCAAACAATTGTGGGTGCCATTGATTGAGAAGGCGGTGGCCAAGATCCATGGCTGCTATGAGGCGCTCGTGTCGGGGCGTGCCATCGAGGGGCTGGCCACATTGACGGGGGCACCATGCGAGAGCATTCCGTTGCAGGCGAGCTCATTGCCCATGCCCAGCGAGGATGAGCTGGATAAGGATCTGATATGGGCGCAGTTGTTGAGCTCACGCTGTGTGCGCTTCCTCATGGGCGCCAGCTGTGGTGGCGGCAACATGAAGGTCGACGAGGAGGAGTACCAACACAAGGGGCTGCGACCCCGGCACGCCTACTCGGTGCTCGATGTGAAGGACATACAGGGCCATCGTTTGCTTAAGCTACGCAATCCCTGGGGTCATTATTCCTGGCGCGGCGATTGGTCCGATGATTCCGAATTGTGGACAGATGATCTGCGCGACGCTCTAATGCCGCATGGCGCCTCCGAGGGCGTCTTTTGGATCTCATTCGAGGATGTGCTCAACTATTTCGATTGCATTGACATCTGCAAGGTGCGTTCCGGTTGGAATGAGGTGCGTCTCCAGGGTACACTGCAGCCGTTGTGCTCCATCTCCTGTGTGCTGCTCACGGTGCTGGAGCCCACCGAGGCGGAGTTTACGCTGTTCCAGGAGGGACAACGCAACTCGGAGAAATCGCAGCGTAGCCAACTTGATCTCTGTGTTGTCATCTTTCGCACACGTTCGCCGGCAGCGCCAGAGATTGGACGTCTGGTGGAGCATAGCAAGCGGCAGGTATGTTGCCCACCATACACTAAAACACTAAAATGATCTAAAGAAATGACATCAACTATGGTTGCGCAGGTACGCGGCTTTGTTGGCTGCCACAAGATGTTGGAGCGCGACATCTATTTGCTTGTCTGTTTGGCATTTAATCATTGGCATACGGGCATCGAGGATCCACATCAGTATCCACAATGCATCCTGGCCATACACAGCTCCAAGCGTTTGCTTGTCGAGCAGATAACACCATCGCCACATCTGCTGGCTGATGCCATCATCAGCTTAACATTGACCAAAGGTCAGCGACATGAGGGACGCGAGGGCATGACCGCCTACTATTTGACCAAGGTGAGTGATTGGTTGTGGTGTGATCTGACATACCTGATATAACCCAATAACTCTGTAACTATGCACACACACACAGGGCTGGGCTGGCTTGGTTGTCATGGTGGAGAATCGTCATGAGAATAAATGGATACATGTGAAATGCGATTGCCAGGAGAGCTACAATGTGGTGTCAACGCGTGGAGAGCTTAAAACCGTTGACTCTGTGCCGCCACTGCAAAGGTAAGCGATGAAGCAGAAGCCACAATCAATCAATCATACTCGCTAATCTCTCTCTGTGGCTGTCTGTTGCAGGCAAGTGATCATTGTGCTCACCCAGCTGGAGGGCAGCGGCGGCTTTAGCATTGCCCATCGCCTCACACATCGGCTGGCCAACTCACGTGGCCTGCACGACTGGGGACCACCTGGTGCCACTCACTGTCCGCCCATCGAGAATGTGCATGGCTTGCATGCGCCGCGTCTGATAACATAAAGAGCGGCGTGATAGTTGGGGATATTAGTTCAAAACACACACACACACACACACATATATATATATATATATATAGATATATATATATATATTTATATCTATGTGTATTCCTTTTTAACGTTTGCCATTTGAACTATTGTGGTTTCTTTATTTTTGTATTATTATTATTGTTTAATTATTGCATATTCTAGTCGATGTTTTGTCAACGTCACACATGCATATAGATGTATATATATACATGTATATGTATATGCATATATATATACATATATATACATATATATATATATATATACATATATATATATACATATATATACACTTGTATACTATGAAATAGTTAACGATCCACGCGCATATTGAAAAAAAAAAATACAAACAAAACCAAAAATGAAGGAAAAGTGCGCAAAACTTAAATGATATAGTTAAACAAACACGATACGAGGCAACGCGACCCGAAACTATCAATGTTTTTTCTCTTTATTTTTTCTCTTCTTTATTTCATTTTATCGATGTATGTATTGTATTTGAATTTAAGTGCATGTGCGTCACGATCCAGCATACATAAATATGTCTATTGTTTTCAAAATAAAATACTACCAGTTATAAAAGCCCACAATTTGTTTGATTTCATATTGATAATTTAAAATAACGGTTGCCAGTTACGTTCATTTTTGCTTGTATTACCCTTTATTTAATGGCGTTGCCAGCTCTTTCAGTTGCAAATTTAAACCAGCGCTGCCAACTTGCCTCAGTGCACATAAACAGCAAGCCTTGCAAATCATGACCACTGCATTTGCATATTAAGTGCACAACGAAACGCTTTACTATATAGTGTAATTGTAAATTTTAAATGCCATTATGTGGCTCTGTATATGCGTCTTTCATCGCAGACTCTTAGCGTTGTATATCGATAGTTTTGAGTAAATTTATCAAACACAAATGCTGGTCACACTGCGTGCTATTAGTGTGTGCGCTCTAGTTCATTTCAGTTCATGAACAACATATTTTGTTCGTCGTTTAATTTTTGTTTTTTTAATATGGCTGATACAAAGGGCGTAAGTATATTATTTACTTGAATAATGAACAAAAATTCAAATGAACAAAGTGTCTGAGAAATAAGTGATAACGTGTTACATGCCCCTGTGCGGCACTGGGCGCGGTTTTTGTCCAAGCCTTAAACCCCGCTCGCAACAACCGATGATGGCGTTCGTGTTGTTGTACTATATGTGCAAAGCGGCTTATCATGCAAATTCCTCATGTATGCAGCTCTTGCTACGGAAATGCATATGCAATTGCGCATACACAGAAAGCAGCAAAAAATGTATATATCTATAGATATGTGTGTCTGCATGTTAATTAAGTGTGGCATTCAAACTGTTAACCAAAAAAAAAAAGGAGACAAAAAAAGTGCATGAATCATGAGCCGGCAAAAAAAAGGCGTCGGCGTCGCTAAGCGTATCATCCATCCTTTGTTGCCTGCTTGCCTGTGTTTGCCTGTGACCTACATACAAGTATGTACACACTTGCAGCCAAATATATGTACATATATGCATATGATAGTGTGTGTGTGTGTGTGGTGTCATTGGCTTTAAGATACGTACTTGCCGACATACTTAAGTACTTACACATATGCTGTGCATGTGTATGTAAGAGAAACTCATGCATGTCTGGCATACCAAAGTAACGACGCCACTTTCATTGAGCCAGGCTTTACCCACCCCCCTTCCTACTCTCTGCTCCATCATCAGCTAGCCACCCGCACACTGGGTGAGCGAGAAAGAGAGAGAGAGAGCGAGAGAGAGAGAGCAACAATTTAAACACTTGTGAGAACATGAATTAAAAATGCACTGATCGATTACACTTGGAATTTCAATTGATCTTAATTACATCTATTATGACTTTCCTTCTGTTTCTGTTTCTATTTATTATTGTTACGTTGTTTATGCAGTTCTCGAGCATTGAAACACCCGGCTATGTGGGCTTCGCCAATCTGCCAAATCAAGTGCATCGCAAGTCGGTTAAAAAGGGTTTCGAATTCACACTTATGGTTGTCGGTGAATCCGGTTTGGGCAAGTCCACGCTGGTGAATAGCCTCTTCCTCACCGATCTCTATCCGGAACGCATTATACCCGATGCCATTGGTGAGTCAACAGCAACATTTGGTATCGCATCTCCTTGAATTTCCAAATTTACAATTTACAGAGAAACAAAAGCAAACGGTTAAACTGGAGGCATCCACGGTGGAGATTGAGGAGCGTGGCGTCAAGTTGCGTCTAACGGTGGTGGACACACCTGGCTTTGGTGATGCCATTGACAATTCGAATAGCTTTAGCGCCATACTGGAGTACATTGATGAGCAATACGAGCGCTTCCTACAGGACGAAAGTGGTCTCAATCGACGCAACATTGTGGACAATCGAATACACTGCTGTTTCTACTTTATATCGCCATTTGGACACGGGTAAATCAACTCGGACTCTATTCCATTCCCTTCTATATGCTATCTTAAAATCTTTCTATGCTCGTTTTGCAGTCTGAAGCCTTTGGATGTGGAGTTCATGAAGAAATTGCACTCGAAGGTGAACATTGTGCCGGTTATTGCCAAGGCCGATTGTTTGACCAAAAAGGAGATCTTACGCCTGAAATGCCGCATCATGCAGGAGATTGAGAGCCATGGCATTAAAATCTATCCACTGCCCGACTGTGATTCAGATGAGGATGAGGACTACAAGGAGCAAGTGAAGCAACTGAAGGAAGCTGTGCCTTTTGCCGTCTGCGGCGCAAACACATTGCTCGAGGTGAAGGGCAAAAAGGTGCGGGGCCGTCTCTATCCCTGGGGCGTTGTTGAGGTTGAGAATCCCGAGCATTGTGATTTCATCAAGCTGCGCACCATGCTGATAACCCACATGCAGGACCTGCAGGAGGTCACCCAAGAGGTGCACTATGAGAACTATCGTTCCGATCGCCTGGCCAAGGGCATCAAGGGCAAAGAGAATGGCATGAAAACGGAACGGGATAATTGTGGGCCCGCCCAGGTAATGGCCAATAGTGCGCTGTCCGAAAAGGATCGCATACTGCAGGAGAAGGAGGCCGAGTTGCGTCGCATGCAGGAGATGCTTAACCAGATGCAGGCGCGTATGCAGGCACAAAAGTGAGAGGATAGAGACAGATGGAGAGAGACAGAGAGAGAGGGAAAGAGAAAGTAGCACACGTTTGTGCAATTTACATATTAATATATATTAATATAAACATATGTTTATATATAGCTATATATACATATATATATATATATAAACATATATATTTTTTGTATGCAGTTTTTAAGTTGCGATTGCGACACTCGCAATCGTTGAGCGCTTGAATTTCCACTTCGTAACACGATGGGCGCTAATGTATTTGTTTATTTTTGCATTCTCTACTTATATGCGTATATATATATATATATATATACACACACTCTATAGATATATATATAAATATATACATATATATATATATACATATGTACATATGTGTAAGACATGATAACTATAACTATATATTTAGCTAAAGTGATTTTTTATACTTATTACTGTAATTGCAAGTCAAAGATGGAAAATCAAATCAAATCTCAAGGCATCTGAACAACATATGTACACACACACACACACACACACACACACACACACACACACACACACAAAACAACAAACTTCATATCACTCCTAAAAATGATAAAAAGAAAAAAAACCAAAACAAAGGGAAAAAAACGATAAACAAACTGTATTCCTATTATGTATTTAGACATGACTCGTCTCGTCGATATTAACAATTTGAATTATGTGTAATTTTTATTGTATTATCTATAATCTGTATTTTGTATTTTGTATTTGTATCGCATTTTAAATTTAAGTAAAACAAACAAAACAAATTCTGCCGATGTTAAAACATTTAATAGTCTCAAAATGAATCAAATTATGAAAAGAAAAAGTTCGTATGCAACAATAAGACAAGACAAAAGTTATACTATTAAGCCTTTTACTACGATTATTATTATTACTATTATTATTATTCAAACGCTCGAAATGTTTATTAATAACTAAAGCTAAGATATATGTTTTTGAGTTGAGCGTTAAACTATTGCAGCTATGTATCAATTTTGTATATCGTAAATGTACATTTCTTGTATTTTGTATCTTGTATTGTCCACTCGAGATGAAACTTTAAGTACTCGAGCAATTTAATTATAACATTTACTTACGTTTTGATTATTCAGTATCTCAGTATGCAATTGCTTAATGTCTAACTCAAGCTATAACACGCGCACCTAATGTTACACGAATCCTTCTTATTGCTCTGTATATGAACAATTTAATATCCTTTACATAACTATTCCTCCTATAAATACATATATGCTTTTTATACAATTTTTAAACCATTTCTTTGTACATCTCTCTGATAAACAAACAACAACAACAAAAAACAATCAAACATATTTTTTAGTTCTTAAGTTTGTTTTTTGTCCGCATTTTGTTGGCAAATTTAATTTTCATCATAATTATCATTATTTATTTATATTTTAAATTTGAAACGGTTAACAGAGCTGCCATATGGTCAGAAATTTGTTGTTCGATTTCCTACTGTGGCCACACCGATAGTGAGCGTGTTGTGCTGTCAACCTGCTCGAGTCACAACGAGTTGGCAGCTCAACACTCAACTCACATGTTGTGCGGTAACATTCACAATGTGCCGGCTGATTTCTAGTTGAAAGAAAATGTGATAAGAATAAAGCAAAATGTATAAAAGTATTCGCTGGACTTTAATGCATGCAACAGGTCAGTGCACATGGAAAAGATTAGCGGCCTATCGTTCACTATGCACGACCTTGATCAGGTCAGAATCCAACTCGCCATCGGATAGAGAATCATCAACGACCTTGTCCCACGATGCACTGCAGCGTCAATTATCCCAGATGCCTGTGGATCGCATACGCAACTTTAGCATCATCGCTCATGTGGATCATGGCAAGAGCACATTGGCCGATCGCTTGCTGGAGCTGACGGGCGCCATATCACGCAATGCCGGGCAGCATCAGGTGCTGGACAACTTGCAGGTGGAGAAGGAGCGCGGCATAACGGTGAAGGCACAAACAGCTTCCATATTCTACAAGCATCACAACGAATTGTATCTGCTCAATCTGATAGATACACCCGGACACGTTGACTTCTCCAATGAGGTGGGTTTCCCAGCATGCGTCTCGCTGAAGCTGAAGCTGTGACTAATCGCGTCTCATTTGCAGGTATCCCGCTCTCTAGCTGCCTGCGATGGTGTCATTCTGCTTGTGGATGCCTGCCATGGTGTACAGGCGCAAACTGTGGCCAATTATCATCTGGCCAAGCAACGGCAGCTGACAGTTGTGCCGGTTCTCAACAAGATTGATATTAAGCATGCCAATCCCGATCAGGTGACCAAGGATATGCAGCTGCTGTTCGGCATTGATCCAGCCACTGTGTTGCGCGTCTCCGCCAAGCTGGGCACTGGAGTGGATGAAGTGCTGCAGCGTGTGATTGAAATGATACCGCCACCGCAAGTGGATCGGGAGAGCGCATTCCGTGCGCTCATCTTTGACAGCTGGTTCGACAAATATCGTGGTGCGCTCAATCTCATTTATGTGCTAAATGGCAAACTGGCCAAGGGACAGGATATCCAATCGCTGGCCACCAAAAAGATGTATCCCATTAAAAGCATATCTGTGCTGCGTCCGGCCGAGTGTGCTGTGGACACGCTGTCAGCCGGTCAAGTCGGCCTCATCGCATGCAACATGCGCAACAGCAAGGAGTCCATCATTGGCGACACCATACACTTGAAGCATCAATCTGCCGATGCTGCCGGCAGCTATAAACCACAACAACCGCTCGTCTTTGCCGGCGTCTTTCCGGTGGATCAATCCAAGCATGTGGCCCTCCGGAGTGCGATTGATAAAATGGTGCTCAATGATTCGGCGGTGACGGTCAACATTGACTCCAGTCCGGCATTGGGGCAAGGCTGGCGGCTGGGTTTCTTAGGTCTGTTGCACATGGAGGTGTTTTGTCAGCGTCTGGAGCAGGAGCATGGTGCCGAACCGATTATAACAGCTCCATCGGTCACCTATCGCATTGTACTCCGTAATCCCAAGTTGATCAAACAACATGGCAAGGACACGTTGGACATATCGAATGCAGCCCTGTTTCCCGATCCCTCCAACATTGAGCAGTACTATGAGCCTCTAGTGCTGGGCACAATCATAACGCCCACGGAGTATGTTGGCCAGATCATTGGATTGTGCGTGGAGCGACGTGGACTCCAACAGAGTTCAGTGAACATCGATGAGTCGCGTATACTGATGAAATATGTGCTGCCCTTAAGTGAGATTATCTTAGACTTTCATGATCGTCTGAAATCCCTGAGCTCTGGTTATGCCAGCTTCAGCTACGAGGATCATGGATATCATCTCACACAGCTGGTGCGCCTGGACATTCATCTCAACGGGCGGCCCGTCGAAGAGCTGTGTCGCATTGTGCACGTTTCCAAAGCCACGGCCGTGGCACGTCATATGGTACACAAGCTGAAGGATCTCATACCCAGGCAGATGGTACAGATTGCCATCCAAGCGTGCGTTGGCAGCAAAGTTCTTGCACGTGAAACCATTAAAGCATATCGCAAGGATGTTACAGCCAAACTGGTGAGTTGCCAGATTATCAAAAAGAAAATGTAATCGAATATTCAAGTATTGCTCTCTCTTCTGCTCTCGCTCTCTCGGTTGATCGACAGTACGGCGGCGATGTAACGCGACGCATGAAGCTGCTGAAACAACAATCGGAGGGCAAAAAAAGATGCGCTTGTTTGCCAACATACGTGTGCCGCACGAGACTTTCATTGATGTGCTGAAACGTTAACGGTGAGTAAGGTGTGGGATGTTGAAGATGATGATGATGCTGCTGCTGCTACTACTCATGTTATCGATATCATTTTGCATTTTGCTTCCAAAAAAAACGAACAAGATTTGACGCTTATCGCAACGCCTAACGTCCCCCGCCTTCGACGATAACACCGTCCATCGAAATGCCGCCTTATCATTTGTTGTATGCTCTTTGTTTTTTCTTGAACTAGAAATATAAAAGCAAATACATACATAAATATTTTTCATTTGTTTGCATGCATATTTATGTATATGTATGCTTCTTTATCGGTTTTAATGCTAGGAAGTGTGAGAAGTCAGCTGCCTTAATTTATACAAATAAGTACGTGTGTACAGTGCATTAAGAGTATGTTCGCCCAGCACAATTTTATTATTATAGATTAAAGAAATGCTTTCACTTTCTCACATTCATAAATTATCTGATTGATCAAGTTTTGTTTGTATTAAAAAATTTGTAACCGTTCGAAAACAATTTCGAGAGACTGTGCATAGAGCAGTTCATTAACATTGTCGTTATTTACGAGTGTTGTTGTCTCCCTCCAAAAATGATTGCTCTGTCATTGTCTTAAATTAAAGCCTTTTCAACAACAACAAAACAACGACGACAAAAAAATCGAATTTCCCTGACCCTGAAAACTAGCACGCATACGCACACAGTGAATGCATAACGGTATCCTCTCGTTGCCTGCGCGCCCCACAAACAAAAACCTACACTCATACATACAAATATGTGAGATAGCAAGTTTGAACGCTTGTGTCTTGCTCCCGGCAAGTTTTGTTTGCGAGAGCGCAACAATCGAGCAGTGAGAAAGAGAGTGCGAGAGAGAGAGAGAGCATCGAACGTCAAAGACAGAACAATTGAACTGATGATTGTCGGTGGGTGTTGGGGACGTTGCGACGTACATATGCTCCTAGTGTTGTGCATGTGTGTGTGACCTTGAAAAATAATGTTTTGTTGCTACTTTTCTGTTTTTGTTTGTGTAGGCAGCGCTGGGCAAATGCAAATGCAAACAAACTGAACAAAACTGTTAAAATGATTATGCAATAGCAGATGCTTCCAATTTGCCAAAAATGTCAAAGGGAAAAGAGTTCGCACATAACACACAAACAAATGCATATATGTACGTATGTATGTATGTGCATAAAAACATATGTATGCACATACATATAGATCAGGAAACTTGTTGCAATAGTGGAGATGCGAGCCAAGTCTACACAATAATAGTATTTATCATGGAAAACTTACAAATTGTTCTTGTTGACCAATTTGCATATGAAAATCAGCTGCATTCGTTTTTCTAACAAGAACACAACAAAAAAGCCGAACAGCTGAGTTTGAGCCCCACACGCAAGTGCAAGAGAGTTCCCAAAATTGACAACAATAACAATAACTTTGCCTCTCAGCAGTGAGAGCGACCGAGCCAAGTATTTGTATTTGTTTGTGTGCGATTGTATGAGGAGTACAAAAACACAAACACAAACATATGCAAAAAGCAAAAACAGCAATAACAAGAGTAAGAGCAACAGCAAAATACATTTTCGTTTTTTTTTTTTGCTTTTGTTGTTGTTACTGCTGCTGCGCTCAATTGAACGAAACAGAGGCGACGACGACCGTCGTCTCGCCGTTTCTCTGTCGCCGTCGCCGTCGTAGTCGCCGTTGTAGTCGTTGCCTCTGTCCGCACAATACAAAAACAGTCAGTTTTCATTCTCATTTGACATCATCAACATTGAAATTTAATTAAACAAGAGCAGTTCTGAGTTCGATTGAGATTCTCTGATTAATTCTTGGTGAAATTTAAAGTAAATTATTTAATTGATTCAATTTTAAACTATAGTTAATTAATGCGCAATTTTGCTGCTAAAGTTTTCATTTATCAAAATGACAAAATAACTTTCAACGACATTTTGTATTTTCGATTTTCTTTGCCGTTTTATTTGCAAAATAATCAGCGCGAACAAAATAACAAACGTCATCAGCTGTTCTGTGCTTGCGGGTGTATGCCTGTATGTGTGCGTGTCTGTTTGTGTGTGTGTGTGCTTACGTTGCCTTCATACACTTCGTACGTACGTTTAAACGTATGTCTGTATATCTACGTTGTCTCTTTTTGTGCTTTGTTTTCAAATTAAAAATTGCTAAAAAGCGCTGTGAAAATGTATATAAATAAAAATCAAATGAATTGTTGCACTCAAAAGCAACACCTCCCCCAATCGTAAGCTGCCGCCCCTATTATTTTTGTCGCGTAGCGAAACTAAACATAACCTAGAAGAGAATTTAGAACGAGAACTTGTTGTTTGAAGGTTACGACGCGGCGCCACTGAACACCCCTCGTCCTCTTAGCTGGCATCTACCTCTCATCAATGGTTACCCCGTCGCTTTGGCCTTGACCGTGTACTGTTGGTGCGAAACAACAACAACAATAAAAACAACAAGAGCAGAAGCGGCAACACCAACTAATACCGACGGTGTAACAGCTGACAGCTGCGCTGCGGTTGCACTTTTGACAATGCAAGTGCGTCAAGTGGCAACGCCGTTGGGTGGAGATGGGCCCCAAGTTATAGCACACAGCCATACGTACAGGCGTACATACATGAATACTTGTACACTTGCCATCCATCCACACAGCACAAACAGCGCTTAAGCGCAGTACGTCTCTCGCACACAATCACAATCAAGTTCAAAGTAATCGCTACAAAAACAAAAAAGGCAAAAACGGCATCGGCATCGACATCGACATCTCCCGCATACATATGCAGAAACTGTGCGCATTCGCACTCTCGCTCTCATACACAGACACGCATACACATGTACACGTCCACACAGCTGTACACGTAGCAGTGCTCACAGTAGTTTTTGTTTTTGTTGTTATATGAACTTCCACGGTTGCAGACAGTCTCAAAAAAAGTCAGCAAATTGTGCAATAGTCGTAGAATTAAGCGAAGTGAGCGACAAGCAAAATCGCAAATAATAATAATGTTAATAATTAACATGTGTTAACTAGACAGCCCGCCGCTTACTGGGCTTTACAGTTATTTGCAATAATTGGCTAGCTGGCATCCAGTGTTTGACAACGTAATAGTGTTGAAAAATATCCCATGCAATTGGAAACTTTGTTTTCGCGCTGCGTAGTTGCCATTGCTGTTTTCCCCCGTTGTTGTGTTTCACTGTGCGTTTTATTTATGTATGTTGCTGCTTGCATACGTATGTATATGTAACTTATTTATGCAATTTCATACACCTTATGTATTTGCTGACGTTTCGATTGTTTGTCCGTGTGCCACTTAAGATATGTACATTAATATATACGTGCAATCAAAAATGTATTTTCTGCTTTGTTCATACATACATACAAATATATTTTATTTAAAGTTTACAATGAAAGAGAGAGTGAGAGTTTAATAAAACTGTAACAATATCGAGTGGTCGACAAACTGTTAATTCGATTTCTTAGAGCGTGCTAAACAATTTTCATAATACATAATAAAATTCTAAATTGTTTGTGTGTTTTTATGTTATTTTTGTTTTGCGACTAACGGGCGCGTCAGTGCCAATGGCAAACACACAAATACACCGAACCACACACACACACATCTCCATATGTGCATATTCACGTCAAACGTCACACAGCTGATACGTGTTGTTGTTAGTGGTTGGCGCACACGCACATTCTTACATTTGCACACCTACATAGCTGAACGCTTTGCAAATATCATCTGTGTACTCTCTCTCTCTCTCTCTCATTCGTTCTCTCGTTTTTCTTTTTAGTTTGCCACCCACTCTCGCTACTTTATTTTGTAAACAACTGAGCAATGCGCGCAGTGTTGCCAGATATTAATAATTTTCAGTTGCACTGGCAGCTCTGTCACATACGCACACACGTACCCACACATTGATATGCATTTGTGAAATTCATATTTCAAGTATTTTTTTTTTTTTTTTTGGTTGCAGGCGCCAACGAAATTACAAAAATCCATGCAATTAAAAAGGACATAAGACGGTGCGCGTTGTTGTCGGCAATATGATCAACAGTTATAGTGTTGCAAGATCGCACTCAGCTGCTGGTGCTGGTGGTACTGCAATAACTCTGCATTTTAACTACAACAACAATAATAACAACAACAGCAGCAGTAGTAGCGGTAGCGGTAGCAGCAACAACAACAGTGGCCTTAAAATTCTGCCAGCACCCTTGGCAACAGCCGCAAATGAGCACAAAAGCCACAACATTATTATCAACAGTGCCGCCCCAACAACAACAACAACAACAAAATTTTCAGTAGCAGCCGCAGCAGCAGTAGCAACAACAACGACAACAACTACTGCAAAAATGTTTAAAATAACACAAAGTGAAGTTGAGGCCAAACATTTCCTAATCACTTATCCACAGCAACAACAACCACAACAGCAACAACATAAGGGGGGATCTGTCAATTGGGTGGTGCCAGAAATTCCTTCATATGTAAATACCTCAACAAGCACCAAAGAGCCGCAGTTCATTCAAGTCAACGTCCAATCCAGCAACAACAATAACAACAGCAACACCACCACAAACAACAACAACAACAAGCAACAGGTGCAATCAACAACAGCAATAACCAAAAGTGCCTTTATCGAAGTTACGAAAATGCCACTGCAACAACAACAACAACAACAACAACAACAACAACGCACTGAGGACCAAGAAAATGCCTTTCGTCAAATTGAAGATGTGCACAATTATGCCAAGTTGCAACATCATCATCATCATGGCAACATTCGCTATGGTCACGACATCAGCAGCGATGAGTTGGGCGAGGAGGATGAAGAGGATGATGACGAAGACGATGAGGATGAGGAGGATGAGGAGAAGGAACTGCAAGTGGATGTTGTCATAACAAAAAGAAGAAGAATGCAAATGTGCCTAACAATATCATTAACGACGACGATTCGGAGGAGCATGTGGAAGTTGATGTAGTCACTGTAACACCAACAACACTACAGCAGCAACAGCAACAACAACAGCAGCAGCAACAACAACAACAACAGCAACATCATTATCAGGAACTATTGAATTCTCCCGTTGATCAGGAAATGCGTCCAGAGCATCATGCACGTCGACCCATGAATGCATTTCTCATATTCTGTAAACGGCATCGTGCCATTGTCAAGGAGCGCTACAAGTCGCTAGAGAATCGGTAAGTTAACAAATATTTTAGTTACTATTTGAATAAAATGTAATTTAATTTTAATTTAATCACATAGCGCCATTACCAAGATACTCGGCGATTGGTGGGCTGCGCTGGACGATCAAGAGAAGCAATGCTTCACCGATCTGGCACAACAGGTAACCAGTGTTGCTTTACTTGTTGCTTATTTATTCAATTTATTGAACTTTATTTCGTTTAACTTCAAAATTGTGATTTTTGCATTTTTAACCAGACATTTTATAGTCAACAAGTGAATGTCAGCAGTCAGGCAACACCATTGAAATTTGAATTTGAAATATGGGAATAAATTTAATGTATACAATCTGGCAACTTACTTGGAATTCAAATTTAAATTTGAATTGCTAGGATGAAGAGATGTATGCAATCTGGCAATATTGTTGTAATACGAATTTGAAATGAAAGTATAAAGTTGATATAAACAATATAGCAATTTAGTTGAAAAAGATACGTTTAACAAACACGCTGAGATGCAAATTTTAATTTGCATAAAACTTTTGTAAACAAATTTTAATGGGATTTTCTGAGATAAAAAATATATAATGCCATATGGCAATAGTGCTAAAATTTGAGTTTTAGTACGAATATGAAAACTAGGATAAAAAGTATTTCACCAAACTGGCAACACCAAAGATATATGCAATCTGGCAAATCTATCAATATTCGAATATGAAGGTCAACCATAAAGTTGACATACGCCATCTGGCAACACCGCTAATATGCAAATTGAAATTGTAACTAGGATAATTTTAATAATTTAGTTTGCTGCAAATTAAATGATGGCAGCTCACTTACTCTCACTCGCATTTGGCTCTATCGCTCCCTCTCTTTCTCGAATTATCTATCCACATTACTCTAATGCATTTGATCTATTGATGTTGCAGAACAAGGATGCCTTCTTCAATGCCAATCCCAATTTCAAATGGTACAAACTGCCCGCACCGCCGTTAAGGACGCTTGCAACGCGTCCCAGCAATGCAGTCGCTGCACATGCAAACGACGAGCAGCAGCAGCAAATGCAGCAGCAGCACCCACAACAACAATTACAACAAGAACTGCAGCAACAGCTGCAATGGAAGCCCAATGCGGTTGCACATATGTTGCGTGGCAATTACTTTAAATTTGCAGATGAGACACAAATGGGGGAGCTGAGCGTGTTGTGGAGTGGAAATGCGGGAAATGTGCAGGACAAGGATTATGCATTGCAGCAGGCGTTAAGCGAGACAACACAGTTTCTCAGCGTGCACATGCCGGCTGAAAACAGCAACAAATCCAACAAAAACAACAACAGCAACAACAAGCGTGGCATGCAACCCACAGACAGCGCCAGCAACTCCAGCGAGGAGGAGGAACGCGGTTCGCCAGGCAAGAAACTCAAGTCATCACGTTCCTGCAAGGGGAAAATCTATCAGGAGTTAATTAATTCTGGTCAATTGGCGGCCATAGCCAAGAAGAGCAAGTGTCGCTTGAACAGCGGCGATGCCAACAGCAACACGCCACCCATTTCACCAACAACCACAACAACAACAGCAGCAGCAGCAGCAGCAGCAGCAACGGTTGCCACTGCAACCGACTGTCAGCAACAGCTGCTGGAACTGGAGACCACAACGACACGTGCAACAACAGTTGACATTAGGCACAACAACAACAACAACATGCGCAACAATTGCGAGTCAACAGCCGAATTCGATTTGGAGGAGAAGATCAAGGAATTGCCGGCACTTAGCTTGGATGCCTACTTGC
This sequence comes from Drosophila funebris, assembly GCA_018901825.1. Lineage (NCBI taxonomy): Eukaryota > Metazoa > Arthropoda > Insecta > Diptera > Drosophilidae > Drosophila > Drosophila funebris. Next base: position 222,281 of record JAEIFK010000455.1, on the reverse strand, counting down.
AACGCAAGCGTAGCACCAAAAAGAAGAAGAAATTCAGCAGCAGCAAGAAGCAACGCAACTCGAACAGCAGCAGCAGCTGTAGTGCAACGGCAACTGCAGCTGCCACAGGCGAGCAGCAAAAGTTCAACAAACAAACACGAAACAAATCCGAGTCTGAAGTGGCAACAGCAACAGCAACAGCAGGAGGAGCAACAGCAACAATCACTTCAACAACAACAGCAGCAACAACAACAATAACAACATCATCATCATCATCATCAGCTGCCGCTGCTGCTGCAGCTGCCACAGCGGTGGGCAGCCAAAAGCGTAAGGCACGCAAGGAGAGTATCACACGTCGTGATGTGAGCGCCATTGAGCAGGAGGTGGCCTCCATATTGCCGCTGACGATCAACGGTTGCTATTATTTCAATCAAACGCAATTGCCACGCGTGCAACAAACGGCGGGCGTAACGGTTGCGACCACAAACAATGCTGCCACATACGATGTGACCTCTACCTCAGATCTACTCATACTGGCCGAAGTGGCCGCCAATCGCACTGAGCTGACCAAGTCCAACTAGCAGCTGTGGCAAGTGCAACATGTTAGTTGTTAAACAGCCCGCAAACAATGCATTTGTTGTGCGGGTGTACTTATATACATGTATATATATATATATATATATTTATATGTATGTATGTATGTGTATATGTATACATAGTCTAATTGTTATTGTTTTATTTCCTTGATGATGATGATGATATATTCGTGCCTGTCACTGTAACTGTAGCTGTAAATTGATACAATTTGCAAATACACTGAGAGTAAATAGACATTCGTTGGATCTACAATTTTAGTCAATAATTATGTAAACACCTAAAACATAAACAAACACACACACCCACACACACCCACACACACCCACAACACACGCATATGTATAAACAAAATGTTAAAGTTAAGCCGAGGAAGATGAGAAAAACAATTTAGAACAAATTTTCAAACATTGCATTCAAGAGACATGTTTATCTTAGTTACCTTTTTTTTTTTTTTTAATAGTTTGTTATTTGTTTTTTTTTTTCCCCCCGCTCGCAATATTTTGAATATTTCCTTTTTTTATATGCATATATTTATATATACATATCTAACTTGTTTCTGTTTTTCTCTCAATTGTTTTTGTTAAGTTTTCTAGATCAACCAACAAGAACATTATAAAAAAAAAAAAAAAACATCATTAATAATGATAATGCATATGTGCTGCGCTTATTAACTGTTAATTAATATTATTATTATTATTTCTAATACATACATATTGTAGCTATAATTTATTATCTATTATCTTTTGTGAAAATGGAAATATGCAAACATATACATAATATATTATACATATATTCATATAAAATGCAATTTATTTTTCCATTTTTCTATTTGAAATTGCCATTAATCGATAGATATCGATTCGTTGTATCTGCTTCGCAGAGAGGGCAACGCTATGGCGTTGCCAGATGCATTGAGCGATAATGTGCGTGACAAACCAAACAACAGTTTGCCGGTGTTGCATATGCGAGTGCGAGAGTGTGTTCGAGCGTACAAGCGTACAAGATAAGGAGTTAGCCAACCGTCTGCTGCATAGATAAGCTCGGGCATTCCAATTGGACAGAGAACGTCCGAGGATCGTGCTTAGTACGATAAACATTCAACAGCAAAGTACAAAAAAGATGGCGGGCGCGTGATTTATATGCACTCACGTGCAAAGCAAACATCTACGAGATAGACGAAAACAACCGCAACAACACAACAGCTGTCATAAGTACGTACATACATACATATACATATATATACATAGTAGGTACATTAGTATGTAGATACATACATATGTACATACATTGCCGCCATTGCTAATGTTTCTCGTACTCGCTTCGCTGCTGCTCCACGCGGTTTCGGTTTTGACCCATTCGCAAGCTTCGAGTGAGCTTTCGCCAGCAGTTTCGTTTCAATGTTGGCCTTAATTTAGTTTGTTCGCGCATTTAGACCCTTACAGTTCACGCTTGTTTGTACATGCTCACAACTAACAGCTGACAAACGTGCGACAAAAAAAAAAAGAAAACTAAATACGACGACAATTAGAACAACGAAATTTGTATTAACAAATTGAGGTAGGAATATGAATGCTTTGCATTGTATTTCAATGATTCACAATATTAGCATGTTGTTCGGAATTTTATTTTCATCTATTGCTTACAAAAAAATTAACATAAATTGTTGAAACGTTTTAAATTCGAAATTTAGAAAGAACAGGACTCTAAGGAAATTGAAAGTGTTGTATTTGATGTATGCAAATATGCATACTTACATGTAGATGTACAAGTAAGTTTGCTTAAAACAAGAACACAGCTAGAGCTGGCACACATACGTACATATGTATATAAACACCGCCGTACATACATACATACATAAGTATCTTTTCGTACAGGTATACAAATCTACATTGTACATAAATAAATCATTTAAACGGCGAAGCGGCGACGGCGACGGCAACACAAATAAGAAACGTCCGCAAACGTCGCGGCGGAGCATCGTACGTGTGTGTGTATATATATAGATACACAAACACATTCATACTTATGAACTTATGAATGCGTAATAAAAGGATCTCCGTTAGTCTTGTGGTGTGAGAGCGTAGCACAGTTATATAACTATCCATGCAATTACTAAGAGAGCGTAAGAGAGAGAGAGAGAGAGAGCGAGGGGAAGCCAGTGACAGTGAGAGACATTCTAGCTAGCAACAGAAAGCGTTTCTTTTGATGAATTTGCACATTTGCCCAATTGCGCGACGCCAACGCAGTTGCTCTCACTCCCTCTCTGCCAATCATTCACTCGCTCGCTCACTCTCTTCATATAAACAGCAACAATAATAATTAAATGTAATGAAATCTCTGTGTGCAATGGAAACCCGCTAAGTTTGATTTTAATTTGATTGCGCGTCTGCGGTGTCTCGTCTGCTGTGCATTTAGCATGACGCTAATAAATTAAAGAAGCACTCAGAATATTCGCCTTCGCCTTCGCCTTGCTTTGAATCGTGTGGGTGTGGAGGGGGTGGGATGGGGATGGTTGGTTTTACTTGCACGTTTTTTAATTAACACCAATTAGTATATGCCCACATACACTACAAGCATACAATGTATGTTTCTCAATTGTCGTTGTCTCATCACTTGTGGCGCATTTTCATTTTGTCGAAAAAAAAAATGAATTTCAAAATTCAGCCCCAATCAAAGCCACCCCGTTATTTCGCTGTGATATTAAACAGGGGGGCTTGTGCGCGTGACGTCACGCAGCGAAGTTCTTAAGTATGTTGGGTGGAGGGGTGTAAGGGAGGAGGCATTTATTGTTATGTAAGCGACAATGACGACGACCGACGGGAGCACAGGATGAATGCCTGCGCTGTGCCTGTCAACCCGACCCGACCCGACGTTCGTTTGCGCTCGTTAAGCGTGTTCGGCTCTTGGTCAGAGCTCATGGGGCTTTCGGCCGTCATTTCGCCGTTGTCGTCTTGACAGTTTGAACTGTGCTTTTGCCGTAGTAAAACGTTCGGGGCGTACGCAGCGCGCAAAACGCAATCAAAAATCAGAGCAACAACAACTACAATAATAATAAAAGGCAGGTACACCAATCAAACATAGAACAATGAACGACAACAATTCAAGCACAAGCTTGGCAACTGAAATTGAAATTCATTTTTAATTTAATTTTGTGCACAAATTATTTAGTGTGCGTGCATGTGTGTGTGTGTGCGTGTGCTTGCTTGTATTTTTGTATGCGAGAGAGAACTAGTTGTGGTTTTTTTTTTTCATTCTACCAGCTCTAACATCACTCTCTTATTGTCTCTCTCTCCCTCTCTTTCTGTTTCTTCCCCTGTTTGCAATTGTTGTATAACACATAATGGACAGATTCTTGCAGAGAGGAAAAAAGCTCTAAATCAACAGTAAGCACAGCCAAAAGGCGAACGCAAAAACGAAAAAAAGACAAATGCAAAATCAGCTGAGATTTTTTTTAAGTATATTTAAAGTCAGACGTTGACGTCGACGGCAAAGCGGTGGTAAAAAATAAAAAAACGCAAACGCATTGAATTTGTGAAAAAAAGTGTGCTACAATTACAAATAACAAGAACCAGTTGAAGAAGAACAAGAAGGAGTTTAAACAAAAAAGTTGTAACTCAGCATCGTGTATCGAACTTCAACTCTCTCTTCACATCGCTCTGTAATGGCTCAACTGCGTTCCGTGAGCTCGCAACGTACAATTAAATTGGTCTATTACAGTTGCAACAGTCCAAGCAGTAGCGGTCTGGTGGCGGCAGCAGCTGCCACCAATGGCAAACGTAATCAAAAGAGAGCTTTACATACGGCATGCGGAAGCAGTGGGAAATCTGTTGCCGCTCTCGATGTTTTGAACGGACTGCGACGTCAGCATCATCAGCATCTTCATCAGCATCAGCTGCTCTGGCAGTCTCCATTCTTGTGCAGCAATGTCGGAGTACGCTCCTTGCACTCGGCTGCAAAGGATCAGCAGGCGCAAATGGCGCTCGCTGAGGCTGCTGATGAGAATCGGAGTGGGGGCCGCAAGCAGGGGCAATTAGAATCGCAATCGGCTCAACCAAATTCGGAAGGTAAACCGCAACGTGATCCACTCGATGTCAGCTTCAATGATCCAATTGCGGCATTCAAGAGCAAGACAACATGGGAGCTCGTACGTGCCTATATGGTGTACATGATCTGCAGCAGTGAGAAGCTTGTGGAGCACAATATGAAGGTAAGCTAGCTTTAAAAGCACTTGAAACACATCTATCTATTTGTGTATAAAGGTAGCCTCTCTTCCTTCCTTTCACACAAACACACACTCTCTCTTTTTCTCTCTCTTTGGCGACCACAAATGCCAAAGTTCAGCTTTAAATGCCGGTTGACTCTCTTTGTAGCTCTCGCTCACTGGGCATTCATCAATGGTTCCCAAGCTTTTGTTCTATTTTCATACCTCATTACTTTCCCTCTCCACCATTTGTTTTCAAATTCTTTTGCATCGTATCTTCGCCCCTCCTCGAGTGCTTTACGCTTCTCTTGTTTCATTTGAATTTGCTGTTCGAGACGTTCTGATATTATTTAATGACACGTCAAAGTTTGAATGCAGCTCTAATTGCCTGTGCAATCAATGGAATTACTTGTCATTTTGTTTATGATAGTGTGAGTCAGTTGAGAGAGCAAGACAGAGAGAGCGAAGAACGTATAAATCAAATGCGTTTTTATGACCTTGTGGGAGGCCGTTGCTGGCGCAGTTACTGCATTAGCCAAATAGACGCCAGCAGTAGCGGCGGCAGTCAAAGTGACAAATACTAAACCATACACACACACACAATTTCACACACAGAGACACAGACAGGCGGGCCCCCAAAAGAGCGCCAATCAAAACGCAACTACAAAAACCGTTCGATGCGCGATAGTGGAAAAGGCAACGGACTCTCTCACTCTCTCATGCTCGCACATATATGCAAATTGTGCATATGTGTGTATATGCATGTGTGTGTGTGTTGTGTATTACGTATGCGATTTTGTAATTGTTTATCGATTACTATTACAAAGTGTAGCGTTTGGTCGATTTAATGGAATATTGATGACTAAACAAATGCATACAGATACTTGTAGCGAATTTAGAAACAACTTAACGTGTGCCTATGTGTCTGTCCGTCTGTATGTCTGTATTGGGCACTTGGCAACGTTAATTACTCTCTTTCAGCTGCACGCTTGCTCGCAGCATTTCCGTTGTGCTATTTGCGGTTCCTTATTTGTCTTTCCGTTCCTCCACTTTCCCCCTACACTATTCGCTTGTCAGGTCTCGTGTCGCGGGGGCAGAGCTCAAAAGCGAACACCTGTGCTTTTGTTTTTCTTCTTGCTTTTTTTTTTTTGCCATTCAGACAGCAAAACATTGCCAAATTTTATATAACCGGTTCTTTTTTGTTTAAGCAATTAAATACATAATTATATATGTGTATCCCCCCCTTCCATTCTTGTTTCTTTTGCCTCTCTGCGACTTTCCTTAAATACCTGACTAACCGGTTAATTTAATTGATCGCATGTGTCATACACACGTGCCTTGGCAAAGCTCCTTTAAGCGGGCGACCGTCAAATTCGATTGCTTCTTGTTGTTCTGTTTTTGGGACTGAGCTTTTAAAAGCAGCTGTGCTACATTGCTCCTTTAGCTCTGCGTGTTAACTGTCTGTCAGCAGTCACATGCACACATATGTACATACATACATATGTATATGTATGTACATAAACGAATACTAGAAACGATCAATATTCGCCGCAGTTTGTCATCTCGCTTTGGCCTTGACACGATCAGGCATATTACTCTCTATTCCCCGTCCCCTCTCTCGCTCTTGCTCTCTCTCGTTCTTTGGCGCCTTTCCAACTGATTTATGCATTGCAAAAAGAGCAAAACAGACGACAGACAAGTAACAACAACACGATCTGCAAAATATAATTACATTTTCGACTTATTCTTATTATTCAACCTCATATTCGGACTTTGCGCGCGTGTGTGTGTGTGTGTGTGTGTGTGTGTCTACAACAAATAAATCTCTTACATTTGACATATGATATTTTAAATATTTTTGGACCAACCCCCTCCCCCCAACACCTCCTCACCCCTTTTCATATCTACTGTATTTATCTATCATTTTGTATCCTTCAATATTGTTGTTTGCTAAAGAAATTTCTCATCAATATAACAACTTATCACAGCTTATGAAAGCGGCAAACAAAATATTGGGTAAAAAGTTATTTACAGCTTTGATGAAGGCAACATTTTATGGCCATTTTGTTGCCGGCGAGGATCAGATCAAGATAATACCTACACTGGAAAGGTAAATGCACAATGAACATATGATTGAACTAACGCCATCTCTTCTTTTTTTTCTTTCTTCTCTCTTCTCTCTCTTTCTCTTTTTTTTTTTTATATTTTGAACTACACTTCTACTTTTTGTGAGCTTTCTTTGCTTTGCTGTTGGCGCCATATAAAAAATACCAACAAAAAAAAATACCATTGCGCGGATAACCGATGAACGATAAACGATAATCGTTTGATGAACGATAAGCTTTTGAGAGTTGCTCGCACCGTGTTGGGCAGCAAACTGTTCGTCCTGCTGATGAAGTCCAGCTTCTATGGGCACTTTGTGGCCGGCGAGAATCGCCACACGATTGTGCCCGCCCTCGAGAGGTGCCGAAAACAAAAAAATAATCGATAACTTATTGTTTGTCAATACTATTAGTTAATCATTGCGAACTCTAATTATAATCATTCACTAATTAATCCATGTGGCATGTGGCATGTTTGTTTTCGTTCGATTTTTCGTCGAGATTTGTTTTCCCCCAAATCTCCAAATAATTCCCAAGCGCACTCTAAATACCAATAACAAACAATAACAACAACAACAACAACAGCAGCAGCAACATTAACAACAACAGTTACACTTTTACACTAAGCTACAAATCGTAATCCTTTCCTTTTGCCTCACTTCCCCTGCCTCTTCTCCCTTGTGTTCTTTAATATTTATTAATATTATGTTTTTAGTTTTTTTTTTTTTTCTTGTTGTGTTGCCTTCTACGATTTAGCCGCATCTCGTTGCACACTAATTTATTGCTTTCTTTCGATTTTTTGGCAGACTTCGCTCATTTGGCGTTAAGCCGATCCTTGATTATTCCGTCGAAGAGGACATTACCCAGGAGGAGGCCGAGAAGCGTGAAGTTGAGTACGTCTTTTGTCTATTTCCTTTGATTTACGATATGTTATCGTTTCATTCCATCCCCATTCCCCATCTTCCTCATCTCTGTGTTTTCCCGCAGATCATCCGTTTCGAGTGCTGGGGATAGTACAAAGGACGCTGGCGCCTTACCACAGTATCATGTGGATAAATCCTTCGCCGATCGTCGCTACAAGGTGAGCAGTGCTCGCACCTATTTCTATTTGAATGAGGCAACCTGTGAGCGCAACATGGAGATATTTATCAAGTGTCTGGAGGCTGTTTCGGGTATGTCCTTCCTGTCAACCCCTTAAATACAATTGATCAACTGTATAGAGTTTGATCACTATTTGTATTGATCAATGCATGCAGCTGTGCATCCCTGTGCGCATTCCCAGTGCACACCCTGTGTTCAATTTGATGTTTGCACCATTTTTATGTTATTCTTTCCAACAAAAAAAAAAAACCCCCCGTTTTATGCTTTCTTTCTCATTCGCTTAGTCACTCTGGCAACGGGATCAGCCGTAGAGTTTTAGCATACATTTGTGGGGGCCACAGAGGGTTAATCAACTATGTAAATGCTCAGATTTATCGAATGCGGAAGTCCTCAGTGTTATCGAGGCGGATGTGAGGGGGAAAATGACACAAAAACGAACGACTTTTATTAATTGCATGACAGTTTAAGCATCAGTAATTTTAGACAATCGATTAATATTATGCCTATCGATATACAATATGTTGTGGTAAATGGGGGAACATTTTGTGGCATGTGTTGGTAGGTGCTTTTGGGTTTTAGTTGTTCTACATTGCCGATAAGTATTTTAAATATCTTTGTTATCGATAAATACCTCAACTTGTGATAACTTTGTTAATTTGGTTTATAATTTTGATTAATTTTCTCTCGAATGCATTTCTTTTTCACAACCATTTTGAAAACCGTTTCGTAACGCCAACAATGTGCAAATCCGATGGCGCAAATACTAATCGATAAACCGATAAACGATAACGCAACTAACCAACTTAATTATATATGCGAACCGAAACTAACATCGATAACCTCTCAAATTTGGCCCACTTATTGAAATTAATCGAAAATTGCAACCGTATGTGTGTGTGCATATATATGTATATATGCATATATATATGTGTGTGTGTGTGTGTGTGTGTTGCCAGATGACGATGCCAAGGAGCCGCGTGCTCTGGCCCAGGGTAAGCAGTTAATAAACGTTTTAACTCAAAGTCAAAGTCTCATATTTGGCGAGCATTTGATTTCATTTGTCGCCGTTTTGTGTTTGTTTTGTGTTTATTTGTTTTCATTTGTATTTGTTACTAGTTTTCTAGTTTAGTCTACGCTTTATTGTGTAAACTTTAATGCTGTATGTGTGTGTGTGTGTGTGTGTGTGTGTGTGTGTGTGTGCGTAAGAAGACGTATCGATTGCATGTCTATCGAGTATCGAGTATAGAGCTACAATGACGCCTCATCTTGCTTTTTGCCTTGCCTTGCTTTTGCCTCGTTTAGCTTTTGCCTTGCATTCCCCTTCCCTCCTATCCCCATCGCTTACCCCCCCCTCCACCGCGCTCCTTTCATCCCACATTCAGTCACTCACTTACCTTTCAAAATGCTTCTCATTTCCGAACCCAACAACAACAACAACAACGATAACAATGACGATAACAACAACAACGATAAACAGGCGCCACCTTCGGAACTGGCATCACAGCTATTAAGTTAACCGCCCTGGGCCGTCCACAGTTGCTGGTAAGTAACTCCCTCTCTTTCTCCCTCTCCCTCTCCCTCCCTCCCTCTCCCTCTCTCTCTCTCTCTCTCTCAGTCACTTTACAATTAATTGCATTCATTCTCTTCATTTTGTATAATTCCCATGCAGCTGCAACTATCTGAGGTCATTATGCGCACACGTAAATACATGGAAGCCCTTGTCGGTGGACAAGGAAATGTGTTGACCCATCACAAGACCATTAAGGATCTCGAGCAGTATTACGCTTCCGTTGGCGACAACAAGGATGTCCAGACGTTCTTGAAGAACGTGACATCTGACAAGGAGGGGTAAGTTCAATTCATTCGCTTTTACGTTGTTTTAACTCCGTTGATAGATTTATATAAGCGAGAGGTAAGACGAGTTCTTTCTGAACCTTTTCTTTAGCTAATAGCATGAACATAGAAGCACTGCTAGATCGCAGTTGTCTTTAGCCATTAGGTAGCTTATATAGCGCAACTTTCAGCGATCTGGCAACACTAAACGCTCTTGTGCATTGTTAAGTTGGCTGCGGCTTAAGACAATTGGCATAGAATTCAAATCTTCACTATAGTATTAATAGTAATAGGCATAGTAGAGCGATCTGGCAACACTACACAGAGTTGCGGCTCAAGGAAAGTAATGAATTGAGAACACAATTAAAATCTTTATTTTACTTGCTTGTGTTAATATAAGAAAGCGCTAAGAAAGTGTAGTAGTAGAACGATCTGGCAACACTATACACAGTCTGGCATTGTTAAGTTGGCTGCGCTCGAGAACTCTTCCGTTATTTCTTAGTTTTCCCATACATACACAAATATGTTTTGCTTTGATTTGATTAATACAATGAGCGTTTTCTTCTTCTTTCTAGCATATTGCATCTGTTTCCCTGGTCCGGCATTGTGGATGAGGATTCCCAATTAAGCGAAACATTTCGCGTGCCCGATCCCCCTAACGGGTCAAATGCGTCGACTGATCTCACAGATATCACCCAAAGAGGAGGAAATGTTTAGAAACATGATACGTCGTCTAAACACAATCGTTAAGGTACAAATTATATATATAGATATATATATATATAGAATTGCAACTGATAATCTTAATCTCTTCTAGACTGCCGCTGAGTTGGATGTACGCATTATGATTGATGCGGAGCAGACATATTTCCAACCCGCGATCTCGCGCATTACGCTGGAGATGATGCGCAAGTACAACAAGAACAAGGCCATAGTATTCAACACCTATCAATGCTATCTGCGCGAGGCGTTCCGTGAGGTGAGTTATAGATATATATACATATATGTATATTTCCAGTTCGGATAGGAACTTGAGTAGGAAAATGATCTCACAACCAAACATACAGATTGTGTGTGCGGTATTATCTTTTGCACGCTGTCAACGTTATATTCAAATAGGATAACTATGTCATATAGACTCCATAGCAACTTTCGCTCTAGAATAATTTCTTATTAGCGAAAACTTTCGTTTTCTCAACTAAACTCACAAGATGTCTATTTACAAGTATTTGATAAATTCTGAAATCAAATTTTCCTGAAATTTTTAATAGTAAAATGTTGTTGTCGGGCGAGACCCTGTAGTTATTCTGCAATAAACATAAACTTGGCTTTCAAGTTAATCATACTATTGCAATGTTAGGTGCACAATAGATCCGAACTACAGTGCCTACATGTGCCAAAACCTCAAGGCTTTTAAACAAACTAGTTGATATCTCGCTGAGCCCTAGAAGTTAATACAGATGGACATGTCTGTAACGATTTGATTGTTGATTATGGTCAGGAATAACTATACTTGATGGGTTGTGGCTTGTGTTTTACATTTCTCTACGACAAGCTTAATAGACCCCTTGGCACTAATTAAGTACAGGGTCCAAACAATATTGTTGTTAGCCTTCCCAGCGAATGGACACGTTTGTCTGTCCTAATGGAAGTGTGTACAGGTAAAGAAATGCTTACTTTATAATAATGGTAAATAGTGTGTGAAAACTGAGATCGAATGTATATACTCTTTGTAAATCCATTACAGGGAATGATCTGCAAGTATATGAAATAATCTCTCTCTACTTTTGTTTGCTCTAACACAGGTGGGCACCGATCTGGAGCAGGCAAAGCGTCAGAATTTCTATTTTGGCGCCAAGTTGGTGAGAGGTGCGTACATGGATCAGGAGCGTGGTCGTGCCCAGGCGTTGGGCTATGCTGATCCCGTGAATCCCACCTATGAGGCAACCACGGAAATGTATCACAAGACACTCACCGAGTGCCTGCGTCGCATTAAGGTGCGTTCTCTGCTTCATCTTCTACTTATACTTGGCGCCAATTGCAATTTGATGAAATTTCAATTTCAGGTGCTTAAGGATGTCGGTGATGATGCAAGGAAGATTGGCATTATGGTCGCCTCTCACAACGAGGATACAGTGCGCTTTGCCATTGAGAATATGAAATCCATTGGCATCTCGCCGGAGGATAAGGTCATCTGTTTTGGTCAATTGTTGGGCATGTGTGATTACATCACATTCCCGCTGGGTGAGTGTCGGGCTAACATTGGGCATCATAAAGGTGTATCTCATATGGAATCGATTATGTGTTGGTTTTGTTGTTGTTTACACAGGTCAGGCTGGTTACTCCGCCTACAAGTACATACCGTATGGACCCGTTGAGGAGGTGTTGCCCTATTTATCCCGTCGCGCCCAGGAGAACAAGGGTGTGCTCAAGAAGATCAAGAAGGAGAAACGTTTGCTCGCCAGCGAGATACGTCGTCGTCTATTCCGTGGACAGCTCTTCTACAAGCCCAAGGGCAACTATGTGCCCATCTAAGTGCGATGCACACATCGAGACAGACAGAGAGAGAGAGAGCGGGAGAGTGAAAGAGAGGCAGCAAGGGAGACACATGCGACACAAGAAAACTCAAGCAGACACTGAGAGAAAACAAGAGCAAGATTGAGAGAGAGAGAGAGAGAGAGAGTGGGAGAGACAAAGGCGGAGAGACTCGACTCGGGATGGTGATAGAATGCTCTCTCAGGATAAATGAGCTACATTTTTAACTAATGGTTTATTTATTTATATCTGTTTTTGTTTGTTTGTTTGTATTCTAAATGTTTTAACCATCAAAATGCGTTTATATAACAATAATTATACAGTATATATATATTTATATATATATATATATACACATATTTATATATAGATATATATATATATATAGACAAGACGACGCATTTCGCCAGGCAGAAGAGAATGAGAGCAAAGCAAAGGCAAAGGCAAAGAGTAAAACAAAGTAAAACAAAGACAAATATTTACGTGTCTTTTTGCAAACAACAATTAATAAACAAAAGAATAGAGCTGAGTGTCTGTTAAAAATATAACAAAAATTCAAATAAATACAAAAAAAAGGAAAATAGAAAAAAAATAGAAAAAAAGCCGAAAACCAAAAGATGATTATAAACAAATAAACAAATGGCAAATAGAAGAGAAATTAATAATAATAATAATGATAATAGCGATGCAGAAACACACATTTTTAGCAACTTAATCGTAAGGATAAACTTAAACTTATATATATGCACACACACATATATATATATATATATATATATATATATATATATATATATATATATATATATGAGAGCAGAAAGTTTATATCTAACTATATATATATATACGATATATGTATGTATATATATACACGTATAGTATGTGACTGCATTTGAGTCCATTGAAATTGTTCAGCTTCTCGTTTAACTTTGTTGTGTGTGTTTGTTGTGTAGGGAAACAAAATAAAAACAAATAAGAAAAACATGGAGTTCAAGTTCATTTCCCAGCCTCTATATACATATATACATATGTATATATATTTTCCTCATTGTGTGTGATCTTTACATTATATTTTATAGTTTTGCTTAAGCACTATCATAGCTTATATAGAGAAAAGTCTCTGTTTCTGTTGCAGTTCCTTTCTTTTGTCTTGTCATAGCTTTATCTCTTCATATATGTATAAACATACATACATACATACATGTGTGCGTGTGTGTGTGTATATATATTGACACCCAGGGATAGACCTAAACCTAAACTGAAAGTTTTATTATTATGTTAATGATATTTTAGAAATTATTATATTGCGTGTTTAGACAAAACGATAATAGATAATCTCAAAACACATACATCCATACAACTCCAAACTCTCTCCTCTCTACACGTTTCGTTCAGTTTTGTCGTTGTTTTCTCTGTGCCTATCGTCTATCGATCAAATTTGTTAACTTGCATTGCAAACTCATTGTATCGAAACTTTCATTTTTCTTATGCAAACAAATTTACAGTTGAACTTGCTATTTGTAATTCAATATAAAGAAAAAATTAATATATATATATATATATATAAAAGCGAAAACAAAACAAAAAAAAAAAAAACTACATTGCATATGTAATAAACAATAATAAATCAATGAGAATCAATTGTATGAATGTTAACTATTTCAATGACAATAATAAAATGTTAAAAAAAAAAAAACAACAAATGTAATTTATCATCCTCATTCCGAGTTCAAGTGAAGATCGCAAAATGCTTAGGAGAATCATGCTACCCGCTGCTAGGGTATTTAATTGCGCGAATTGGAAAGAGATGCACATATGAGAGTGGGCAAGAGTGAGTGAGCGAAAGAGAGGAAGGGAGCAAGCGACTCAAATTTTAGTTGCTTTTGCAATTTGTTGTCTTTGCATTTCTGTTTGTTACTTTTCCACAATTACATCAACTCAGTTTCCAAAATTCCTGGCACACAGCAATTGAAAATGCCTCTACAAATTGTAGGTTCCTTTCGCTATCATTTCTATCGATACAACCCCTCGCAGACCCTGTACCTAAAACGTTTACAGAGTCTATTAAGCTTGTCGATGTGCATCACAGGCATAGGTGTGTTAGACCCTATTAAGTGATATATACACTCTACTGGGTCTGCCATGCCTTCTCCTTTGTGAAAAGTTTTTATTGCCTAGTACAGGGAACTGGGTTAGAATGCATATTTCCATTTCCATTCGGAATCAATACCCAATCCCCGATACATGAATAAGAAGGTATCCACAGTAAGTTGGTCAATGGTATTTGACTCCACATGGAGTACAACGTTTATTTTGGTTCGTCACCTTCCATCATAAAGGACAAAACATTGCAAAACAAGAAAAGCGTAAGGATTATGCTCTCCTGGTCACAGCACGCATAGAAACTACAGCGCTTACAGACTACAAATCGTATAAACTAGAGAACAAGTGATTGATCCTCAACATCATCATTTAAAATTGCAATCATTTGGTCTTTTTACGTTTAATTGCGCCACGCCGCTTGTTATAGTCCACCTCGCTGACCATGAGGGGATCGTTGCTCTGTCGCTGGAACGCAGCCTTGGCGCCGGTGATGCGAGGTTGTTTGGCAGCTGGCGTTGGAGCAGGATTGAAGGCGACACGCTTGAGGGCCGTGGGAAGTATGTAATCAGGCACCTGGGCGAGATGTGATTGCACTTTGATTGCGCGCGTTGGTTTGTCGTGTCGCAACGCCTGCAAATCCCGTTTGTTCTCCTCGAAGAAACCCTTGAGTTTCTCGCAGTTGAGTATCTCGTTCTTGATCTCACGTATCCTCGTATCATGGACGGCAACACGGGTTGCGGCACGCCAACAATCCTGAGCACGATAACGGAACGCTTCCACTTCCTCCATTTTGAATTCATAGAGTCTAGGCGAGGATTGAACATTGTTATAGTACGGTTTTCCATGCCACAGTTAATATGTTGTTTACTCACTTGATGATGTCGTCGGAAGTCTCTTTTTGTTGGCGTTCCTTGGCGCCCTCAAAGGTGCGTCGCAGTTGCTCAACGGTTTTACTGTTGGTCGCCTTCATGTTGGCATCTTCGGTGCTGGGCAGCTGTGGCTTTGTCTCCCGCTTGGCGAGCGTCTCCCGGCCGAAACAACTGCGCAGCTTCTCCTCAACGGCCTTGTTGATGGGCACCTCCTTGACGCTGACAAACGACAGCACCGATCCCTTATTATTGCCACGTGCCGTGCGTCCAGCCCGATGGATGTATGAGGTGACATCGCGTGGAAAATCAAAGTTTATCACATTGTTAACACCTTGGAAATCGATGCCACGGGAGGCGCTCGACTCGTGATCACCCTGCTTGGACTTGCGCTGTGATTTGCCCGCTGGCTTCTCCAACATATGCTCATCCGAGGCAATGATGATGTCGTAGGTGCCCTTGTTAAACTGGCTTATGGTATGGATCCGTATGTTTGCCGGCAGCTCCGAATTCAGTACGCAGGAGCGTATGCCGAACTGTTCCAGAAACAGACGTACCCTAAGGAATAAGAGAGAGAGAGAGAGCGATGTTGATCAATAGCGTGTTCCTTATGTCACAAGGATCTGCCGTAACAGTGTTGCTGCCATCAGAGAGAAGATTAGGCAATGGTCATGCATGCGCCAACTGTTGCCAGCTGCACACTCCCAATAATGTTAATTCTTGTCATCAGCTGGGCTCGATATGGGATTGCTTGAATTGGGATTATAACTCACTTGTAGCAGCGATCCACATTGTTCACAAAGATGATGCTCTTGCCCTGGATGAGCGTCAGCTTTAACAGAGCACACAGTATGGCTGGTTTGTCGTTCTCCTCGGCAAGTATGCGCTGATGTGTTAGCTGCTCCAGTGACACCAGATCCGGTTCCTCTAGCTTCAATGTAACAGCATCACGCAGGCACAATCCCTTCATGCGCACCACGTCGTCTGTTATGGTGGCGGAAACGAGTACCGCTTGGTAAATGGATGGCAAGTGTTTCATCAGACGCTTGAAATCCTTTTCATAGCCAAAGGCAAATATCAGATCCGCTTCATCCACAACTAGCGTCTCAATATGCTGCAAATCCACGACGTTGGTGCCGGCATCCGCATGGGCCAATATCTTTGATGGTGTGGCCACCACAATATCTGGACGCTCGGCGAGCGCATGGCGCTGTGTAACCGCATCGTTGGAGCTGCCGGCAATGTCGGCCACACGTACAACCTTGCCGCAGGATTCGGCCAACTGTTCAATCACCTGACGCGACTGACGACACAGTTCCTTTGTGGGCGCCAATACCAAAGCGCTAACACATTGTTCACTCGCATTCAGCTTGGAGTTGAGAATCTTTTGTATCAGTGGCAGTGCATATGTGGCCGTCTTGCCGGATCCTGTGCGTGCTCGCACCACCACATCCTTCCCCTCGAGCAGCAACGGAATCGCTGTCGACTGTATAAGCGTGGGCTGCTCCCAACCAAGATGCGCAATTGCCTGTTATCGATGATTGCGTTTTATATATCATACAAATGGTTTAATATGCTAAATTAATGCACTATTACCTTGAGAATGCGTTGGTCCAGCTCCAGTTCATGGAACTGCACCGTTTTCTGTGTTTTGCTCATTGTGCGAGTTAAAACTGTGAAAAATGCGTGCGATCGCAACACGCGAAACTCTCAAAAAGACTGTCGCAGTGTTGCAAAATGTCAAATGAGTACAAAAATAATCAAAATCGTAAATATATTACTTTATTATTATAAAATATATTGATGAATTATAATTTATTTAAAACGCTTACATTAACGTTAAAGCGTTTTCATATATATTCCATTCTATTCTAAATTTTAACATAACGTCCTAGCAATTAATCGATAACATGTTGCTCATATTCTTTTTCTATAATTCATAATTGTGAAAGGTAATTGTGTATTATAATTGATTGTTTTTATATATTTTGAGTTCAGAAAAACATTATCTGCGTACTTATATGAATATATTTTGAATTACTATTTTCAACATTACTTCTAGTCCAGGAATCGATTTCATTTAGCGCCATCTTACAACACTGCCGATTTCCCACGTGCAGTTGCCGCTCTTGTTTTTTATATGCTGTTCGTCTGATTTGTTTATAATGTATTTTAAATCGGAATCCGAAGACAAAAAATACGTGAGTAAATCGTTGCGAAGAGTTGATCTGTACTAACGTACATAATATCCTTACAGATCAGTATTACAGAATCGACAATCGAGAAGCGAAAAGATAACAATGTCGCAAGTTCACACCAAACTACCAAGGAATGCAAAAAAGAGTTCCTGGAAGAAATTGATCACATTGAAGTCCGTAAAAATCTTTTTGACAGCGAAAGCGCCGCAGAATTAGAAGAGTTTGATCTTGCAATCCATGACGTCTGGATGGTGCAGTGTCCCAAGGGAATGGACCTCAGTGTCCTGACCAACAAACGCATCAAAATGCCCGGACGGCGTTATATCGATAATCTTCAAGTGCGCACCACGCATTATGCAGAGCCATTAAGTCAGTCCATTGGCTATGTCAATGCAAAGGGAAAGTATGCATTGAAGCGAATGCCACTGGCGGGTCACATGATCGTCAGCAAGCGTCTAAATACGGAGAAACCCAGCGCTAATGAGGAAACCGATTCGTTTCCAAGTCCCACCAAGCCACAAAAGTTCAGGTTGCCTGTACGCCATCCGTTCTTTGGTCGCAATTACAAGGAACGCATTGAAATAAACAAGAAAACATCGAAAAAACTGCGACATGCGGAAAAGAAGAGCGCAGAAGCGACAGTCCAGTTACGCTCCACTTCAAACTATTATAGCATACGCAACAAGATGTTGGCCACCACACAGACGCTAGAGGAGAAGGAGCACGATGTCCGGCAATCTGTGTTAACGGGCGTGTTGCCCAAGTTCATGAATAATACCGCACTTACAAACTATGTGGATCTTACGAACGGCGACGAAGATGAGAAAGAGGAGAAGGTCAAGCAACGAAAACGTAAATCCAATAAAGTGGACAAATCTGTGAGCAACGGAGATGTTGAAGCCACTGAGGAATCGGAAAAGAAAAAAAAGAAGCGAAAAACAGAGGAGACGCCTGCAAAAAGTTTCAAGAAGATTAAAACGGATAAATCATAGACTATAAAATCATTAACTTTCGTTTTAGTTATATATAATAGAAGAAAATACAATTATATACTAATTGTTTTATTCAGGCTGTTTAATTTCTATAAATATTAAACTGAACTGCGATGAATTTTGATCGTTTAAGAAAGTATCGATGCTTCCGTAAATTGTTAATTTATGGCAAGTAATTGCAAATACGTATCATCTTAGTTGACTACTTAAAATAACTACACTACTCCAATTATACGAGTATAAAAGTATAAATTTGTACGTACATCTTTAAATTTTAAATGCAGTTACATTTTCCCCCTCTTTGGCTGCTCTATTAATCGATTAAATAACATCGAAAGTATAAACATCGTATACATTGTCTTCTCAGTGAAAATCGATACATCGATGCTTTGAGGTGGTTTTTTTGTTTTGTTGCATCGCAAAGCAATAGGCCATAAACAATAGCACGTTAAGTACAAAGAAAATAATGCAAACCGAACACTGGGGCGTCATATCGCCCATTGATGAGGACAGCGGTGAGTTCACGACCGACATGTATGTGACAACAGCGGCAAAGAAGCCCAAGCTGGATGAGATACGACAGCGCGGCGAGTTGTTGCCCCTGGATAAACAGTAAGTACAGTAGCCACTGCCCGCAACGAATTCATTTACAACTGATGCTTGCTTTACACTACAGCAACAATATTGAGCTGAAGAGCTCACTGGTCACACAAACCATCGAAGTGATGAAGCAAACCGAAGTCCTGCAATCCCTCATTGACACGTACTCCAACAAAAATGTAAGTTGTATAATTAAATAGAAAACATAATGTTAATTTATTTTTATTCGCAGGGCACATCGAATTATTTGTTGAATCCCTGTCAAATGATACCTGAGGTGGACTTTCCTCCAGAGAATGCGGCCGATTTGATGGGTGAACAAAAGTTCCAGAAGCCCATCTGGTTTATACCCACAGTGGATACGGCGTATTCCCGGGGCGATCCTCAGCCCTATCCAGAGATCTCCAGCAATATCTGCCGGCACACGCTGCGCAAGGTCATGTGCGGCCTCTTGCGACTGGCAGGATTCACCGATTGCTCCGAGACAGCCGTAATGCTGTTGACCGATGCAACGGAGGAGTTTATGCGCAGCTTTGTCACTGAATATCGGGGCTTCTATGACATCGATGCGAAGCTGGAGAAGTCAACAATGCTGCAACTGCAGCCATTGGAGCAGGCGTACTTCAGCATGACGGGGACATCGTTGACGCAGGTCCACAACTACTACAAACACAAGGTGATAACACGGAATCGTGCCGAAATAGCCGAGTTCAACAGCGTGTTGCAAGAGTACGACAAGCTGATGAAGGAGAGCCAAAGCAGCATGCAGAAGCAACAGCAACAACAACAACAACAGCAGCAACAACAACAACAACAACATCATGAATTCAATGGCAACGATTTCCTCAACATTCTGGAAATGCAACCGGGCGACGATGCGACCAACAACAGCACAACTGGCAGCAACAGCATGGGCAACATTGTTGGCGAGATGTTGCAAGAACTGGGTGGCAGCACCAACTCAAGCATTTCGCTGAGCAACGTTAGCAGCGGACAGCAGCAGATGATTAGCAGCAATGCCTTGTATGGCCTTCTCGAAGGTCAAATAACCAACTCCACCTCCACTTCCGCATCTGCTTCTGCATCCGCATCCGCATCGGCCTCCACCTCCATATCCACCCCCACCTCCAACTCGAATGTGAACGCCTCAAGCGGTTATCAGGCTAATTTCGATACCTAATAATTAGTTAGTTCAACAAAGTAGTCATAGGATGTTAACATTTAAACAATAAAACTGCAAAGACTTTAATAAATAATAATAAAAAAACCAATTCAAATAGCAATAATCTATTCTTAGTCTTGTTCTTAGCTCTCTAGTATGTTCTTTTTCTTTTTTTCGAATTATAATACGATTTTAAGAATAAAATGCAATTTTTTCAAATTTAACGTCGCCTTTTCATTTGGTAAGAAAGATAAATCAGCTGCTGAATTCACCAAAAATACCAGGCGAACAGAATTTACAACAGCTCGCAATGGCAAAGTAACGCTTTGAGAATCGCTCCAACTTTCACTCAACTCAAGGTCACATTGCCACTCAAAAATTTTGAATTTGAATTTAACGTAAATTGAATTTTGCCGCTTGCTATGGAATTCTGTGCGCCTGGTATTTCGGTTGAGATTTTGGAGCAACGAGCCGTGTTGCAAGGCTTGCGGAAACATAAACACACACACAGACTTACATCACACATGCATCATACATACATCATTCATACATCACACATACATCATTCATACATCACACATACATCATTCATACATCACACATACATCATATATACATCATACATACATCATTCATACATCACACATACATCATTCATACAACACATATACATCATTCATACATCATTCATACATCACACATACATCATTCATACATCATTCATATATCATTCATACATCATACATATGTACATCATACATACATCACACATACATCACACATACATCACACATACATCATTCATACATCACACATACATCATTCATACATCACACATACATCATTCATACATCACATGTACATCACACATACATCACACATACATCATTCATACATCACCCACACACTCACACCCAGTAAATGGCATCAACGTGAAGAGCCAAAAAGATCCATACTCAGCCAAACTACCAGGCGCACAGAAGAATTCCATAGCAAGCAGCAAATTTAAATTTTTCTGAAATTAAATCATTTTTATCACATGCACAGTTTCAGTGCTTTTAATGTAATGCCTGAAAGCATGTAATACATTTTAAGATGTGTCTTTTGCGACACCGCGCAAAATTTTAGCAATGATTTTTTTATTATAACAATTGAAATAATAATAATAATACAATACATCTTCAGTTAAATACATCAATCTTTTGGCTTTTTATTTGTTTTTTTTTTTTTTTTTTTTGGCATATTTTAGTTTCGCTCCATTTGTTCTTGCGTCGCAGGGCCGTGAATTCATTTGTTGACTCAATTGCCTGCAACTTGTGCCCTTGGGTATCACAGGATTTGTATTTAAATAGTTTATCCTTGCGAGGCTTACGTTCTGCCCAACATTGCATGTCCTGGCCATCGAGTATCGACTCACCGCTGACGACAATTGTAGCCAGCACCTTGGCTGATCGATCCTCATCCTCCAGCTGCCGTCTTTTGATGGTGGGCTTCTTTTGTGGTAGCGTTTCCGGCGTGATGTCATCAGAAATATAGCATTCCGCGTTGGAAACAAGTTTCACCTGATTGATGGTCTCCGCATCCTGTGTCTCAGTGGACTCCAGTTGAGGATCACAAAATTCTATTTGATTTTGGATAATTGCGCTTAGTTTGCGCCAAATGTGCGTCTGCATGTGTTCGCTGATCTGCAGATCGCTGGCAGCTGCTGCACTTGCACTCTGCTCGTCCAGATAACGCTCGCTCTTGGGTAGCTCTTGTGGTGGAACAACAGACGGAGCGGGAGCCCTGACAATATCCAACGATGACAAAGACACGTGTGTTGCCGGCTGAGACTGTGCTTGTTTTTGGAACATGTCGTTTGTGAGCAGTGTGTGATCGGCGGCCTCTAAGAATTGCCGCATTTGTGCCTCATCTTCCTCGTCGGAATCGGTATCAGTTGTAGCCATTATTTTGTTATTGCGATTTTTAGGCATTATGTGGATAGTGGCGAGAAACAAAAACAAACTTTCAATGTTTACATATCACAGCAGCGCGCCTATCGATGTCGATAAATTAGCGCACGTGCCTGCCGATTACAATGATTGCTGTTCAACACTGGCTCAGGCATAAAATTCAAACTGAACGTAACGTTTTATTGTTGGTTAAATTGCATGACATGTTATAAATATAGAATATATAAATATAAATAATATTTACTACTTAATAGTTTGCATTACTTAACCGAACTACAAAGACCACAATTGCTAACGGGGCACATCTTCATTTCGATATCCTCGCCAACGCGTACAACCGCTGCCATCCCATTTTCCGAGTGCGGCGATATGTGACAATGGAACATCCAATATCCGGGACTGTTTGAGTTGAATTGTATGATGGTGTAGCCGAATGCTGGCACCTGCACGGAATCCTTCAGCGGAGCACCGCGTCCACGACGAGGCAAAGGAGTGCGTTTGTCAATTTCCTCAATCTGTCCAATACGTTTCTCTCCAAGAACACCCATGCCAACCACACGGAATGTATACCCGTGCAGATGTATGGGATGGGGTGTATTTGACTTGCTGGAAATGACAAACTCCACATTTTTATTGGCCGGCACCTGGATGACATTCGAGCACTTGCAGTGACGACTCTTGCAATTGAAGCCAAGTGACGCCTGCTGTGTGCTGTTGCAGAAGAACTGTCCAATGCCCAGATTGCGCGTCTGCAGAAACGATAGCTTCGGCATGCTGAAGGTAATGTCATCCATCTGAAAGCGAAAACCCTCGCCACGCAACTCCATGGCATTCATGCTCGTGTAATAAGTGACAGATGGCGACAACGCCGGTTCAATGTGACGGGCATTCAAGCTGACCAGCGAGATGCTCTGATCACTATCCCCACCAGCATCGTCACCCAGCTCATTCAGCATTACACCAGGCGCATCATAAGCATAGCTCAGCGTGTGCGTGTCCAGGGCACGTGAATCGGCATCCTGATAATGCAACACCGCCTCCTGATGCAGTTGATTCTTCGCACAAAAGCTGTAGCCTTTAATGCGTATCCAATAGTTGGCCACATTCTGATTGGCGTGAAGCACAAAATCGAATCTCTCAGCGCCATGGAACATAATCTTCTGGACCTCAACGGGCTCAATGTCGTTGCCATCGCTGGCGATGACAACCAGATCATGATTGTCGATGCTCATGCTAATGGGACAGTTGGAGACGCCTGCAAGATGGATGTGTCAGATAAGGATATGATAGGATTATATGCTTGTTGACTCACCATTGAAGATGACACGAAAACGATAGCGTCCACCTCGAATGACACTGAATGGGGCATAGAGTGTTGGCTTCGTTTTGCTATCCTTCTTCATGTTCCGACCACGCCCATTGATGAGTATATTCTCCGCAATGCTCTCGTCAAAGTTGTGAACCCAGTCCTGCAGCATAATCACATGCTCCGTCTTATCAAAGTCATATAGATGCGCATGGGGATTCAGTTTTTTTTGGCTGTCGCACAATTAAAGGTCCGGCAAGGCCAAAGGCACGCTGATGCTCAGTGTGACTGTGCCACCAGTTGGTGCCGGCGTGATCCACCTCGAAGCGATAGCGAAATGCCTGGCCAGGCTCAATGGGATACTGGGTGACATGTGGCACGCCGTCCATGTGGGGCGTAGACTTCTGATGTATGCCATGCCAATGAATGGTCGTCGTCTCGTGCATGCTGTTGATAACGTCCGCCACAATGGTGTCTCCATAGCACACCTCGATCGATTGTCCCGGCAACTTGCCGTTAACCACCATGATCGAAGATTCGAGGCCATCCGCGTATTTGCAATCATCGTTGTTGCGTGGCTCCAGTTCCGCCAACTTGAAGCTATCGATGTACTCCTTGCCATTCAACTTGAAGCGATACTTGGATTGCAAATAACGCTTGCACGTGTCCGACATGGTGTCATCATAGTGCACGACCATGTAATAGTAACAAGTCATCGACTGCTGTTCCACACAGTCCCGTTTACACGGATGCTGCAGATCCTTATCCGCATAACGCCATTGCGAGGACTCGCTGGACGAGAGTTGTGGATACAATTGACTGATGCTCTCATATTTGCTCACAATTCGCTTGCCATCGGCATCTGCAACAGGGAAGTGGGAATCAGTTAGTTATCGATAACACTGCAGCAATGCGATAGCATCCATCGTTAATTATCCTGCTTCACCTTGTATCCCATCGATCTGCCCTATAATAAGGCTGCTTATCAAAACAATAGTGTTTACTAAACTAATATGCATTGTTTTTGGTAAAACAACATTAAAAAAAAATCAAAAATAAAAATAGAAATAGAAAACCTCCTTCTTAACGAGGGTAATGAATGTTCAAATGGTAGAGACTGCCAAAATCAAACTGTTGATGAATTTCCGCTGTCGGTTACCTTTTTGTTGGCGCAAAAGCAAAATCAACAATCGAGAAATTGCTTAGAATTTGCTTGTTGGCCTTGTCGAACACATCGTAATGGTTAATTGAAGATTGTTCGCAATCTTGCACAGAGATACAGCTTCGATAGAATAAACAAAATACCAATTTTCCAACTTATTGCTGTCTGCCTCATTGCTGATTCATTGTCAGGGGAATAACTTAATTTTTGTCTTCTGCCTTGGCCCATTTCTTATGCAAAACTTCATGATGACCTTGAAGAAGGCCCATGATTGTTTATGTGAGTGCAGATCAACGATTTGAATTTAAATTTGAATTTTGTCCAGTGCTGTGCAGTGAACTGCGTCCAGTGCTGCAAGCGATGCTGAATACGAATTATAAACAAAAACAAATGAAAGTAGGCAGAAAAAAGTTAGAGATCTTGGATTGCAGAATGGAAGGAAAGTAAGATTCATTTTGCACACTTTACTCCCAATTCATCAGTTTTTGTTTATATTCATCTTTATCTTCTGATAAGCAGCAAACAACTGTATGCGAAGCTAATCAAAATGCTCGCCGTGTTCACATATTCTACATACAAATAGAAGTATATGCATACATACATATATATGTACTACCAAGATTGTATATACATATATGTATGTATGCAAAGCAAACCAAGCCTATTAAGAACATTGTACTGAATTAGAATTTTGCTTTCATTTACTTTTATCACATTGTTGTTCGGTTTTTTTTGTTTATTTGCCTTTGTTTATAAGTGCCTACAGTTGGCGGGGCCTGCGGTCCAACAAGATTGTTGATTATGCAAAAAAAAATATATGTATATAAAATACCAAAAGAAAAGTAAGCAATAAGTACGCCGTGGACTGCAACAAAACATTGTACTACGCATACAGATACATAGCGGTAAAAATACAACAAGCTACACATAAAAACAAGTTTGAACGCGACGCCTCAACATCGACATCGCGTCCAATTGGTGGCTGTTGGCGCGTCATGAACTTCATTAGGCATTTCATATTGCAATCGAGCAGACGCAGCACAGCTCCTCTTCTGCTGCCAATTAACCGATCTAACAAACCACAGCTCCACCCTCAGAGAACCGTTACAACAACAGCAACAAAGTTCGGTAAGCAGCCGATTGGGTGGCAACGCCGGTACTAGTTAATTAGACCTCTGTTATTGTTGTTGTGCGCCAAAGGAATTTCCCAACATTGGTGGATTTCACAATTGTAACTATTTTTATTTTTATTGCATTTACCATGCTAGACAACAACAATAACACAGAAATGGATACCACAATACATTCGGCAGGGATTTCCGAGGTGCATAATGTGCCCATGTCAGTTATAAAGCGACCAATACCCTCCGTGCTGGACGAGCTGAAAGTTCAATCACTTATGGACACAATCAAAGTACGTACAGTTATCTATTCGTATACTTGTTGCACGTTAACTCTCTCTTTTTCTCTATTTTCGGTTTTCCTGTTGTTTGTGTCGCAGGCTGAAACTGGTGAGGATGATGTGCCGCCTGTGGATATCTTGTGGATTACAGGCAGCTCAGGTGGTAATTATTACTTTAGCTTCGGTGGCTGCCATCGATTTGAGGCCTATAAACGTCTAAACCGGACAACCATTAAAGCGAAACTAGTCCGTTCCACTTTGAGTGATCTTTATCATTACATGGGCGCCAGTGCGCCCATATATTTGGCATAGTTTCTAACTGTTATCACGTTTTGTCTGTTTGTTTATTTAATATTTACAATGCACATATCCATGTCTACATATATATATATATTTTTTTTTTCTATAAGCGTCTTTTTTATATCAATTATTTGTTGCAATGGTATTCAAGAGGGAGAAGTGGGCGGGACAGATGCCATAGGGTATAAGTAGAGTAAACAAATGTGGGTCACAGACTGCGATTAACCTCTTGCGGATCAAGTTCGATACAAACTTTTCCCATTTCTCCTTTCGTTTTCACCGTTAGAGTTGCACATTTATAGTTACAGTTAAAATACAGGGTATCTTAGCGCGAGGATTTGTCGTTCTAACTAGTTTTTATACCCTGTTTTTTTTATAAACTCTTCTCCCGCCCGCGCTTGCAGTGTTGTCAGCTGCGCTTTTGGATATCGATATCGATAGCGATACATCTGGTGTAAACTGCAAGACCACAAGTTGTTTAAAATGATAAAACGTATTTTGATAAAGGTTTATATATTTTATATACATCTTTTATATTAAGATGTTTACACTGACGAATAAAAAAGTATGTAAACCTAACAGATCCATTAGCGCTATTTGAAGCAAACGAAGAAGAAACCACAAATCGTAATACTTGGCAACTTGTTTTTTTTTGCATCCGCATTAAAGATGTGATCGGAAAATAAGTGGACTCCCAATGGCAGTTGTAAATTTGTATGAGTTTACTAAATAAAATGTATAAATGGTACACAATCATCATTTGCTATGCATATTCGATATAAAAAGTTAACTAACGGCATTATAGCTACAAATTAATGTCTGTACATACAATATGAGTACATTATGGGAGAGGGGAGGGGGAGTGGTAGGTGAAGGATTACCAGAGGAAGGGTGAACGCTCCCGGAGGATGCGCAGCCCATAACGTTGCCATTCCCGTTGGGTAATCCACAATTCTCGGGCACTTTCCAGCACTGACATAATAGCAGCCCCCTTCCAGGCGACCATGCCCACATCCATGCCCTTGGTAAAGACATTGACCTCAAGACCGGGTGGCACCTGTTGGCTAATCCTCTGCTCCAGCCAAGCGGCCAGGCCACGCATCTTGGCCGAGCTGCCAACTAGAAGAATGGCTCCGAACATTTTCCTGCGCGTCTCGTAGCTGACACAGCGTCCAATTGCACGGATTACAGCCTGATCCAGTGGCACCACCTGGCCACCAACATTGTAATACCACGAATTGCTTGCTTTTGTCTGCAACTGTTGGTGCTGCTGGTGTTGTTGCTGTTGCTGCTGTTGTTGTTGCTGCTGCTGCTGCTGTTGGGAGTTGCTGTTGCTGCTGACTGTGGTGTCATCCTGGTCGACGACAATCAACTCCTCATCATCGGCTGTAATGGGTAGCTTTGCACTTGACGTGGTTGTGGCTGCGCTTGTGGTGATTATGCTTAGATCGCCAGCTCGCACACCATTCCGTCGACCCGTCTCCCGCAAATATTCCGCATCAAAGCAATCCTCGCAATCGTATTGATCCTGTGCCGATTGCTGGGTGTGCACGCCTCGCGTCTTCCCAGTTATGTTGAGCAGCTCGGTGTGGAAGAGCGACAGCGGTGCCATGATCACCTCATCGCCCACTTGAAGCGTATAACGCACCCATTGTCCATTCTGTTTGCGCAGCGTAAAATGCTTTTCCTGGGCTCCACAGACATTTGCATTCAAGTGACAGAAGCGCTCCTTGAGCTCGTCCAGCAGCTGGGCATCCACATAGCTATCCTGAACGTTGCACTCGCGATACGGAAAACCACATTTGCGCAACAGCATCAACAGCACCTGATCGATGTCGCCGCCTCCATAATCCAGACGAACGCGTGCGTCCAACTGTGAAATGCCATCTTCTATGCACGCTATGGATGTCTTCTGGGCGCCAATATCCACAACACAGCCATAGCCAATGCCAGCGCCATATGTGGCAGCCACGCTGTCCTGCACGAGGAAACAGCGCTGGAATCCCATGCGTTGCAGGAGCAGGGTCATTGCCTCACGTAGATGGCGACGCACATAGACATCGTTGACCACAAGGACGGCACTGTGAGTGCTCAGATCCCGGAGTGGTATGCCCAGCCGTTGCTCCAATGCATATGACCAAATCTTCTCCAGATGCGAGAGTGTCGCCTGCAGGGATCCTCCCTTGTCCTTGTGCACATTGAGTTCGCCACGTTGAATGGGAAAATGGATGTCATAGTTGCGGGCATCGAAGGCGCTGAGTCGCACTATATGCTCATCGTAGAGCACCGTCTCCTCACTGTTCCAATTGTTGTCCTCCTCGGCGGAAACGGAAATGGGCGGTGGCACTTTTTCCGCAACGCTGCTGCGATTGAAGTGGGCAAGCTGCTGTGGCGGCGTTGCGACCCTCAAACGATTCTGTTCATCGACAATGCAATGTTGTAGTATCCTAGATACCGCCAACCTCTGCTCCTCGAACTCTAGCTGCAACTTAGTAGGATTGACGCTATCCAGTGGCGGTAGGAGTGGATCATGATGCGGCCAATCGCCTTCCTGTGCTGTGCGTCTATAGGCAATCGCATGCAGCATGGTCAGTGGGTTTAGGTCGGCAGCACGTCCTATCCTCAGGTGCTGGGAGCCTGGATGAATTATGATTATCTTAGGCGCCTCGAGAGGTTGACTTGGTGGCTGACTGTGTGATACACGGCCGCTGCTTGTGCTGCTCGCCCGTGAGCGTCTACGACAATTGGACAAACTTTCCATTGCTTTTTCATTCACTCAATTAAACATTTCCCCATGGCTACTCACTGCATTATCTTTATGAAAATTTGCTGAAGCGGCAGCTGGCGGCGGGCGGCTGCCGGTGAA
The DNA here is from genome assembly GCA_018901825.1 of Drosophila funebris. Lineage (NCBI taxonomy): Eukaryota > Metazoa > Arthropoda > Insecta > Diptera > Drosophilidae > Drosophila > Drosophila funebris. The sequence goes on along the minus strand of JAEIFK010000455.1, from coordinate 193,024 downwards.
AATATTTCGTTTACATGGCTTGCATGTTTCTCGCTGTTATCGAATTCATTATTGATAGCGACTCTGCATCCGTAACAGGGCTGCAACATCAACAAAATATTTGGTAACACATTTTGGAATATAAGTACCATTTTCGATAGACGTGTACCAATTATGGAATCTTTCATGTAAAACAGTGGACCAATTTCAAAAAAAAGTACCGAGCTTTTGTATTGTTTACTAACGCTTTGCTTTCAATTCCACCACTTTGTTATTGCATACGCGTTCAATTCTATCTTCAATTTCTATGCACGCTTAGATTCGAGTGTACAAAGTATATAAATATAAGGTTCTAAGGTATTTTTAATCAAATTGCAACCGGTCTTATAGCAGTGTAAGCAGAAGGCTTATCGATATATCGAGTAACTTTCGCTACTGTAGCAGGCAACTGTGTGCAAATCGATAATTGTAATTATCTATCGGCGTGCCGATTACAATTTGGGAAGAACGTGCTACGCTCTTTGTTGTTAATCATAGTCTCGTTGTGAAATTTCAAAATCTGATTGTAAGAACCTTTCCCAAAAATGTCGCAATTTACGTGCATCAATTGCGATGCCCGCTTTGCCAATGCGGAAATACAGCGGGAGCACTATAAAACAGATTGGCATCGTTACAATCTGAAGAGGCGCGTGGCACAGCTGCCGCCCGTTACGGCGGAGGAGTTCCAACAACGCGTGCTCAGTGCCCGCAGCGCCACAGAAACCGCAATTGAGGAGCAACAGATGAGCATATACTGTACGGCATGTCGCAAGCAATTTGGCAACCAAAAGGCACACGACAATCATCTGAACAGCAAAAAACACAAAGAGGCCCTCGCACGTTTCGAACAACAGCAAACTGAACCACAGTCCGCCCCCGTCATGTGTGTCAAGAGCATATTAGAACCACGTCCACATCCAGCATTGGCGGCTGCTGCCTCTGGCAAGGGACGTCTGGCGTTTGCTGAGCGAGGAATGCAAGTGGATGCCGATGAGGAGGTTGACGATGATGAATTTGAAGATATCGATGAAGAAGAGGTAAATGAACGGAGCTTATTCTTGCTAGTAATAGTTTGCTAATTGCTATGAAACTTGTTGATTCATTCATTTTAGGTAGACTCCGATGAATGGGATAAGATTGCTGAGAATCCGCTAACTGAACGTGATTGTCTATTCTGCGCACATCAAAGCGACGATTTGGTGGAGAATCTTAAGCATATGTCCGTAGCCCATTCGTTCTTTATACCCGATGCCGAGTACTGTACAGACATTGAGGGCTTGATCTATTATCTGGGCGAGAAGGTGGCCAATTATTTCATTTGCTTGTGGTGCAATGATCGCGGCAAGACATTCTATTCTCTGGACGCAGTGCGCAAGCACATGCTCGACAAGGGACACTGTCAAATGCTACATGAAGGCGTTGCCCTGGCCGAATATGCCGATTACTATGACTACAGTTCCAGTTATCCAGATAATGTAAGCTACACTTATTGCAATAGTCATTTATTAATATTCAATATAATCGATAATTCGACAAATATATTCTTATCGCAGAAAGACGGCATGGACATTGATGAAGAGGTTGTACCTGAGCTGCTCGATGGCGACGAATATCAGCTGGTGCTGCCTTCGGGTGCCGTCATTGGCCATCGTTCCCTGCTGCGCTACTACAAACAGCGTCTGCATCCCGGTCGCGCTGTGGTGCTCAAGAAATCCGATCGCAAGTTGCATCGCGTGCTGAGCGAATATCGCGCACTCGGCTGGACACAGACCCAACAGCAGTCGGCGGCGCGCAAGGCCCGTGATATTCATCTGATGAAGCGCGTGCAATCCAAGTGGCAGATGCAACTTGGCACCAAGGCCAACAAGTTGCAGAAACATTATCGCGCTCAAGTGTTGATTTAAACAAGAAATAAATAAAGGTGTAATAAAAACAATGATTTTTTTTTTCGCTTAAATTAAGCAAATTTGTTTTCATTTAAAAATTACTACGATTTCTCTTCAAATAAAATTACATAATTTAAATTAAAAATTAAATAAAATTTACTTTTGATTCTGTATAAGTAAAATTATATATCGTTAATGTTACACTTAGAGCATAAATTTAGTCATTAAAACTAGGTAAAAAAAAAATTAATGAGCGATGCACGCGTGGTTGTGGGTGTGAGCGAGACGGCTGCATTGTGAGTGTGACTTAAATAAACCGATGCTTATGTATGGGTATGGGTGAGTGACTGTGTAAATTTCAGCTAGCTATGTCTGTGTATGTGTGTGTGTCTGTGTATGGATGTGCAATAAATAGCAGTGTCTGCTGGCGGCTTAGAGAGCATTACCCACACACACAGACGCACGCGAAAAAGAGAGAGTGCGCGAAATGCTCATTCTTGCAAGCATGTGTGTGTGTGTGCGTGCGTAGATGCCTATGTTTGTTGCCAGAGGCGATCGACGGTAAACACAAATATAAAAAAAAAAAAAAAAAAAAAATAGAGCAATAATTAAATTATACATAAAGACGGCAGGTAACGCTAATGTATAACTACAGGATTCTGTTGAACACATACGCCCACCATGGGCGACGACGAGGAGGCATCGCTGCTGGCTCCCGCTGTTGAACTGCCGCCGCCGATGCTCGTGCCGACGCTGCTGCCGCCGGACGTTGCTGCGGATGCTGGCAGCGATGCAGACGATGAGGCGGACGCTGACGCTGGCAGTGGCAATGATAGCGGCAGCGGCGCCAGCGGCTGCGGATGATACAGCAGCGCCGTATAGGAGGCCGGTCCCGAGCCAGCCGGACCGCCGGCAGCCGAGGCGCTAATAACACTTGAATCTGTCATCATCAGATGCGAGGCGGCAGCGGACATGTTGCCATAATGATGCATCAAATCTAGCGGCAGCGATGCCGGCGCATAGCTGTGATGTGGCTGTGGCTGTGGCTGCGGCTGAGGCAGCGGCAGGGGCAGACCCTGCAGCTGCGGATGCTGCTGATGCTGTTGACGTGCGGCGGGTGGTGGCAGAGGTGGCAACAACAGTGGCGCTGCGCCTTTATGTTTAATGATGCTAAAAAATGGCGACTGGCCGAGACGCAGCGCAGCAGCAGCCATCGCTGCAGCTGAGACTGGCGGCAGCGGCGGTGGCGGCATTTGCTGAGCATGAGGCGGATCACAGTCCATAGCGTGCGGATAACTGTTGCTCATGTACATGTTGCGGCGGCTACTGCTGCTGACGCCGACGCCGACGCCAACGCCGACGCTGTTGCTGTGATTTAAGCTATTCAGACTGTTATTGTTGTTGTTACTATTGATGTTGTTGTTAATGATGTTGTTGTTTATCGTCGCTGCGGCTGACGTTGGCTGCGCCTGCAGACTTAGCGCCGAAAAGTTCATGGCATTCGCCGTCGTTGTGTTGTTGTTGGTGCGATGCAGCAGCAGACCTGCAAATGTAAATGAATTAAAAGTTGAGTAAAAGGCGAGCCGTAAATGGGAGAGAACAGAACAGCACAGTGTTGAAAATTGTTCCTTTTCTTTTTTGTTGATTATATCATAAATTTTTATTGAAGGGTTTTTCGCTTTTTTTTTTTTGGTATTTTTTTTTGCTTTAGTTTTTTTTTTTAGTTTTCTTTTCTTTTTTCATTTTGAATTGTTTTTCTTTTTTTAACTTATTATTAGTAATCGTTTTTTAAATTATTTCGTACTCATTAAACTTAAACCATCAGCTTTATGTTTATATTTATATAAATGTCACATATGCGTGAGTGTGTATGTATGTGTGTATGTATGTGTAAGTGTGTGTATGTGTGTGTGTGTGTGAATTGGTTTACTATGTGTTTTGTATTTGTTATTATTACATTGCTAACCAACTAAATGCATTTCATTTCAAAACCAGTTTGCTCATTATCTTCTTTATTCGTTTTTCATGTTATCTGTGGTTTTTCATTTAAATGTTATTTTCTCGCAATACTGTTACTTGTTAAACGCTCATAGCTATGTATGTATGTATGTAAATTGCATTCTATGTTTTTGTTTTTGCCTTTTGCCTATTAAATCGGTCAGAAATATGAATGCTTTCGTTAATACATATATGCATTAAAACAAGTATGTGTGAATGTCTTGTTATGCATGCATGTGTGTATGCGCGCTGCGTTGCGTTTTAAGAGAATGTTGTTTTGTTTTTTTTTCGCTAGGACGCCATCTTGTTAAGCCATCTCTTGCTGCTGTTGATCTCTTGAACTTTGCCGGCTCTGTTAATGTCAATGTTAAGGTGCTGTAAATTTGCATAGTAATTGCCTGAAATGTTCAATTATATTGCATACTCTGCGGCGTCGTCTGTTGTATGTCATTTTCATTTTCATTGTCTTGTTTTTCTTTTCTTTTCTTTTGGTTTGTTTAGCATTTGTTTAATTTTGTTGTGATTTCGATTCTAAATATGATTTTCTTTTTTGTGTTCTTTCTTTTCTTTGCTTTTGTTTTTGTTTTTTTTTTGGATTCCTTCATTTTGCCTAAATCTAAATGCTTGCAATTCATTTTTAGACTCTGTACTTTAAAAAAGTACATAGTTAGTATTTGTTTTCGCTTTTTTAATGCAATATTTTTTAACTAAATTATGTATGTGTGTGTGTGTGTGTTTGTGTATATGTGTGTGTGTGTGTTTGTGTTTGTGGGTATGTGTATGAATGTTTATCTCTTGTAATTTTAACTTAAACTTTTAACACTCGTTTCCTTTGCTTGCTTTTAATATTTTACATAACTTTTGAAAGTTTTATTTATATTTGTTTTTATTTTTAAATTCTTGAATTGTTTACTCAGGGGCTACCATATATATATATATTTATATATATATATATATTATTGAATTATTTTTTTATACATATACATATGTATTTTCTTCTATGCACACATCAGCATCATCTCATATCTTTGTGTAAGTATGCACGTGTGTGTGTGTCCTAAAAAATTAATTGATTTTTCTTTATCGTTTTCGCCTTATTTACTCATACGCATACGCATACTCGTATATGTATATGTATTTGTATAAGTATGTATATGTCTGTGTGTATTTGTTAAATGCTAAAGTTTTCATTTAGTACTGATTTATGTTGTTCTTCTTCTTGTTTTTGTTGTTGTTGTTGTTGTTATGCATGCTATAGATCTCTTTCAAGTTCGCCTAAACGCTTATTTATTAATTAATTAATTAATTATTTCGCTTGCGGATTTTCTCTTATTTGTATTATTTATCATAATTTTATTATTAATTATTATTAATTTTTGCTATTTTTACATGCCTAAAACTATGATTTGTGTTTAAATTTTGGTATTTTTTGTTTTGCATATTTTTGTTATCATTCTAAGATCTTTATCTTAATTACTTTCATTATTCAGCTTCATTGTGATAAAAACTTGATGTGTAAGTAATTACCGTTATCTTCTCTGTGAAGCCGCTGTTAATTAACAGCTATGTTGTTTAACATTGCTTTTTTTAATAGAATTAAGCACAAATTGTTCATTATAGAGATTTCCTTGTAAATGTTTACGTATGCAATGAGTGTGTGTGGGTGTGTATGTGGGAATGTGGGGCGATGGGTGTACGGAGGGGGAGGGGGGTTAGGCTTGGGATGTACGACTAGAATTGCTTCAACATGCTGAAAAATCATGTATGTATTCTGGATGTATTTATGTTCATATTTATGTATGCATGATGAGTATGTGTGTGTGTGTGTGTGTATTACTCCGAATGAAGAATTGCACTCTCTCCCTCTCTTTGTTTGTGTGTGAGTGTAAGAGAACCGTGTGAGGCAAAGAAGATTTAAAGAGGGGACAAAAGAGATACAGAGCCAGAGCCAGAGAGAGAGAGACAGAGAGAGATTTTTTTTGTGGGGTCTGTGTTATGGTTATGTTAAGAGATATCACAAAAAGCGGCGCACTGGACTCACACAACTCTGTAGCCACTGATTAATATAGTACACACAACACTGAAAGATGAACTGATCCTGACCGATCCATCAAGCAACCACATTGACAACCTTTTCATTTTTTGTTTTTTCCTTTTTTTTTTGGTTTTCTTGTGTCCGCGGCAATAATTACAATTACAATTAGAGTTACAGTTAATGAGATACAAGAGAGATACATATTTGTTTGTTGTTTATTGCCATTGGAAGTATCATCGGTTAACCCCATTTTACAATCAGTATCCAGTATCAGTCTCAGTCTATACATAAATAGAAATAACGCCTAAAAAACATTGCATATGTATCAAGAGGTCGCTTAACAGTGCGATGTTAACTTAACATTGCAGCGGACTGACAAATGAAGTGTGTAGTGTGGTGAACTGTGGTGTGGTGAACTGTGTGTGTGTGGTGTGACGAGTGTGTTTGTGTGAGTGTAAACAACCAAAAGAGTAGGCAAGACAACAATACATACCCTAAACGTACATGTGTGTCTCTGGATGCTTGTGTGTGTGTGTGTGTGTGTGTGTGTGTCTGTTCTATCTTCATAGATTTTATTATTTGTTCATTCATAAGGAGTACATATGTATAATGCTTTCATGCATATTATTGCAATCTCTCTATGAATCGTTTAGTACGCTGTTATCGATAAACTTATGTTTATATTATATTTGAATGTTAATGTATGTATGCATTTACATACATACATATACATATGTATGGCAGTCATTAAGAAAGTCGTTAAGGATTCCTTGTTTACATTTTTAACAGTTTTCCTTTTTTCTTTTTTCTTTTGTTTTTAATGTTTATTTTTTAGATTTCTTAATTGTACAATACTATGGCCCTAATTGCTTACAATTAAATGCTTAGCTGTTAGCGTCATTTTAATACTAAATTAAACAATAAAAAATAGATTGAAAAAAAAAAAAAAAAAAATATATCGAAAAGAAAACACAAAATAAACATAAATTAACTTTGCTTACACTCGATTGTATTTATCAATTTTTACGTTTATATTAAGTGCAAAAAAAAATTTGTATTTATTTTTATATTTATATATATATGTATACATATATATATACATATACATATACATACATATACATATATATAGCTGTATATTTGTTTGTATATGTAATAAAAAAAAATTGTGATTAAACGCGCCACACACTAGGAAAACAATTGTGATGGGTGGCTGGAGCCTCTGGCTATTTACACTAGATAATATGCAATTATCGAAAGCAGTCTATCGATAACATTGAGTTGCTTTAACAGCGACGATCCATGTGTGGCTGTTAATGTTTAATTCCCGTTTCCAGTGCTTTTAATGTTAATGTTATTGCTGCTGTTGTTACAGTTACTGCTACTGTTACTGTTACTGTTACGGTTACGGTTACTGTTATCCTGAGTACTTATGTACTTATTTTATGACTAATTCGCCGTTATTTTTGTTGTTGCCGTTGTTGTTGTTGCTATTGTTGTCGCAGTCGCCGCGGCTGGTCATCGACGCTCATCTGCACAGCGTTTTATCGTTGTATTTTCAAATACGTACGCATGTTATATACATAAATATTATATGTTTTTTTTTAATTTCGTTTTTTTTTCGTTATATATATTTTTTTTAGCACAAATGTTAAGGAAAATAGAAAGAGAGAACATATGATTTTGGCATAAATTAGTTGATTTTCGTGTTTGTTGTGTGTCTTTTTCCTTGTTTGTCATTTGCAAAAATTACAAAAAAAAAATTACTACGTTTAACAACACTGGTTTTGTTTTTCTTTTTCTGAGAGGAAAACTACAGCTAAGCAACGAACTAAACACAACAATTTATTATGCTTAATGATAAGTATTAGAATATTTTGAAAAGGAAGTGCAACTAAATGTTTTTTTTTTTTTTTTTCACACAAAAATCATAATTGTTTAAATACTTATACAATTTTAATAAATAATTAAGTTGTTTGTTTTGTTTTTTTTTTTTTTCATTTTGTTTTTCTTCTTATTAACAATTTGTGAGCTTAATTGCAAAATAATAAGTTTATATTTGTTTTTATTTTGATTTTCTTTTCTTGAATCCAATTTGATTTATTCACACACTCACAGACACACACATACGCACACATACGCAGCACAAACATACACAACTTACACATACATAGCAAAATCATGCAAATTATGAAAATCTTGATTGGAAATTATGCATTAAACTGTCCATTAAATTCCCTATAAAAGGTATAACTAAGTGTTAAAAACAAATTAACAACAAACAAAAATATGTCAACTACAAAATATAAATCGTTCATACAATAATAAATACATAATATATCAATAGTCTAGTTACTAATTTAATAATATAATACGTGGCAAAATACTCGTAATGCAGAATGTAAAGAAAGCAAACTTTGGAGGATGGAAGTATCCTTAGCAGAGTTTCATTGAGTAAATAGAAGAATTCTTCGACTCTGCAAGAACTATTCCATGTCCATGATGTTCATGCGTTAAGCTTGTGATATCGCTCGAAATTATCGATAAATTATGGTATGCTACATAAATCTACTTTCTTTCTAATGCTAAATGCTATTGAATTGAAAATGCAATCGAATTATGTAAATCGTTTCTCATTTAAATTATCCTCTGTCCACATTGAAGTTTACATACATTTTTCTACATTTTTCTTGCACATATTTTTCCATTATTAAAAGTATACCTTGCTTAGGACTTGTATATATATATGTATATACATTTCTTAATAATCGAAAAAAAGGTGAAAAATCTGAATAAAAAATTTCCATAATCTTTGTAGTGGAAAGAGAACATTATCCACTACAATTAGCCGAAGTTTCAAGTAAATTATTGTGATAAAATGCAAAGTACATAATTAAGTAAAATTGTCCACAGAAATAATTTGAATTCTCTAATTTGAGAAATGTAATTAATTTAGTTAATTTTAGAAATATATAAAAAGCAAATGTAGAAAAATGTTAAACTAGTGGAAAGTGGATATTTCTGGTTTGTAGCATGCGATAATTTCGAGAGTTCGATTTGATAATCATCACAATAATCTGCACGCATGAACTTTCATACATTTTCTAGCTAAGCACAAGTGCGACAGAGCAAGTGATAAAATAGAGATAGAGATAAAGATAAAGAGAGAGAGAGAGAGAGAGGCAGAGGGAGAGGGAGAGAAAGAGTGGTTGAATTACTCACCAAGACATTGGGGATCCATAACGCCGCCAGCTCCGCTGCTGCTGCTGCTGCTGGAGACCAGCGACTGCTGCTGCTGCTGCTGCTGTGTGGAAGAGCCGCCGATGCCGATGCCCATGCCCATGGCAATCCCTGCTCCCGATGAGGATGATGATGATGATGCTGCTGCTGCTGCCGCTGCTGCTACGCTGGAGGAGACAACGCTGCTGCTGCCGCTGCCAGGACCACTTCCGCCAGCGCCACCAACGTTGCCAAGTCCAGTACCACCGCCAGCAACAGCAGCAGCATTGCCACCACCGCCAGCACCACCGCTACCCGATGATGAGGAGCCACCTGGACCGCTGCCACCAATGCCACCACCACCACCAGTGCCACCGCCGCCGACGCCACCGCCGCCGCTGCCTGATGAGGAGCCACCACCTGCACCGCTGCCCCCGGTGCCAGCATTGGCTGTGGCGCTAGCACCGCTTGTGTTTGTCGATTCGTCGGTGGTACGCTTGAAGAAATTGTGTTGCAAGGCATAATATGGTGTGACTCGAGTCTTCGGATCAAAGTCCAGCATGCGCAATATCAGATCCTTGAACTTTAAATAATCCGCCACCGAATGTCCTGGCTCATCCAGACGCCGTCCCGCCGGTCCGCCCGTCTCAACGCCCAGTATGTCATGGAGTTTGCGGGAACCGGGTGGTTTATACTTGCGACCGTTGAGGGTCTTCTTTAGCACATAGGATCCATCGGTGACAATCTTGTCAAAGAACTTGCGCGTCTTATGCGCCTGATCCAACAGATACTTCGGTGGCATTCCCAGCACCTCGACAATTTTGTTCATCTGATCGAACTCATTGCAGCCGGAGAAGAGCGGTTCACCCGTGTGCATCTCAACGAGAATGCAACCCAGTGACCACATATCGATCGCCAGATCATATTGGATACCCAGCAGGACTTCGGGTGAGCGATAGAAGCGCGACTGTATGTATTGATAGATCTATATGATGGAGCGGGGGGAGAGAGAAAAGAGAGAGTAGTGATTGAGAGTGATTGATTAAAAATATAAGGGTAGATTGATTGATTGAAGAGAGCAAGGAGGGAGTAGTGATTGAGAGTGATTGAATAAAAATAGAAGGTTAAATTGATTGATTGATTGAAGGGAAGAAGGAGGGAGTAATGCTTGAGAGTGAGTGAATAAAAATAGGATTGATTGATTGATTGAAGAGAGCAAGGAGGGAGTAGTGATTGATTAAAAATAAAAGGGTTGATTGATTGATTAAAGGGAAGAAGGAGGGAGTAATGCTTGAGTGAGTGAATAAAAATAGGATTGATTGATTGATTGAAGAGAGCAAGGAGGGAGTAGTGATTGATTAAAAATAAAAGGGTTGATTGATTGATTAAAGGGAAGAAGGAGGGAGTAATGCTTGAGAGTGAGTGATTAAAAATAGAAGGGTTGATTGATTGAAGAGAGAAAAGAAAGAGTATTGATTGAGTGATTGAATAAAAATAGAAGGGTTGATTGATTAAAGGCAGGACGTGTTGAAGAGATTCGATTAGATTGAGGGTAGATAAGATTGATTAAAGAAGAGAAAGGGATTAAGAATGGTGTATGAAGTGATTGATTGATACGATTGATACGAATAATGAATGATCGATCGATTGACGGTAAGATATTAGGTGAGTGGTGGTTGTGATTGTGGTTGATTGACTCGTATAAAGTGGGATATGAGGAATGCAATGAGTATATATTGAATATGGAATGATTGATTAACAAGCGATTAGTGATGGATTGAATGATATGTAATGAATCGGTTTTTCAATCAAGTTGGAATGCTGGCAAGATCAAGAACTGAAGAGACTGAGGAGCTGTAGAGATGAGAAACTGAAATTGAAAATAGGAGAAGGAGGAGGGAACTAGATTGATCGATAGCTTCGAACCTTCAATCAAGTAGGAACTCTTAGAAACACTTCGTAAAGCACTTTGAAGTGAAGAATACTGGGAACTGAGGATTGCGTCAATGGAGAATAAAACTTACGCGCTGGCCCAACTGACAGGAGCTGCCAAAGTCAACAATTTTGATGGCCGATCGTTTTGGATTGCAGAGCAATATGTTCTCGGGCTTCAGATCACAGTGTATTATGTTCAGTTCGGGTGTGCTCAGGAACAGAAGAGCCGTGCACAGTTGCTGCGCAAATTTGCGCGTGAGGTTCAACGAGACGCCACGGAAATTTGTGTTCCTTAGCAGATCGTACAGATTATACGACAGCAGCTCAAAGACGAGGCACAGATGATTGCGCCACATGAAATGGCGCTTGAGCTTGACTGCGAGAATGAAGAGAAAATATTAATAGTATCAAAATTTATGATTGATGATTGCAATAACTAAGTAAATTGTTACACACCGATATAGTATTTATTTTCAGCATCCGCACGATTCATCATCTCGAGCAGTTTGACTTCGATTTGTGCCTGATTTAGGAACGGTTTCTTATTCTTAATTATCTTGATTGCCACATGGCATTGCTCCTCATGATCGTAGGCCTTAACAACCTGACCAAAACTGCCCTTGCCTGCAATCAATGATCCAATTGAATAATTAATATAATTATATAATTGATTTGTTTATTATTCATTTATTTACCAATCAGTGAATCAATCTCGTAGCGATCCAAAAACTTTTCGCCATTCTTGATTATATAATCGTGATTATCATCATCATAGCCGTCGTTATATAATTTACGCTCCTTCTTGTTCGACGAATCATCGTCTCCTTGTGTCTGCTGTGCACGGCGTTTCTTCTTCGCATAGTATACCTTTAAGGAGTTTAGAAATTGAGAAATATGCGATGAGGATGGTGGCATTTTGTGACTTGCGATAATGGCAGAAAATCGATTTATGGCTAAAAAATATATAGTTTTTTTTTTTCCGAGTTGATGGATGATGACGACTCTGAGAGCCCGAAATGAGTTAAGCCTGTTCTATTCTGTGTTTAACAATAAATTCTGACTTTTAGGGCAAAGCAAATGGATTCACAATACAATATCGCAACAGAGCATTCGAACTTCTCTATAATCATATAATCACTTCACCATATAGCAAGATTTTTTATACAAATTGCTGTTTAATTGAAATTAATTTATTATTTTATTGTTTTTTTTTTATTTCAAAGCATTTGAAATGGGTGCCAATTGCATCGGAGAGTGCGATAACCATTGCTTTGCCACTTATCGATAATTGCATAACTGCGCCATGTTAATTAACAGTCAAGTCAAAGTGGCGCTCCCTGTAAGCTCAAGCTTGCGTTAACAGCTGTTATCTCGTTTGCGTTTAGCAGTTGGTTAACAAACATAAATGTTAAACTTGTATGCATAGATGCAATTCACACATGCATACATGTGTGTATGTTATATGCTTATTCTTAATCAATTAAGTTGCGTTTATCTAATCTCAAGTACATAATCTGTGTAGTTTACTCTTTTTGTTAGTTTATTTTTATTTAATGTAATTATGATCAAAGAGCTAAACGTTGAGTTCAACTACTGGTGGCCCCCACACACCTGACTAAATGTTTCCCACTCCCCCTCCTCCAAATATGGCCCTGCTGGCCAACAACATGCTTATTGGCTTGGCGAAAAATTTGATATGCAGCTGCCTTGGCAAAAAGTTGTTGCTAACGCCGCATGTGAGCATCGGTGCGAAAGAGCGCGCTGCGCTGCATATGCAAGTAACAGAGACAGCGACTACGAGAGAGCGCTTTGCAGCAACATTGGTGTAATCCAGACCAAGAGAGAACGAGTTTCAACAACGCCTAAAAGACGGCTGCACAAATGCTATGCCCTTTTTGATGGAGCTGTTGTTGTAGAAATATTCATGGGAGCGCCGTTGTGAGAGCAATGCTCGAAAATGGGTGTATGCTGGTGAAGACGTCGACGTTAGCGTCGCAGCTGCTGCTACTCTGATGTCGGCAGCGACGTCGACAGTCAACAGTCGACTGTTGTTGCCTGGCAATGACGTTTTTCTGTGCTCAGCGACAAACCAAGCAACGTCACAGTTAATCGCCATTGTGGGCTCTCTCTCTCTCTCTCTTACGCTCTGCCATGTGCAGAAGTGTAGCATACAATGCTGCGACTGCGATAACGACTGCGACGCCGGCGTCGACGACTGCATATGCGCTGATAAGGCTGTGAAAAGGCCACACTAACAATGTAACAAGTAAACCGGCGCATACATTCGGGCGCTTAAGTGCGCTTTTGGTTTGGTTCTGCTTCTCCCCTGTCATACAACACGAAACCTCTTTTTTTCCCCTCTTGCCTCTATATCTCTCTACACCACAAAGTTTGCTCATGTGTGTGTGTGTGTGCGCAACAATTTGTCGGCCAATTAATCGTTGCTGATAATAATGATGATTGTTATTAGCACAACATGCCAAGGTGTGACCATCATCATTATCATTCACACCATCATCGTCATTATCATCATCATCATCATCATTATCAACGGCATCTTCATTAGCAGCATTGCGACTTTCACTCTAACCTCAATAGACAACATCTCATACACGTTGCACGTTGTTATTTTTTTCTTTCATTTTTTTCATGCATTATACATTATGTGTATTTCATTTCATTTCATTTCCTTCCATTTTGCCATTTCATTCGTTTTGATTTTTATTTGATTTGATTTGTTTGTTTGTTTTTGTTTTGCCTTTAATTTATGCCACATCAAAAGAATAACACGCTTCTATGATAAACAGTTGACCACTGTGCGGGCTAACAAGTGCAAATTGTTTCGGCAAGCTTTTCAGCAAGGTGAATTATAGCAGAATGAGAGATACAGAGGGAGAGCGAAAGAGATGGGATGAACGAGAGCGACAAGCTTCCGACAGTCAATCGAAATTTTCAGTATCTGGAAACAAACGCAGGACTTTGATACAGGAAGAGAGACGAGAGAGAGCGAGAGAGAAAAGAAGAGAAGGCGATCTTAAAGCTCTTGCAGCACTGAGCTGACAAACTCTAAAGCTTCGTTGACTTAAGCAGCTGTTAGTAAGTTAAGAGAGAGAAATGTTAAAGTGTTATCTGTGTTATATTACAGAAGAGATGGGAAGATATGCAGATCAGTGCAACAAGTGGCAAAGCAAGAGTATTCTTCTGTAATTCATATAAGTGAACTCTTTGAATGCATCGCTTGATTACTGCAATATTCATTCGCTCTCATATCTCCTGTCACATAGCGCGTAGCGCAAGAAAGAGAAGTGTCGGCAGCTTCTGATCAGTTTGGTTTATTTTTATTTTTATTTTTTTTTTTTTTTGGGAACTTGACAGTTTTCAGATTGCGTGTCCGTCAACAAGATGGTGATGCCAATTGATGAAGCGGGCGAGGTCTAACTGAGGTCAAGGACCGCAGACAGTAGACAGAGACACGCGTCGGCACTACTGAAACTTTGCCAACGTAGGGAGAGGGTCGGAAGAGAGAGAGAGAGAAGGAGAGAGAGTGGGGGAACTTACCTCATTGATGTGCTTATAGGTCTTTATCAGCTCGACGCTCAGCTTGCGCAATGGTGCCATGGCCGGATCTCGAAAGTGTGTGGGAATGCGAGCTTGCATGGCTCGCACCTCCGACGAAGACGAAGGACTAGAGTGCTGTGAGGGAGAGAAGAGAAGAGAAGAGAGTAGAGGAGAGAAGAATAACGTTAATAACTGATCAACAAACAATACAAAGTTGTCGTATAGAAGCAAGAAACAAAAAAGCTCTTTTACTAATCCCTAAGCTTAAGCCGATCGTTCCTATGTCAGCCATATCATCATATCATTGATCATTGATCAACAGCCTTAAAACTGAGGGACTTATTGGCATTGTTATAGATCAAGCATCTATATCATGGGGTCTGACAATATACACATTGATTGATTGATTGATTGATGGATTGTTTACTTACATGATGCATAACATCACGATGCGTGGCAGGCAGTTCCTCTTCGACCACAAAGCGTCCGTAGAGCGGCGCATGTCGTTGTCTCCCGCCGCTCCCGCTGCCCTGCGATGTGTCCACGGCGCCCGCACTGGATCCATATCCAGCGGATACTGCAAAGAAGTGCATAAGTGTGTGAAAGGGAGAAACATATAGATAGATAGATAGATAGATACATATATATATAGGGGGAACATTGTTGGTTCATTGACCGTTTGGTTGCCTGGGTCCAAATGTTGCACCTGACGTGACGTGTGTCGCACCTGAGGCCGTTGCCAATTCAACTGACCGTCCCAAAAATACGTTTTCACATCTAAATTTATAACTAGACGCCCAAAAAGGAGGAGCAGGTGGAGGCGCAAATTATTACACAATATGCAGCGGTCGGTTAGACAAATACACATGCTAGATACGTTTGTCGGTCTCTCTGTTTTGCTCCGAGTCAAAAATAGCACAATGGCAGCCTAGAGGGGAGCGAGGCAGGCAAGACAATCGAAACAAACTCGCAACAGGCGAGAAACTGATATTGCATTTCGCAATTGCTGACAACAAGTCGAAGCGACAGAGCAGGACGACGCGAAGGAGGAGGTGAAGCAGCAACAGCAACAGCAACAGCAATAGCAACATTGGGAAATTGACATCTCACATCATTGCCGTCTAGTTTTCCCTGTGGCATTACATGTTGCAGTTACCATCCGACACGCTTTCTGTCCCACTTTCATGCCACACACTGACAATTACCTTCACACTCTAGAGCTTTGGATTAATCAAGTAGAGTAGAGCTTTTAAATGCTTACTTAAGCTGCTTTAGCCTCATGTTTTACTCACTTGACTTAATCAGTGAGCAACACAACAGTAAATTGTGATTAATCCTGAAAGCTCATTTTGAAAGCACCTATTGCGGAAGTTCGGTAAACTTTTAAGTGCAAACGAAAAGCACAAACTATTACTGAAATGGCTCAAGCTCGTTTGTACTGCCAGCTAAAGCTTTACAGCTTTTATACTGGAGCGAGCTTTCAGGTGCTTTCAGGTGAAGAGTCAAGCAGCCCTGGGACTTTAAGCGAGGAGTAGAAACACAATCACAAAACCAAATGAAAGCACACTGTGCTTAGTTAAAACATGATTTGTTCGTTTGAGCTTACAGCTATAATGATGATTGCTGTCCGATTGAACGATTGATTGCGTTGATTGAGCGACTGTTGGCTTAAAACATGCTTTGGCAATGCCATCAAAATTCTTAACCGTATGCTGACAATCGATCTGGGCCAAATAATGCGGCTGTTGCAGTTGCAGTTGCAGCTGCAACTGATAATGGGCCGTTGTCGTGTTGCCGCCGTTGCAAGTGCCATTGCTGCTGCTGCCGCTGCTGTGGCTCCTCCAATTGCGTGCATAGGACGGACGTTGATGTTGCGACTGCTGCTGTTGTGGATGCTGAGCAGTCGTATAATTGTACTGCCAATCGGAACCGCTCATTGTGCCAGCTGGAATGACGTTCGCAATTGTTGCTGTTGCTGGTGGTGTTGGTGGTGTCGCCTCATGACCACCAATGCCGCCGCCGCCGTTCATTGACTGCCAGTAGATCAAGGCGGTTGCCGTCGTTGACATTTCGCTGAGTTATATATTTATATATATATATATATATTTTTTTTTTTTAATATTTCCTTCCTTATTTTCTTTACTTCGGTTCTGCTTCCTCTTTTTTATTGACTGACAATGCTCTGGCCACTCGTTGCCTCAGCATTCGCTTTGTTGTACACAATTTCACACGGGCAGATTGTGGTTTGTTAATGTTATTGTTTGTTAAGCGCGTTAAACGACTTTCATTCGCATTTTTGGCAATTAATTGCACTCTTTCTATTTATTCAACATATATCTACTATATCTATATATATATACATATCTATATATATATATATATATACTATATACTATATACTGACAACTCGCGCGATCTGCGTCGCGTGAAATTTCAACGCAAACTGCGTCAATTTTTTAGCTTCTGGCCCCAAAGTCGACACAAACCAAGTCAACAGACGCGACAACGTCTGTTTTATTTATATGTCGACGGTTGATTTTTATCGTTGTCGTTGTTGTTGTTGTCGTAGTTGTTGCTCTTGTCGTCGTTGCATTTCTTCTTCCGCTGCCAATTCGGCAAAGCCAACGACACGACACAAAAACGCGAAACGAAGCGAATGGCTGACGAGGCTGACGATTGTGGCATGAGTGCGCGCAACGCACGAGGGGGGAGAGGGAGAGAGAGGGAGGGAGAGAGAGAGAGGGAGAGAGAGAGAGGGAGAGACAGAGACATGGAGGATGATAGGTAATGCACTTTGAACTCAAAATAAAGCTGCTCGTTTGCGCATCCATTTCATCAAGTAATTTTGAGCTTTTTTTGGCTCTCTGAGCTTTTCTAAGCTGCCAACAACTGCCAACAGTTGTTGACCCTCAGCGTTGATCGATGTTAACGGCCTGTGAAGTGCGCTTACTTGGAACACCCACAAGTCAAGGTAAACAAGGACCAACAAGTGCAAGATGTTACTTTCATTCAGAAATGTCTCAATTGAGTGTGGCAAATACATTTGCGCTTGTATATATATATATATATATATATATGTATATGTATAGATAGGTGATGCTTTATCTGAAACCAGAGTTGTCACTCTCTCGAAGTTATGCGCATTAGATTCGTTGAGCAGAGTTGTAAAGTTTAAGTACAAATTCATATATTTACAATTATTAAAGCTCTTCACTTCAATCATAGCTTTGTCTTGGACCAGAGTTGTCAACTCTCGCTTTAGCTTTAGACAGAGTTGCCAACAAGTCCCTTAAGCAAACCTTGTTTTTAACCAGAGTTGTCAGCCTCGCTGTGTTAATCAATCTGCAGAGTGGAGCTTGAGCTTTCAAGCTCTTCACTTCAATCATAGCTTCGTCTTTAGACAGAGTTGCCTTCATTTAGCACGCTACTTTAAACTCTGTTTTTGGCCAGAGTTGCCAGCCTCCACGTATTACTCATTCTGCAGAGTTGAGCTTGAGCTTCGTCTTGGACCAGAGTTGTCAACTCTCGCTTTAGCTTTAGACAGAGTTGTCAACTTTCGAGTGACAATCAACAAGTCCCTTCAGCCAACCTTGTTTTTGTCGCTGTGTTAAGCAATCTGCAGAGTTGAGCTTGAGCTTTTAAGCTCTTCACATCAATCATAGCTTCGTCTTGGACCAGTGTTGTCAACTCTCGCTTTACTCTATTCTCCTTGACATCGCATTCCTCCCAGCACATTTTTCCAAGAAATTCGATAAACTTTTCTTAAGTAATTTGTTAAACAAACTGTTGATTTTTCCTCCACTGCCTCTACAGCTGTTTTTGGGAAATTCATTCAACATTTGCTCTTGTTTTTTTTTTCTGCTGGATAACAAATTTCCCGGGCATTTGAGATAAGCGAATTCCATTGCAATCAGTTGATTTTACTGACTAAACGTCAGTTTGACGCTTTGCCACACATGCACCACAGATGACCCACATTCATATACCCTGTAGCTGTGCATCATTGAGTCATTGCTAGTCGATCACTTGCATCTCTTCAACTTGTTGTTGCAACAGTTGTGTCTCCGTTTCGGTTTCAACAAGGAAGTCGGAAAGCAAAACCAAAAGCAACAGTTAAAAAAAAAAAAAAAAAAAAAAAAAAAAAAAAAAATGAAATGCGAAATTAATTTAATTTTAATTACAGTCCCAAAAGTGAGCGGTACTAATGGGGCGTTCTCCAATGGGTCTTACATTCACACAGACAGTTTTTGGAGCCAAGTGGGCGACACGTTGCACCAGTTATGTGTCTCTGACTCGCTCAAACTGAATGTTTATTAATAAATCAACGTTGATCTCCTTCCAATTTGTTGTCTTCTTTCCTCCTCTCTCCCTTTCTCTTTCTCTCTCTCTCTCTTTCCCGTTCCCTTGCTATCCCTTTCTTGGCCTGCATTTCGTTAATGATAATAATGTGCTTCAGGCAAGTGCGCGCTCTATTTATAGCAGAGCCTCTTCGTCTTCGATACGTTTTTGTCTCTTCACTTCGCACGAGATTAGCTCAAGATGTTTCTCAATATATATACAGAAGTCGTTAACGCAGCCTATCGATAAATTCCAAGTCTATAGAGTTGTTTAACATGGCAAATTCCACGACTTCATCAAATTGGTGTCATAGACTCGCATTACTCGCATCTTCCTTAGGTTGATACAGCGTTACACCGTCATATATACTATATACGATTATTTCATTTGAACATAGAGTCACATTGTTTACATATCGATAACTTACAATTCAGTTGAACTATATGTATATTTATGTATTTATAGACGACTCTAATCATTATCTGAGTCTGAGTCATCCCAATGCAGTCATTGTCATTTCATTGATGTTCAGCATTTCGATTATTTGTCTGAATTACGTCATATCGATAACACACACCATTCACAGTGTGGGCTGACACTGGCAATTTGACAAATTCAAATGCAGTTGCTTATTTAGATACTCATAGCTTCAGTCATCTATAGGTTATATATGCTATATCTAACACTACAATTTGTGGTGTTTTCCTATCGATTTCGATTTTCGATTATTCCAGTTTGTTTAGCAAGATTATTGGGATCGGGTTAAACAAGTATTTGTAGGACTGCAAACTACATGAAGAGGATTCAACTGAATGCAATTGTTTCTCAGAAGGCATAACATCATAACATTAACAACTGTTGAAACTGCCCTCGTGCTGTGGTTGTCGTCAGCCAAAAATAGTTTCGACAACAATTTCGCCGCAACGCAACGCAGAAATGTGGGGGAGGGGGAGGGAGGAGTGGTTGCGACGATGCTGAATGCGGGGAAACTAAAGAATGTTATCACTAAACTGGATTACTAAATGCTATCGCCCACATCCGGCCAACGACCAACGGGTTAAACAGTTGGGGGGAGGGGGTTAAGCGGGCCGCCACAGCTGTGTGACTCATGAATGACCCATGAATGATTGCAATTGTTTGCGTCTGTTTATGTTGTTGTTTCACAATTTACAAAACACTTGACAAATTGAGGGACAGACGGCGCCCCGTTTGATATCGCATTTCGTGGAATGAATGCACTAAACCATTCGATGGCAAGTTTGGCGTCATGGAGTCACAACTTGGCTCCTCCCAAATGCCCTTGAGCGCGAGAAAGCAACAGGTACAAGCACGCAGAAGCTGAATGCTATTAAACTTCACTGTTCACTGCTTTGCTCAGCAACTTTTGAGTTGTGCGTAGCTTCTGCAAGAACTTACTCGATCGAAAGCTGCGTGCTATATCACTTCATTTACATTCAGTTGTTACTGAGAACTTTCTTCAATGCCATAATGCCAAATATCGTAGTATCATCGATTTGACACAGAACTAGTGGTTGAAACTTCTCTGAGATTCGCCCATGGATACTCTCTGTTTTTGGCGATATATGTATCCCATTTAATGTATATTCATATACTTACATTTCTGTTTATTCTTATCCATAACGGCGCCGCTATTCGTATCCTCCAATCTATACATGTGGCTTGTGTTGTTTGTTTAATGTTTAATGATGAATTGTTAAATGTCGTATACCTAGATATAGGTACATATATATCCAGTTATTCCAGATATATAGTTGTGTATTTGTATATATATATTATATACATACATATAATATATATATGCATATATATGTGTGTGTGTGTGTGTGTGTATATTCCGTTATTTGATCATAAATTGTAAATGTTTACTTAATTTGCTTTTTGCTTTGTTGATTTGGTTGTTGTTGTTTTCGTGTAAATTAATTAAATTATAATTAAATTAATTAGTTTCCTCTCGTTGTTAATTTGTTTACTGATTTTGTTCGTTTATATATTTATATTAAGTAAATATATATATAATTTATATATTTTTGGGTTCTTTTTTCTTTTGTTGTTTTTTTTTTTCTTTTTAAATACTTTTGCGATTTTCCTTTTTGCATATATCGTATATGTCCATATATGAATGTGTGTACAGTTAAGTTATATATTGTATATTATATATCATCTTCTTCTTATTGTTGTTGCTGTTGCTGTTGTAGTTGCTGTTGTTGTTGTTTTTTTAAATTTTATTTTTTTTATTTTAAAGTAATGAACACACTTTTTAAGTCTTTTGTTGGATTTGCTTTGAATGTTATGTATGTATGTATGTCTATGTTATGTTATGTTACGTTTCTGTTTCCGTTATGTTAATGTTAATGCTACAGTTAAATTATTGCTGTTGTTGTTGTTGTTGCTGCACACACACAGTTGAAGCACACATATGTAAATTTATTTCGTGTTTTGGTTGCTTCTTCCTTCTTTCGCTGTAGTTGTTGTTGTTGTTGTATTGCTGCTTTTAAAGTGCAATTTTAATGATGATGATGACGTTGCGCTTTCATTTATTTACCGTTTTATACATATATGTATGTATTTACACACACACACTCAGTTCATAGCATTGCAATAACAATGCAAATCCATTGCACACACACACACCACCGACCGAGCTATGCGTGTGTGTGTGTCTATATATATGTGTGTGTGCGCTGGCGCCCAAACGAAAACAAAAACAACACACACACTCTGTCTCGCTCCTTCTCTCTCACTCTCAAACACACGCACGCAAGAGGCACACAAGAAACGTGAGCCACGGAGAGTGATATGAGAGAGGAAAAGAGGCAAAAAGATGGCCAATGCCAAAAGAAGCTTTTTTTTCTTTCTTAAGTTATTGTTGTTGTTGTTAGTTTGTTATTGTTGATCTTCTTTTTGCTGCTCCTGCTTCTATTATTATTATTATTGTGCTTGTTGTTCTTGTAGTTTTTATTAATACAAAGTACTGATGTGCACATTTTGCATGGGAACAAACATTTCACGAGGCCAAAAATAAATTAACAAACACAAATTACACGCACGATTATAAACATTTGAACACAATTCTTCTTGATGGATTCTCCAGTTGTTGTCGATGTTGTTTTGGTTTACGGTTATTATTCTTATTCTTATTATTATTAATATTATTATTCTATTTTTGTTGCTTCACTGAGCTTGGTAGATGTAGATGTCGTCGTCGAGAGCTGCAAAGACAAACAGAATAAAGAAAAGCTTAGTTGAGCATTTTATAAACAATACATTATATACATACACACACACACACACACACACATACATATCAATACTTGCAAAGTGCAATAATTCAATAACATTTTGTGCGGCGCAAAAGAAACCAAATAAAGGAAAAACACGCGCTGCTCACACGTTGGACTCAAAGAACACTCTCACTCACACACACTTGCATACACTCTCTCTTTGTGAAGTCAACTTCTCGTATTTAGCTTTCTCTCTCATTCTCTCACAAGTACGCGCGCTCACAGCTCGGCAGGTGAACGAACGACACGCGACGCATGTGTGTCTGTATGTGTCGGTGTGAACGCGAGTGCGAGTTCTAACAGCTTTGAGCTCTAAGCAAGTTCAACATGTGTAGCTTGAGCGCCACGCGCACTCAGGCACACACACACACACAGTCATGACCAACCACAGGCAGACATAATCTGGGTATAGAAAGCCCAGCCCGACTCAAAGCTCTGTGCTATGTCATACAGCTGTTAAGCGCCTGTTGTTGCCAGGCAAAAGTTGTGAATTTCTTTTCTTTTTTTTTCAGTTAATTAGATGTGTTTGTTGTTTTAATGAGTTTAACAGTCAACTTACTTGGCTCTAACAAATCTCACACTCACACACACAGACGAAGTCTCGCAGTCGCACATACGGACACATAGTGAGTGGCAAATTCGCTTTGCTTTTGCGGTGAAAGTGGCCACAGCTTTTAACTGTTTGTTGTTGTTGTTTTTATTCTGACATATTTTTTTTTTGCATTTGTTTTCGCTTTGCGTTGCCATAAAAATGCGAGAGTGTGAGCGTTGCCACACTGTTTCAATTCTGTAGAAAAACAACATTACATTCCCAGCCGGCAAAGTTGAGTGCATGCCCAAAAAACCAGTTCCGGCCATAGAGGCTGGGCTCCCGTCTCCATGAATGATTCTTGCTGATTCTGATTCACACGGTTCACAAATAGCAGTAAGAAACACCATTTGGTTGATGCGTCACGGCGACGACATTCAAATGGCATCTGATAATCATTGAATCACAGTGAACACTGGTCAACATACAACACATTCACCATATGCGATGATCCATCAAAATCACAGCACGACGACCATCAGTCAGTAACTAACTTGGTGCGTTGCTTATCAATTGCACGAGTTGTGCTTGTGACCGATCGCTGTGACGTCACAAACTGTCGCAGAAATCAGCTTGTCTTTGAATGAGCACACATAAATATGTAAATGTGTGATTGCATATATATAAATGTATATATATGTTTGGGTTTTTGTATTTTTAGCCAGGCAGCAACAACTTATCAGGCATGCATCATAATTTATTTTTGGTCTACGATTCAAAATTCAAATGCCCCCCGAAAGCAGCGAAAAGCCCCCCACGCACAGAATCCCACACAGCAACAACAGCGACGACGACGACCGACGCGCCAATTAAATTTCACGCGCAGCTGGCAACTCTGCATTTTTGTGGGTGGTCGTCGCTCTTCTTCCTTTCCTGCCCCTGCATGCATTAGTTTTAAAAACTTTACGATCCAGCAGCAGCAGCAGTTTGACGTCAGCGCAGCGTGAGCGCGTGCTTCTGCTTTCGCTTTACCACTCAGTTGTTCCATCAGCTTCTCTCTCACTCTCTTTCTGGCAACGCCACCCACCAACAACAGCCACAGACAGAGCAACAAATACAACTACATACATCTACAACTACAGCTACTACAATAACAGCGCACGCACGCATGCTCTAGTCGAAGAAGCGCGCGTCATGCGTGACCCAAATAGCTGTGCTGCTGCTGCGCTGCCACTGCCGTTGCTGCGCTGCCGTCGCTTGACTTTTAATGGTCATTCATTTTGACTATTTCGCTTTTTACATTTGATTAAATCAATTCATATTAAATATAACATTCAATTTACACACATACACGCACATCTGTCGAAAGTCTTTTGCGCAACATGTGGGTGACTACAAACAAAAATACATTTTAGTTATTGAATATTATGCGTGTGTCTGTGCTTCTCTCCATCTTTCTTTCTTTCTCTCTCCCTCTCTCTCGTCTCTCACTGTGTGTGTGTTCCCGTTTCTTGTTTTTAGGTGCGCGGTTTCTACTAAAAATACTTTGTAGGCGTTTCAGTGTGAGCTGATTAGCCACAAAAAAATAAAACAACACATTTTTTTTTTCGCTTTTAAAAGCATTTTTTTTTTTTTTTAAATTTTTAATGGCTTCAATTGCGCAAGTGAAGGCGGAAGAAGAGAAGGCGAGTAGAAAGAGGAGATGCTTTCTTTTCTTTGCTTATACTTCTTCTTCTTCTTTTGTTTAAGTGCGTAACGGAATGCCCGCTGGCAACAAAACAAATACAAATGAAAATACAGACAGAAACACACACGCGAATACTCACACAAAAAGACACTAGCAACAACAACAGGATTTACATTCTTGCTTCGTTTATTATACACTCTCTCATTTCTTTTCTTTTTTTGTTTTGTGTGTTTGGTTCAAAGTTCAATGACCGATTTCGTCGCAACGAATTCGGCGGCGCAGTCGCTATACGAGCAGCAAAAGTCGCTCAAGCTTTGTTTGCGCTTTTGTCGCTGTCGTTGTTGCCGTTGCTGCGGTTGCTTCTGGTTCCTCTTTGCTTGCTAAATATACACAAGGTCAACGCAATTTTAAAGTAGCTTTTTGCCCAAAACGTAATAGCACAAAATAATAAGCATTAATTAAACGACACAAAGAAGCAATAAATACAGCAAAACACCAAACAAACCGCACACAACAAAACGTTGACAATTAAAATTATTGCATTGTGTGTGTGTGTGTGTGTGTGTGTGTGTGTGTGTGTGTGTGTGTGTGTGTGTGTGTGTGTGTGTGTGTGTGTGTGTGTGTGTAGCCCCGAGATGTCAGCCCTAGGAGAGTAACAAAACATTTGCAATAACATTAAACGTTAGAAATTTATTATCGAATTCCTACGTCGTATTTCAACAAAAACAAAACCAACATTCTTCTTCATATTGCAGGCAGTCTTCTGTCTCTTTCAATGCATATGTGACGTCTATGTGTGCGTGTGTGCGCGTCGCGTCTGTGTGCAAATTGCGCTTGCGTGCTTGTGTGCGTTCATCAATGACGATGATGACGCCGACGACGCACAGCTTTGACACTGGCATTGAAATTTCTAGGCGGCAACAACAACAACATTGAGTGATCACGCAAACAACAGCAATAACAATTGCAGGCAAGTGCAGTAAGCAAAATAAATTCCAATTAGATATTTCCGACTCTCTTGATGTTTTGCAGGCAACGGAATTGCGACTTTCCAAGAATCTTGTTTATATTATTGCAGTATTATTGTTATTATTTCGGTTTATTTTACGCGCACAAACTTATACTACATGCATGTACGTACATGCATGCAATAGACTGCGCTCTCTTTTGTTTATTCCACTCTCTCTTTGGGTCTCTGCCGACGACTATAATTTGCTTGCTCGCTGATTAGAATAATAAGCACAACAAAAGAAATGACGTTTCTTTTTTGGAATACTTTCACCTCCTCTTCATTATCATCATCCTACGACAATGACGCGACTGTTTTTGCGTTCGTATGTGTATGTGTGTGTGCTTTTGAAGCGCAGTTTCAGTCTCAGCTAGCGCCACCCACCGACTGAGACTGCGAACTTTGACGACGACGACGACGACGACGACGACGACGGCAGCACGTGTAAAGCGCTGCTGTCAACTTTTGTTTTGAGTGCTTTTCGTGTGATTGAGCGATGGCAACGGCGTCAAATGTCGCTTCCTCTACACCCCCACCCACAGGCTCACGTGTTTTTTTTTTTTGCTGCCGTTGTTGTTATTGCCTGTTATTTGATTTGGCAGCGTCGTCATCGCGTTTGCTGCGCAATAAAAAAAAAAATATTGAGAAAAACGCAAATGAATTGTATTTAAAACGCATTTAACTAATCTGCGCTTTTATTGTCAAGTGACGCACAGGTGAAAAACCAGCAGCTGCAACTGCGGCAGCAACAACAACAACAACAAACTGTGTCCATGAACTGTGAACAAAGTGAAGATATCTTCCCACCTGCTCTAACACACACTTGCTTACATCTGTGCGTAAAGAACTGCCTATGTTAACGATAACAGTTGTCTGTTACGGTTAGCTAACTAACATTGCTTGGGAAAGGATTAAAGAAATTATTGAGTTATCGATAACATCAATATACAATAATACACAAAAGGAAATACTTTTTGCCATCAGTTAGATGCGAAATATTTATTTGCATAAACAATGATAAACATCGATAACACAAATACATTACATAAAATTCTAATTGTAATTATATTATTCAGCAGAAAATACTAACTGGCAATTTTCTAGTATTAATCAGTTAGAATTAAAATAATTGTATAAATAATTATCGATAACATATGGGAAATAACTGCGTAGGTGGGATCGACGTTTTCCCAATATATATATATATAATTAGTTTTTAACGAAATACGAAAAATCTAAACTATTTACTCGTGTTATCACTCTTCCTCTAGTCTGAATTATCAATTATTGATTTTGTTATCGATATCAAAAATATACTAAGCTATTTACAGAATTTCTATTATCAGATAGTTATAAAATGTTGTAAACATGCTTAACAGAGGAAGAATAGACGATATCTAACTTATTGTTTCAATTATCGATAACATTATTATATAAGTTATTAAATTTATAGTATCTATTACTTGAATATCAAATGTTTGTTTACGTGTTAAATAGGAAATATCTAAACTACTTACTCGTATTAACGCTTTTACTGTAATCACGAGTTGTGCATGTGTATGGAAGCAACTCCAAAAAGTTGATTTAGTTATCGATAACGATATTATATTATCATAGGTTTGCTCACATGCTACTTAGAAAATTTCAAAACTATTCATTCGTATGATTGTTTTCGCTTTAGTTGTTGTTTTATCACAATGGCCAATCAAAGTAGCTTTGTTCTAACCATATTCCTCATATCTGGCTATCTGAATCAGAATCTGACAAACAGTTGTCAAGCTGTGAGAATCGGTTGGCACAATGTTGTGGAAGTTGTTTCCACTACTGTTACTGATTGTGTTAACTGCGAACGCTTATAATGTGGGACGTGTGAAGGCCTTGCAGGAGTTTGATACCGGGCAATTGTTGGACGATGCATCTGAGGATGCGTCACATGAGGATGATATCGATATGTCAAGTAGTACAACTCAGCGATGGGGGACTTCTCATGCCACCTGCTCCGAGGCAGAGGAGAGACCATGTGTATTTATGGGTGCTGCGAACATTGCAGCAAAGGCAGCCCAAGTTGCAACAGCGGCAAATAATGCCCAATCGAATGCTGCAGAGTGTGCGGCCAAGCAGGTGAAAATTCAGTTGGCCGAGAAGGCAATTCAAGCCTCCAAAGCCGTTCAAGCCGTCCTCGCATGTAAGCGTGCCTTGGTCGATAAGTTGCAAACGGAAATGAAAGAAGCGGATGCATTGAGTACTCATTTGGGTAAAACCATACAGCTCAGCGAGGGGTATGGCCAGAAGGTTGCGTGTACCGCCAAATCGGCGGAATCTCAGCTAACACGACTTCTGGAAATGGAGGATATGTTGCACCAGAGTCTCACGGATATGTCATCCCTCGGTGAGTTATCTCAATTGGAGTTCAATGATAAGCGTCAGATGCTTATCATTGCCAAGGAACGTGGTGATCGTCTCCAAAAGCAGGTGGAGTGCGTTCGCAACGAGTATGAACAGGTCAAGGTTGCTGCCTATCAAGCCGCCTGCGCTGCCGTCGAGGCGAGACAGAAGGCCAACTCAACAGCTGATCGCAATTACCGCAACCTAATCCGACGACGACGTGGCAAGTGTCATCTATGTGAATAGCTGTCAGATGCATCACCTTGACTGAATTAAACTGTATAATGCCTATATTTTCAACGCTTTTCATTCGATTTTTCCCGATGTCCATTTATTATGATTTATGTCTTTCCACTCGAAAATGTGCAAGTGCCAATTTACTTTTGCCAAGTTAGCCTTATTAGCTTTATTCATAGCCTTTATTACTATAGTTATTTCCCTCTTTCAACTATTTCCACTTTTATTTCATTCAATTTCTAAAATCTGCTGTGACGATTGTTGCAATTTATCGATTATTTTATGAAAATATGCCAAAGACATTCGAGGCGAATGAAAACAGTTGTATTTAATAGAAAGTAAAGAAGGTTACTTGGAAAATTGGTTTAGTAATGGAGTAAAGTATCTAGAATCGAAGAATAGGCCTTTTTTATAAATAAATAATTATATAATTATAATAAATATATATTAATTATTAATAAATAATATAATTAGAAATAAATATTACATTTTTAAATCAATCTCTTACTTTACATTACATTTTCATTGACAGTTTATCAGACTTCTTAGCCTAGTGTCAGATCACACTGTAAGAGAAGCTTTTCTATTTTTTTTTTCTTTTTTTTTTTTGTAAACAGAAGTTACTTAACACTGGAATTTCATATCAACACTAGCTCCAATTCTTATCCTCTTAATCAAATGCCTTTTTCTTCCTCCCACACTCTCTGTGCATTCTATATGGCCTCTCTGTCTGCCTTGTTTATTTCAATGGAATTATTGCAACGATCTTTGTTTGGTTTTCTATGGAAATGTGGCACTGTTGCACCTGCTTCACCCGATTGTTTTGCCGTTTACACTTTGGCTTTTTGTTATTTTTTTTTTTTTTTTTTTTGCTTGTTTATGTTTATGTGAAATGTATCGTTTGCATTATTCAGGCAAAATGCGTGAGCGTATTTCTTATGAAATAGACAACAATAACAATAACAAATAACGATAAGAGAATGCATAAACAAACAAAAATGCAAGGGCAAATAAAGTGCAAGAGTGCTGCGAATGCACACAGAACGCGAACAGCAGTCACGAGTAACAAGTAACGAGCCACGAATCACGAAACACGAATCAAAAGGCACGAGACACGAGGCACAAGGGCAGAGCCAATGACCCAAAGTATGAACGTTTGTTCAATGTGACCAATTCCTCTAAACAGCTGCTGCTGGCGCCCTCTACGTTCGCCTGTCCAGCTGTTGATGGCCATGCGGACACCGCAGGACAACGACGAATACAACAGACAGAAAGAAGCAGAAGCGCATAAAACGAGGGAGAGAACGACCTCTTCTTATTGTTGCTGTTGTTATTGGGTGCTGCCGGCAACGTTGTTGAAACTTCAGCTCAAATGAACAGAAAAATAGCGAGAGAGCGATAGGTTGCGCACTTATCTTGCTCTCTCGTTCTCAATGCCAGAATCGAAGCATGCGAGGTTTGTTGTTGGTGAATTTGCTTAACAACAAATTGTAATTAAAATGCAGCCTGCAAAAAGAGAGCGAGTGAGAGAGCGCTGCTCTTATCATGGCAAACATATGTCGTGCCTTTTGGTATTTGTCAATTAAACAATTTACTTATAATTTCAATAAGCATTTATGCATGCATATTTAACAACAACAACAACAACAATAACAACAATGTCGACGACAAAATAGTAATACAAATAAAAGCACCACTGTCACCGTCGCTGTTTGCTCTTTGTGCAGACAACGCGTCGTCGTCGGCAACGGCAGCAGCAGCAACAGTAACAACGGCAAAAACAGAGACAGAGGGGTAGGGAAGAGAGGGCAAAAGCATCGTGAGAGCGCCAGCCAGCCTGGCTGTAGCTGTACATGGCCGTCTACCTATATATATGTAATGTTTGCATGTATGTTTTGCTGTTTCAACTTCAATGACGCTGCTGCTTCGTCCGTCGCTGCTGCAGCGCTGCTTCGCTCTGCTATGGCTCTGCTCGGACGGCGTCAATGGCTTTTTTAAATTCTTGTTTGCCTTTTGCCAGCATTGTGCACATGTGTGTGTGTGTGTGTCTGATGCGCTGCTACCTGGCGTGCACACACACAAGCTTGACGCTCACTCATTTACGGACCGCAAAACCACATGCCTTCCCAATCAGAAACAGAAGTGCACAAGAAAATGCCGGCAAATCCAATATGTTTGGACCTGACGGTAACGGCGCTGCCACCGTATGCGCGCAAAATGTAACACAGTGGCAACGCCGACAGAGACGTTGACGCCAGCAGCGGCATCGGTTCAACATAACCAAACAAATTTGATGCTGATGTGAGCGCTGGCTGAGGCTCAACTGGACGGACTTACATACATACATATGTACGTACATTCATACATTAATAAAAGGCAGCACTTACATTTGACTGATGATGATTGTTGTTGTTGTAGAGTTACAAATTGTTGTCAATTCTGTTGATGTTGTTGCTGCTGGAACTGCTTCTACTGCAACTGCTCATTTGTCGTAGTAGGTGCTGCTGCTAATGTTGTTGTTGTTGTTTGTTGTTGCTGTGGGCAATACTAAAAACATGTTTCACTTGAAGCAAAAGTCGACGGTGACGGCGACGCTGCTTCTCCTTCTGCTTACACACAGGCACTCATACACCACATATACACATATACATACATACGTATGTATGTATACACTGGCTGACAAACAAATTTGCTTTTGCTTTTTGGTACTTTGTTGTTGTTGCTACTGCTGCTGCTCAGTTTTTAACGCTGAAAACGTTTATAAAATATACATATACGCATCCATATATATATATACATATATAGACAGAAAGAGAGAGAGAGAGAGAAAGAGATATTAAAACATATTCAACAATAAACTTTAGCACACACATAAAAAAAATGCTGTCGCACGCATACACAGGCAAATGCGACGGTGACGACGATGCGGCTAACAAAAGAGCGCGTCGCAACAGCGGAGGCGGAGCAGCAGTGTACAAAAAAAAATGCTCATAAAAAAGAAGAGCAAAAAACAGACAACGAAACGCAAGGCGGCGATTATTTTTTTTTTTTTGTTTCTTTCAATAACTTGCTCTGCGGATTGCCAGCCTTTTTATAATGCACTTTTAAGCTTTAGTTTTATATTTATAAAAAAAAGAGGAGGAAATACCGAAACACAATAACAAAAAATAATGCACACACACAGCTCGTATAACGGTGGAACGGCGCGACGACAGCCGATAACGAGAACGGGCCGACGACGTCTTTTTTCACCAACCTTTTTATGCTGCTGCTGCAGCGTTTGAACCATGCGCAAGAAAAACGACAAAAAAAAAGTATCAAAGAGCGTTAAACTATATGTGTATGTACATATGTTTGTACTTGTTGTTGTATTTTGGTTTTATTGTGTTGTATAGCTCTGCTTTTTGTTTGTTGCCACACATAACGCGACGAAACCACGAAAGACGACGACAACGACGAAAAACGCGCGCTCACGTCTGAACGTACCAAAGAGCAAAACGAAAATGAAGAGAAATAGAAAATACAAAAATACCAGAGGCATGGAAAATACAAAAATACTGCATTAAGTGAGCGAAATAGTGCTGTAAAACGAACCACAGTCGTTGCAGTGTTAAGCACCAGTAATCTTTCATTTATGTTTTTCCAGCACGTTTATTTGCTGGCATCTTTTGTCGTTTTTTCGTTGCGTTAAACACACACACTGACATGCTGCTAGCTACATCATGATTACTTGGGGGTATACTTGTTTTGATTTTATTATTTGGTATTGGGAGGTAACCGGAGCAGCACCAGTGTTGTCAACGGAACCATTGACATACTTATGCTCATTCAATTGTATTACTTAGCGGCTCAAAATATGGCTAAAATCGGCGACAATCGTTTTGTCTCAACTGCCATAATTCTTTACATTTTTTCTTTCAATTTATAAGCTGGCTGACAGCACTGCGCTCACACACAACACACCCGACAATGTACCGACAAATGCACACATTATGTGAATGCATGCATATGCACAAATGAAGCATTTGCATTTGTTAATGCAGAACAACCAATTCTTTACTTTGACAATTGTGATTTTTAAACAGTTTATGTTTTATTTTTATGACTCCACCAGAGCAGGGCTGGCAATCGCCAATATTTGTTTGCCAGTACTGAAACACCAGCTATCGATGCACTAAACCTATCGAATAGTATGTCAAACATGCATGACAGAAATACCAAGTATTTTATGTGAGAAGTTAAATGATCCAAAAAATTTGAAATGAATATTCGCAAAGAGATTTATCAAAATAAATAAGTTTAATTAATAAATTATTGTGACTTACATGCAAACTTAAAAAAAAAAATAATTTACTTTAATAGGTAAGCTATCGATATCTTATATCCAGCCCAATTTCATATCTTTATACTTATTGGACAATCGATTATGATGTCGATGCACCCTGTTATCGCAAGAATAAAGTCTATTATGTATTTAAACCTGTTAACTGGCCGCCCCAAACAGCTTCGATAACAAGTCAAATTACACTTACATACGTGTACTTTAGATAATTAAAGTAAATTGAAGCTGATGACAGAATATCTGCAAGTGCGACAAAAGGTTGAACAATATGTCAACTCAACGGCAGCAATTGGATTACATTGAGCGTTATCTGGTCTATGATATCTTCAAATATTTTGGAGCAGATGCAGCGTTGGTGGGGCATCGCATACAATGCTCCACGGGATTGGATGGCTTCATGTCGGCCCTTTACACTATCGAGCTGGATCTAAAGATTGCCGGCAAGTGAGTATCACTTTGGGTCATTATTTATTTATTTTTTCAGCCTTTGTTTACAATTTCAAATTGCTTGGCAGCGACAAGAAGGAGCTGGTGCTGGTGAAGTTCATGAAGGGCTCCAAAGAGTTCCGCGAATCCAGCAAATCCTACACTCAGTTTGCCAATGAAGTTTTCCTCTATGCGGAAATTCTGCCCGCCTATGAGCAGCTGCTACGAGGCAGCAAACTCAATACGACTCTTATCGAGGAATTCGTGCCGCGCTCTTATCGGGCACAGTTTGGTGTTATCGAAGGTGAGTTGCATTGTGTCCAGAGTCGGTTCTAAATCGTGGATTAATAAGGAGAACTTTTTGCAGGATTAAGCGACGATCGTGAGTCAGTGCTGGCGCTGCAACATCTCAAGCCCGCTGGCTATGAGCTTGGTCCACGCCTGACGTTGCGTCACGATCAGCTGGAGGCCATGTGTGGTGTGCTGGGACCCTACCACGCACTTGGCTATGCCACACGCATCCTGCAGCCGCAGGTGCATGAACGCTTACGTGCCGGACTGATCACGTTGCCGTTTGTGTTTGACGCAGGTGTGCCCAACATCTTTAAGGTTCTTTATCGTGTGGCCTTTGATCGTTTCTTTGAGTTCTATGATCGTTGTGCGCGCGCAGCTGCTGCAGGTGGATCAGGACACTCGTCTTGCTGACAAATTGCAGCTGCTGCGTGAGAAATATTTTGATGAACCGATTCAACTGATGGAACACCTAAGGAGCGTCTCCTGCGATGAATCCCAGCCGGATAGCTATTTTAGCACATTCCTCCATGGTGATTTCAATAGGAATAATGTGATGTTCCATGAGGACGACACTGGCAGGGTGGACAACATCAAGATGATTGATTTTCAGGAGATGCGCTACAGTTCCACCGCATTGGATATCAGTTTCTTTCTGTACATGAATACGCCGTGTGCGGAGCGTGAGACAATCTTTCCCAGATTGTTGCGTCTCTATCACAGGAAGATGCATGAGACCCTGGAGTTGATACTGCAACGCAACAAGGATTCTTTCAGTGAAGAGAAAGTGCAGCAGCTTCTCGACGATTACAGGTGGGCACTTGGAGTTCCTAGATGTTGTTGCTCGTCGTCGCTCTCTCACTAAACTATCTACTCTGCTCTGCTCTTCTACAGCTTTGAACGTTTTGAGGCGCACTTCAAGCGTTATGGCATCTATGGGGTCATGATCTGCATGCACTTTCTGCCTTGGCTCTTGGGCAACGAACAGGATTGCGATCGCCTGTCCAAGCTCTTTGAGACGGACATGCACGGCCAAGCGTTCTATCAACTCTCCATGGAGATTGCCGGCGACGAGGCGAATCATCGCATATTCGCCATGATGCGTCATGCCTTTGACCAGGGATACCTGGACTGGATCTAATCATAGCAATCTAGCAATGCTACTCTCCCGTTCCGTATCCGCTCCCAATTTCAGATCTACGATCTAACAAATGGAAAGGAAACATTTAAACAAACTTGTGATCAAAATTTCATTAACAACAAATTAATGTTAACTTATTTTAGAACTAAAATCGTAGCATTTAATGTTTTTCCTATTGCACAAATACCGGGAAATGTAGGGAACTTGTAATCCTCAGAGAGCTTGGGTGCAGTCTGCATTGATTAAGATAATAATATTGTATAATCAAACAAATTGAAATATATATATTTTCTTTTATGGTCATTTGAAGTTTGATGTCGATATTTATAGAATAGACAATCGGATCAGTCGAGCGCACGCGACGATAAATTTTTAGTGGCAACCTCACAAAACGAGCGCAAATTTTAAACTGAGCAATCTGGTCTGGCAACTCTTGCAATACATGTTCGATTTTTTCAAGCAGCTTGTTTGCGCGCCAACATTTAAAAAATGTTAAAATATTAATGATACTTAATATTAACTTTATTATTCTTAATATTCACAAAACTTTAGCCACAAACTGTTTCAAATATCATAATATATGCATATTTATCACAATATTGGGCATAGTATTTCTTGAATTGCAATTTAGTTGTCGACAAGTGTGATATTTGATAGGGTTGGTAAATTTCCAAATGAAGTAACGTATCACTGTTTTTTTGCAAAAGCTTGGTGCTATGGGCTTGCAAGATGGATGCACATGTGTATACACACATATTTATATCTCGCTCGCGCACATGTTGGCACCGCAATGCGATGCAATAACTTGTATTCTTTCTTATCTGAATATCTTTCATATTCCTGTAGCGATCTTTATGAAACTATCAAATGGATTTTAATAGAGTATTCTTTAAGCACCTGTTAAGCTAGAAGTGTTTACGGTCAGCAATACAGTCTATAATTAGCTTGAAATTGTTTTTTTTTTGTAATTTGAAATGAATTCAATCTGGAGAAGGTATACAGGAAGCTTCAGGCAAAATTTGGTGCCTCTAGCATTAAAGTTGCTGAGATCGACGCGTTCATACAGACGGACAGACAATTATATTAATAATGATACTAATCAAGAATATGTAGATATACCTTATAGGGTCTGTCCCGCCACCTTTTGGATTATTAGTTATGGCCGCATTTCTCAGCATTGAGACTTCTTACTTAACACGCTTAAAGAAGCTCATATTAAAGTAGTCCTGAAAGTTTCATTAAGATAATTCTATAAATAACAGAGATAATCAGAAAATAAATTTTGCATTGAATCTCTTGCGCCGTGCTCTTTGAGGGCAGCGAGACAACGAACAACTGTGAGACATGCATGAAATAGTTATTTTTCCTACGAAAACTTCACTTTTCCATAAACATATATCGTATATCGTATGGAAACTTGAGTTTGTCATACCAAAAATGTACTTGTTCTTATAAAAAGTGCAGTTTTCCTTCCTGTTTTTAATGGTTCAGTTGAAGACATTTCCATTAAGAATTCACTTGGCTTTGAGGTGTTGCATATTGACATTGAAAAGGGGCATACCCGCTTTGGGGGCAAGGGTTCTGTTATCAGCAAAGCAAAGCGAACAGTTGACCTTGATTCAAATTTGAATACGTATTTAACTAATACACAATGCAACAACATTTGGTGACAAGTGGCCAAAGGCAGAGAAAGAGAGAGAGGGAGAGAGAGAAAGAGAGAAATGTGTTTGTGTTATATTTGAACAACTGTTGGCCAAAAGAACGTATATAAAATGGTCTGAAGTGGCATGTGTGGAGCACAGTTGAAGTCAAGAAGCGGAACATGCGTCATTTGGTGGCATTGATGTTGTCGCTGGTGTTGTTGGCCCTGAGCGTCGATGTGGCCAATTTGCAGCTGGCGGAGAGTTATGCGACAGCAGGCAGCGAGGATATCTATTTACAGCCGGGCAGCATTGAGGAATATGACTATATAGATGAAGACGATGACAAAGATGAGGATGAGCAGGTGGAGGGGGAGCGAGAACCGGAACGGCAACGGGAACTGGGAGACAATCTGGAAGGCATTGAAGAGAACGAATCCAGTTGTGAATACAGTTGTCCACGCTATTATCGTCCTGTCTGTGTGCGTCGCAACGATCAACTGATCACATATGCCACGCCCTGCGAGTACCACAATCAGCTGCGTTGCGCCAATGTGGCCAAAAGGCAAGGCGACGCAACGGCCATGGCAACGGCCACATTCGAATTAATGTACAACAATGCGTGCAAAACTTGAGTTTGTATCTGAATATCAATTTCATTGCATAAATTACAAAACATAAATTACACTAGCATTACAATATAGTTTATCAATAATATTTATCATAATTGTGATCGTAAATACAACATGTTGATCATAGTAGGTTGCATCTTAGGCGCCCATATGTTGGCCAATTAAAAATAATAAATAAAAAAAAAAAAATTAAAAAAAAAAAAAAAAAAAATGTAAACTTTGGTCTTACAAATAGCACAAAAGAAATTCTTCAAATTTTCACAATGCTTACCAAATCATTTTAGTTTATCATTAATTTAATTATGCATTATTAATTAGTTGCCATTTCTATTCATTAATAAATGAATCTCTCAGTTGTGCTATTTTTATGGCCTACGCTGTAGTAGGTATTACATAGTATCTGTATCTTTGGTCATAAAAGTAGCAATTACTTTAAATTACTTCAAATTACATTACATATTATTATTAAGTTCATTAATATTATATATGTATATGTATATTATTATTATATAACGCTTGCCATGAAAAAATATATTTTCTTCATTTATCTGCAACATTTTCACATGTCGAACTATTTGCATGGCGTACACTGTACATCTAGGAAAATATCAATATTATAGATCATTAATTAATATGCAATATTTGTAATTATTTATACATTTGCTTATATTTTACAACTCACAAAATTGTCGATCACAATTTTGGCAATTGATTATTTCATTGTTTGTTATTTATTAATTATATAGCATAACTTTTGTTAATTTTCTTAATTTATTATGCAAGGAAAGTGTTTTTTTATTTTTTATTTAAATATTTAAATAATTTCTTTGCAATTATTCCCTCTCGCAATTATCGATCACAACCTTATGTTTTATTTCATATAATTGTTTGCTTATTATTTAATTATATAGCATAACTTTCATTAATTTGCTTGATTTATCATTCAATGAAAGTGTTTTTATTTAAATGTTTAAATAATTTCTTTGCACACTTCATGCAATTCTCGATCACAATTTCAACAATTGTTGATTTAGTTAACTTATTAAATGATGAATTATTTAATTAGTGCTATTTGTATGACCAAGGCTGTCTACCTAGAAATGTATGAATATATAATAATAATAATATAATAATATAATATATATAATAATAATAATAATAATAGTAATTATAATAATAATAGTAATAATAGTGTCTATAGAAACTATAGAGCATATGGCGGATGCTTCTATTGCGCACATTTGCGCTTGGCATCGTTGGCAGTGCCCGAAACGCAGGAGAGCTGGCCCGGCTCCACATAGGTGTTGCGACGCTTCGCAATGCGCTGCAAAATGGGCAACTGCTGCAACCGCGTGTGATTGTCAGCTGGAGCAGCGGGTGTGGGTGCTGCCGCATAGGATGCTGGAGCAGCAGGTGTGACTGCTGTTGCGGGTGCTGCGCTCGAGCCGGTGAACGAGGTGTGCCAATTGGTTAGCGTATTTTTCGATGTCTCTGGCCCTTGATTCGTCTGCAGATCATTGGGATTGAGAGTCTTGCGACGATTTGTGATGCGCACAAAGTTTGTTTGATCTGTCGCTGGTTTAGCGCCCGGTCGCTGCACAATGGCGGTGACATTACGGCTGGACAGTTGACTGATGAGCAGACGTGGTATTGGTGGCTTTTGGGATTTGTGCATGAGTTCATCATACAGTTGATACATGAGGTGTTCATGATTGAAGCGCGTCTGACGCAGACTGCTCTTGCTGATGATGAGTCCGTTCTGGAATTGATACAGTACCTGCATGAGGAACTTCTTGAGATCCATATAGGGATGGACCTGCTGAAAGCGTTTCACATCCTCCCGATGGAACGTATAACAATGCTGGATATACTCCTCGAAGCCATCGTTCAACACCGCATCACAAAAGTGACAGTGACAAAATTTCTTATAATGATCCAGCATATGACGTAATGTTTCCATCTCCACTGTCGATGCAAACATGCAGAAGGAGCAATGATAGATGATCCTGTCGGGCACCAGGCGAAAGCAGAAACGCTCCTGCTCATTGCTATGCTCCACAGTACCATGCTGTGCTATCGCCACTCTCGTTGGCATTATCACCCGACAGATATCACACTGATAATACTCATTCTTGCTCGTGCCCAGCCGTAGCAGTGCATACAGTTCCTCATCCGTTAGATTCTTCAAATCATTCGCCAGATGCGCCTCCGTCACCATATGCTGTGCCAAATCCGTCCATCGCTTGTACTTGTGCTCACAGAACGCACACTCCTTCAACTGTCGCACATCGCAGGCCACCAGTGTCCTTATCTCGTGCTCATTCGGCAGATGCTCCTCCAACAGCGACTTGGCATTGCCTCTATATCTATGGCATACCGGGCAGCACAGCTGCGGCTGCACGCAGAAGTAGAATGGTTGCTCTGGATGCTTCACTGCCCAGTGCTTTGTCTTTAGCTCCTGGATGTCGCTGCTTATCTCCGTGCAGTGTGAGCAAGCGAATTCGTACAGTTTCTGCAAGTATAATGATATCGATATAAGTATCGATAGGTTGCGATA
This sequence comes from Drosophila funebris, assembly GCA_018901825.1. Taxonomy (NCBI): domain Eukaryota; kingdom Metazoa; phylum Arthropoda; class Insecta; order Diptera; family Drosophilidae; genus Drosophila; species Drosophila funebris. The sequence goes on along the minus strand of JAEIFK010000455.1, from coordinate 153,859 downwards.
ACTATTTTAAGCAAGGGTCTAAATCTGAAGAGTACCCTCAAAACACATGCCGATTATGCCTATCGATAAGCTAGAGTTTATCTATAGACAAACATTATCGATAAGTACTTATCGATTAAATGCAATCGATAATTATCGAAAGCTAAGATGCAAGTGTCTAAGATGTCACTAAAAATAAGTTTCAAATTTAGTCGATACATGTTATCGATATTTAAAGCACTTCTCTCTTAGTCCAACTCAGTTGCAAAGATATATGGGCATAATCGTAGGTGTTATCGATATTAATTATAACAAATGTCAACATACCTGTGGCACAACACCATTGACAACGTTCTCCGTTTCCTCATCCGGCTCTTCATCCGATGACGATACCAAATCGATTGGTTCGAAAATCTGCGGCCCATTCGCATTGTTGTCGGTGTTGAAGCTGGTGATGGTACTAGTGGTGGGACAAGTGATGGTACTAGTGGTGCCACTAGCGATGGCACTAGTGATGGTACAAGCGATGGTACTAGTGGTGGCACTAGTGATGGCACTAGTGATGGCGCTAGTGGTGGCACTAGTGATGGCGCTAGTGGTGGCGCTAGTGGTGGCACTAGTGATGGCACTAGTGATGGCACTAGTGATGGCGCTAGTGGTGGCACTAGTGATGGCGCTAGTGGTGGCACTAGTGCAGGTACTAGGGATGGTATTAATAGTGGCACTAGTGTTGGTACCAGTTGTGCTAATAGTGTTGTTACTAGTGATGGCACTTGTGGTGGCGTTTGCAGATCGATCCATTGGTTTGGCCAGAATCCAGAAATCGTCATCGAGCAGCTCGTTGGGCAGACGATCGAACTGCTGGAAGGCGAGCCCAAGCAGACCGCGATGCTCACTGATCATATGACCGACAACAGATCGCTCCAAGGCATGTCCAAAGTTGCAGTGACAGCACTTGTACTGATATCGATTCTGATGCTCCAATTCACAATGCCTGGACATCTTTTGATAGCTGTTGCTCGCCTCATGACAACTATTGCAATAGAATCCCAAGGTTTGACGATTCTTGCTCTTGATCCGGAGAAAGCATTGCATCGGTTGCATTCGCTTGCCGGGATGATGTCGCCTTATATGATAGATCAGGTCAATGGGATCCTTGCCACCGCATTCGCAATACGGACAACAATATTGATGCAATCGTTTATGGGCAAACTTCACGTGAGCCACCATCTGCTTCTCAGTGTTCAGCACCAAAAGGCACAGATTGCAGAACCACTCATCGCCCATTGTGCGCACGGGACCCACTGCAAGATCAAAGAGAGTTCATGATAGTCAAGAAAGAACCTTCCACATACAAAATGGGAAAGATAGATAGGCTACTGCAGATTTTTGAAAAAGTTCTTAATTAAATATCATTTAATAGCAGCCGAGTTAACCCGACTCTGAGAGACTCTGTTTATATGCAATAAGTAAATCAAATTATAAAGGGGAACACAACTCTAAGAGACCCTGTACCTATTGTTAATGATGGTCAGGAAAGAACCTTCCGAATATGAAATGGGAAAGATAGATTGTCTTTGGCCACACTCACTTGCTGCAGTTAGCCCGACTCTGAGAGACCCTGTTTATATGCAGTAAGTAAATCAAATTATAAAGGGGAACACAACTCTAAGAGACCCTGTACCTATTGTTCAAGATGGTCAGGAAAGAACCTTCCGAATATAAAATGGGAAAGATAGATTGTCTTTGGCAACACTCACTTGCTGCAGTTTTCATATAAATGGTATCAAATAACTGTCGAGTTAACCCGACTCGGAGAGACCCTGTTTATATGCAGTAAGCTAATCATATTATAAAGGGGAACACAACTCTAAGAGACCCTGTAACAATTCTGCACCAAAGTAAAGTAATTAAAAAATGGCAAACAAATTACAGTCGAGCGAACCTGGCTCTGAAAGGCCCTGTACTTACACGCACGCTATGCTCCTTGTGTCAGTATATAAGGCAATACCCAATTGACCAAGTTGTAAGTTTGCTTGTTTTCTGACAATCAATGTATGTAGCTTCAAAGCTAAGAGATTAGTTAACATAGAGACAGAGGGTCAGACGGAGTTTTTGTCCTGATCAAGAATGTATCTACCTATTTAGGGTGTGCCACGCCTTTTAGGCTTTACATGGCATTTGGAGTTGTAGTCGTCACTTACCCGACTTGAACCAACGCGCCTCGGTGCTCCTTGTGTGAATGCTGTGATCAGTTCGCCTGTGTATGATCACATCGGTATCCAGACCCGGATGCTTCTCATGGATGTGTCGATCAATATTGTGTCGCTTGGGAAGGAATGTGGTGCAGGCACCACATTGATAGACATGTCGCTTGTGATTCGACAGATGCTCGAAGACTTTATCGATCATCACCGAACCATCCTTGTATTGACAGTGCATACACTTGAAGGACTCCGAGTAGCAGTGTGAGCTGGTTAGATGATGACGTAGTGCCTGCTCCGTCGGCAGATGTATGCCACAGTCGGTGACACCGCAAATGTAACGCAGTTCCTTGGGCACATAATGAAATTTCGGTTGCATTAACAATACTTGACGGCCAGGCATAAGGATCTTGGCGGGCACAGGATCGCTGGATACTGGCTTGGAAGTGCTCTCTCTCTCTGCTGAAGTGCTCTCCATGTAACTGACAAGCTCCTGGGCGGCCAATTGTTGTTGGTGTTGAGTGTCCGCCGTATGATCCTCAGCTGGATATGCCAAGCGAACTGATTGCAACTTGTGCTGTATCAAATGTTGATTGAGCAGCTTGGCGTCCTGTGTCTTGAACTGACACTCGGCACACTGTAGCGTCCTTTGGAGCACAGATGTGCGCTGCAGTAGGCGTTGTTCAGATGGTCGATAGATCCATTTGGTGCCGCTGCGACGCTGTCGTAGTTCATCGATCAGGCGAGTCAGAAACTCCTCCATTTGCTTCGGTCCAAACGGTTGTTCCATTGCGCTAACCCAACACTTGGGCACCCGATGCTCCCGATGATATTCGGTCAGTTCAACAAATTGTTGATGGCAATTGATCAGCTGGAATGCCTCCTCGTGACGACTATGCATGTGCTGGAGCATCAGACGTGGATTCACTGTCGTCTCCAGGCAAATGCTACAGAAGTACTTGTGCCGACCATGCATCTGTTGCAAATGTGATCGCAGCATTGCGGGTCTCTCGAACGTCTGCCGGCAATACTTACAGCCCAAGGGACTACCATTTGGATTGGTGCTGATGTGATACACCACGTGGTTAACGTAGGCATCCTCCGTTAGTGAGACACTGCATCCCTTGATCGGGCAGGCGTATAGCTTGTTATCTGTTTACCGATGCGGAGAAAATATCGAAATGAAATTCGATTAGGTTGCATAACGACATGCTAAGTGCAATTCCCTTCAACTACTTGGGAATTACTTGCTAATTATATTATACTTGAAACAAGTCCAGTTCTTTCTTTTAACTTGTCATTGTCTAAGTCACTTCTTTGAAACATTCCCTGCCATCCAATTCTTGGATCTTCCATTCCATTCATTCAGATCCAATCTCCCTAGCGTACGAATAGTATTCAGCACATTTTTCTCGCAGTGATTCTGTTTTGAGTTATCCTTCGTATTCTACCCCCAATGTTCTATTTCCACTAGATCCGACTCTTCTCGAACTTATACTTTCCTATTCTTCCCCAACTCCCTCCAAATTTTTGCTTTAAAACAACCCCTCTTATTCTCCCGGAACGATCTATTTAAATATTCGTTGTCGATCGACTCTCTTGGAACTTCTGCTTCGAAATATCCCTGTCTATTCTTTTCCAACGATCCATATTACTCAATGTGAGGCTCTATTGAAACTCTTTTTAGGATCGTGCCCTCCTATTCATACCCATATTATTTACTTCTTACCCTATTAGTTATTTGAATTATCCAATACCATCATTATTGCCGTTTTTTATTAACCAGTCGGGGACTATTTCTGGATTCAGATTTCCCTCTTCTTCCTTCCTTTTTCTCTTTTCGGATCATCCTCCTATTCTGCCCTATTGATCTACTTCAATCTTCTTTAGCTGTGGTTCTCTCCCTTTTCCTACTTCCTCTATTTATCTATCAATCAACTCAATCAAACTCAATGGGTAACTCCAACACTGAGGAAGTCCTTGGGAGATCTAAACTTACCGTCATAGCCGGTGTCCTTGAGGAGCTGCGTGAACACCATTGAGATGGGTGCTTCGCTGTCGCTCTGCGTTGGAATAGTTGACTCCTGTTCACTTCCTGATGTCGTTAGCCTTGCTTTAGAGCTGACGGTTGAGGATGTAGTTGAGCTGGCTGTGGATGAGCCACCACGCTGACTGAGGACATCACGTATGCGTTGACTAAGTACCGTAGAGTTCGATTCAATGGGCTCCTCGAGCTCGGAACGATTGGCCAGACCGTGCTCGATGACACCGTGACGGACATATTCATTGATATCCTTACCCACATGGTTGCAGTAGGCACAGTGGAGATAATCCTTGGGCCCAAAGCTGAAGCTATGGAACTTCATGTGCTCCCGAATGCACATGACCGTGTGCGCGCAATAGTTGCAATTGGGAGCTATGCAACGGAATCGATCCGCAACCAGATGCGTCCGCTGTTCCTTTCGCGTTGAAACTGCAGAAGAATTCACAGAACTCTCCGCACGGGGCTCAATCGATATATTGATCTCAGCGGGAATCTGACCATCATAGTTCTGGGTGAGACTCTGCGTGAGCACAAAGTCATTATTGCTAACAACGGGTAATGGCACTGTCTCGCCCGTGATGCATGGAGCGGACGTATCTGCCAGGCTAAACACTTGGTTGATGGCCAGACCCAGCTCCGAGTTATGATTGATCACCGCTGAGGAGGGTGCTGCCTCAAGGACGCTCACGGACGGCGCAGTCTTCGCACACAAAAATTCCCCTACTCCGGCCGCATTCAGATCTAGCTGCTGTTGACTTGGTGGTCGCGGCGTGGCAACTAATAAGTCCCTCAACATGACATTTGCATGGATACCCCCGATCAGCTCTAGTTGCAATTGAGGTTCAGACTGAGGCACCGTCTCTTGCTCGATAGCCAGACGATCACCTGTAAAACGACGCACACGCAGCTTGGGCAGCACAGGGTCTGGTGGAGCAACAGGAGGTGGGGGAAGTACTGGCGCTACAGATTCATCCATATGCTTGATGACCATATGACGAAGTTCCTCATTGATGCTCAGCTCGGCGGGAACTTCGCTGATTGGCATATTGCATTCAACGCAGCTGCCATTCCAACGAGCCAACGGATGATCGCGTGTAAAGTGATTCTCCAAACCTTCGAGTTCATTGGAAAAGAGAAAAGAACAGCCGGGGTAACGACAATAATATGCGGCTTGCAGCATCGGTGTCGAACGCAAACGATATGCCACATTCTGTATGCTGATCAGGAAGAGCATCGGGGCAACTTTTTGCGCAGGAGGTGGCTTGGAAGCGACAGCAAGATCCCCGCTCGGTTTGGGCATAGAACCCAAATCGAGTGGTTCGCTATCGCTGGAACTACGAGCGGGAGACTTGTTGGATTGCTTGCCACTTCCCCTGCTACTGTTGCTTGAGCTGGAAGTGGGACTGTTGCCGCTTTTCAATTTGTTACAGAACTTATGGAAATTTCGGAAAATGGATTTCGATTTTGGCTTTGGTTTTGCCTTAACCTGCTGCACCGTCTCGATCTCTGTGTCCGACTGCTGCTGCTTCTCTTGGTTTTGTGTTTCTTTTTCTGCATCGATTAGGATTCGAGGATTATGTTGCACTTCCTCCACAATTGGCGTCACTTCAACTGCCAGCGATAACTCTAACTTTGGCATTGATTCGGTTTCCGATTCAGGTTCTGGTGCTGGCTCACGTTGTGGCTCCGCCTGAGGAGGTAGCGGCTCTTGAGTTACCTGGCTTTGTATTTCCCGCATCTGTCTGTCCTCCTCCTCTTGGGATTGCTCAAGCTTGCATTCATTAATCACAAGCAGCTGCTCCTCGTCCGGCAATGTTGGTGGCATGCCAATGCTGCCACCGACACTTGTGATCTCCACCTGTTCTCTTTCATCTTCCATCGCCTCCATCTGTTCCTTCTCCTGCCGCTCGGGTGGCTCTGTTTTGGCCAGCTTCTTGACATTTTTCTTGCCAATAAGCTTGATGTGCACCTTTGGGCTTAGTTTCTTGATAGTCTCTTTATTTTTGCCAGGTGTCGCCTTTGTCTTTTCCAACGCGTTTTGACGTCGCAACAGTTTCTTGGCCGCCGCCTTAGACTTGACAAGAGGCACCCCATCGATGCGATAAAGTATCAGCTCCTGTCCGAGATGTTCCAACGACTGATTATGCAGGCCATGGTGATGTTGCATATGTCGCTCGAGATTTAATCGACTCAACTGCAGAAAGTCACAAAGATGGCACACATGAACTCGGACGGGCATCTTTAGATGATATCTTCGAAGAGATAACAACTGGGCACCGGGGCCACAGTTGGCCGCATGTCGTTCCCCCTCATGGGCTCGATAGCGTGGCGTCTTGCACCTGGAGCACTGGAAGTTAAACTCGCCCGTGTGGCGAGCAAAGTGCTCCACCCAGCTGCCATTTGTAATCTCCTGCTGTTTCGTGCAGAACGGACACTTGAAATTGTACGTCTTGGAAACCGTGCGATAGATCGGACGATTGTTGATTCCAGCACGCAAATCTTGAAGTGTACCCGGTGGCAATCTTGCACCATAGTGTTCTCCATGAAGCTGAATGTAATGGAGACCTGGGAATCTCATCGACTCCTTACAAATGACACAGGTACTTAAGGCTGATGACAACGAGTGCCATTCGGGATTTACATTCTTTACCAGACACAAGGAGCTACCCGCATCTGTTTTAACTTCCATTTCAGTCTTCTCCTTCAGCAGACGCGTTAGCTGTGCACAACGTTTCACGCGCACCGCACAACGTTTGACTCGCATCTTCTCCTGCTTTGCTTTGAAGGTGGCACGATCTAAGCCACGTCCCGCCGCAAAGGGACGTCCACGACGTGCCACATTCCTTATGTAGGGTGCCAGCTCAGCATTGGAATTGCTGAAGCTGCTACTTCGACTTCGACTTCTGTTTCTTCTTGAGCTTCCATTGCTATTGATACTGCTTCTGCGGCTCGACACTTGTTCGGTAGCTTGCTGTTGATGTTGTGCGGTGCAGGTTCTTCGCCCTGTTGCACGCATCACATCATTCGCATAGTACATCTGGGCAATATCATCGTTTAGCTTGTCAAGCTCATTGCGTTTCGCCTTCCGTTTTGGGGGTGGAGGCGCCAGAGGAGTAGTCGTTGCTGGGTTACCTGAAGGGGCTTGAGTAATGGCTGAAGGAGTAGTTAATGTGGCAGCTAGAGGGTTAGCCAGTGGATCTGATGTCGTAGTGAGACCATCCCGGGAGGTACTGTCAACGTCAACCTTATAGAGTGCATTATGTGTGCTCAGTAGGCGCTGACGCTTCGCCGGTGGTTGCTTCTCCACCAACGATACGTCCACTGCATCCTTGGGTGGTCTACCTCTTCTCCGTTTGACTGAAGTAACCACTGCCGCGGCATCACTCTCTGCTGCACCCTCCGCAACTGCTATTGATTTTGTTGTGGCTGTTGTGGATTTTGGCTTGGGTGTTGGCTTTTGAACAACATTGGACAACTTGAAGATGTTGCGATAGAGCTGCGTCTCATTCAGCGTGAGATCGTTTAACCGGGAGCGACGCTTTCCGGCCAGTATATTCTGCGTGGAGATGCTACAATTATCGTTTGTCTTCTCGAACATTACGGCTAGATTTTTGTTAGCACGCTGTTTGACATTGTCCTGCGACGGCTCCATCGCATTGGTATGCCTCGTCTGCTTGCGATTGTGCTCAACGAGATCCTCGTAATCGAGACTGCCACCGCCGAAGAGATCCTGCTTATCCACCAGCGGTGCACTGCTCACAGGCATCATTGATTTGCGTCGCTTCATTATTCGATTCAATTCCGTTTCTGGCTTTGGCATCGTCTCTGCTTCGGTCTTTGCCTCTGACTTAAATGCATTGTCCTTGGAGCTCATGGTATCATCAGATAAGACCACCATGGCGTGCGCATTGGGTCTTAGCACCACTTTAATTTTGGGCAACTTGGGCAGCTCCTTTGGCTCCTCTGCCGGCAAATCTTCCACATTCACATCCTCATCCTCAATATCATTCGGCTCCCCCGTCGATTTCTCCAACTGCTCCTTATCTTCGTGCTTCTTCTCTTCCAGTTCCTTTTCTTCCTGCTTCTTCCCTTCCTGCTTCTTCTCCTCCTCCTCCTTCTCCAGTGCCTTCTCATTCAACTTGACTTTGGTGCTACCTTTCGGCCTCCCACGACTGCGTCTTGGCGATATTTGTTGTGGATCTTCCGTTTCCACTTCGGCTAATTTATCCGCTGGCTGTGGTTCGGCGTTCACCACTGAAGTTGGTGGTTCATTTTCCAAATTATCTTTGTCTTCGTTTTCTTTGGGTTTATCCGCACTGATTTTATCCTTTTTATTTGCACGCTTATCCATATCCGGTTCAGTTTTTTTATCCTTCTCATTCTTCTTCCCTGATTTCAACTTTTTTATCTTTACCGAATTACCCAGTTTATCCGGGTTATCCGTTTCATCTGGGTTTACCACTTCATCCGGGTTATCCACATTATCCGATTTATCCGCCGTATTCACTTTATCCGTTTTATCAGCCTTATTCACTTTATCTGTTTTATCCACTTTATCAGTTCTATCTGTCTTATTCACTTTATCCGTTTTATCCACTTTCTCAGCATCAATCACTTTACCCGTTTTAACCATTTTACCCCCTTTATTCGACTTCTTCGCGTCACGTTTCACCTCCCCCGATTCCTTCTCATGACCAGAGCTTTGCTCTTCCTCGCATGCTTCCCCACCAACCATCTCATCAGACCAATCCGTTCTATCAGACTTCTGCCCTCTCGTCTCCATCTCCGACACTTTACGCTCCTTTTCCCCAACCTTCTCCGCATTTGCCTTTTTGGGTATTTTGAAATCAATCTTTTTATTGGTCCCCGGTAACACAGCATTCCGATATGATGTATCTAGTTGGACTTTATCGTTTTCAATGCTTGCCACTGTCTCTTCCTCCAATTGACGCTGTTTCTCGGCTGCCTCCAATTTGCGTTGTTTCTCAGCTTCCTCCAACTTACGCTTCTTCTCCGCCGCCTCCAGCTGACGTTGTTTCTCCTGCTTGGCGAGGACATGCTCCCGATATGTGCGGGGCACAGCTTTGCCAGCAGACGATGACGAAGCTGAGAAATGTGTATTGTTGTTTGTGTTGTTGCCGGCACCAGATGGTGCACTGCCTGATCCTACTGGTCCATGGCTGGTGGCACGATTGTAGGCGGGTCTATAACCAAAGTTTGGATTGGGATTGTTTTTATTAAAATTATTCTTTGCATTGCTGTTGTTCCAAGCCATTTGGTTATTGTTGTTGTTGTTGTTAGTGTTGATGTTTCCATTTCCATTTCCATTTTTATTATTGTTATTAATGTTATAGCTATATTTATTGTTGGATGCCTGCCAGCTGGGCACATGTGGCACCTCCTCATAGCCTTTGCTGTAAGCTGCGCCACGACGCACTTGTCCCGGAAATGGTGCCTGTTGTTGTTGTTGCTGCTGCTGCTGCTGCTGAGATGCAGCTGCACTTGGCGGCACATTGTTGTTGCCCCACTGTGCACAGCGCACATCCCGCATCTCTGACCCACCGGCCACATTGTTGTAACGCCTTGCTGCGGTTGCTTCATTGGCAAAGGGCAGCGATTCCATATTGGGACTGCGATGGACCGCGACACTACCAGGCGATATAAGATTAAGATTGGCTGGTGCCCGTACCATGTTCAAGTTCACATTGTTGCTGTTGTTGTTGTTGGGTGAGGTGGTTACAACCGCGGTAGTGCTTTGTGTACGCAGAAATTCCTTAACTGGAATGTTGCTAATGTTACCCTCATTGCGTGACCAAGTGGTGTTACCATTAACTTTTTGCTGGCGGTGGCACCGGCAATGGTGATAATGATGTTGCCTGCAGCACCGCCGTTACCTGTGCTGGCTTAGGCGGTGAGAGGCTGTTGTTCAGGTAACTGATATTGCGACCACGTGGATCATTGCAATTCGAAGCCAATGGTGATGTGATGGCAGTGGCTGCTGTTGTGATATCTGTGGTGCCACTCAATGCAGCCAGCTTTTTACGTGCCTCCTCCAAGGATGACAACTTCAATCTGGCCTCATCTGGCAAACTATCTGCTCTGGGTGAGTCATTCGCTGGTGATGGATTCGATCTACGCTCGTAATCTGCAGTTGTTGTAGTTGGAGCCTTCGATCGACGCACATAAACCGCCGAGTCGGTTGCTGCGTTTGGACTAGAGACAAACACGGGCGACAATGATTGCACTGGCGATGGGGAATGATTGAGCACAGCACGATTGCGCCCATAATCCGGACGCCTGCTGCCAATTGAAGTGATGTCCAGCGACTTGGCAGTTGGTTCAAAGTTCAAGCCATTTGAGGTACTTGGCTTGGATGGATTAGCTGCTCGACGCTCAAAATCAGGTGTCTTTGAGTCAGAAACCACTTTACGTATTGATTTTGAGGTGCTTATTGTTGGTGGTGCAGGCGGATTAACACAACGTTCTGTATCCGCCATTTTGCCAGCTATCGGAGATGCTGTACGATCTAATCTTAAGCAATTGGTTGCCTTCGCTGTAGTTGGCTTAACTTTCTCATATGAATTCTTAGCTGCGTTGTGTGGTGGTGCGGATGGATTCGACTTGCCCACCACCTCTGGCTGCTTAACAGCTGGCAATATCTTTGGTGACGCTTTCTTTGTGTCTAATATGCCCTTCTCCACCGCTTTCTTCGCTATTCCATTGACAGCGGTCGTCTTGGAAGCGGCTACATTCGACTTACTTTTGGCAGTTGATATTGAGAGTTGTTCCTCAGTCTGTTCATTGGCTGGATTCTTGCTGGAATTTGCAGACTTCGGTGTTGGGGAGCCAGTTGGCTGTTCACCATCGGCAATGACAATGACTTCAGTTGGATTCAATAGCTAAAGGTAAGTTTAATCATCAATATATAAAATCGAAAGATGTGTGTATATTTGTAATATGCTTACCGATCCAAATTTTGCCTTCAGCTTGCCAATAACTGCCTCTATTTTGCTGAGCTTATTGTCCGGAAAGCGGGCATAGAATTGAGCGGTTGACATGCTAATACGAATCGAATAGATTAATTACATGCTGATAGTAAGTAATTGTCAGAACTTACTTGCTCTCCAAGATTTCCACAAGCATATTCAGCTTTTTCCACTGTTCGTGGGCCATGTGACGTTTGTAGGTTTTCACCACAATCTTGACGAAGGGCGCACAGTCGCGCAGTTCCTGTAGCTTGGCCTCATTATACTTTGGCTCCTCCTCCACCTCCAGCACCTCATCCCCCGAGTCACCCATTTGTATTCCTTTATTTTATTTGGCCTTAAATCAAAAATATTTTACGTTTATTTTAATTAATTTTCTCAGGATCCCAGGACATTTTGGGATTTATTTTTATTTACAACACAAATATTACAAATTACAAATTGTAAAATATGTTTTGAAATTAAGAAGTTTACAATACAATTATCACATAACAGTAACTAAAGATTTTATTAAATTAACTTATTTAAATTTAAAACTGACGGAACTCAAATAATTTGATTTATTTGATCCAACATTTTTTGCAAGGATTGGGGAAAACCCAAAAACTCCCAATTTTCGATGAAACCAACGATTAAGTTTAATTATCAGACTTAAGATTTATAATCTGCGTTGTATGTTTTATATAGTTCAACAATAGAAAATGCACTTTGCACTCTTCTCAATCCATCCTCATTCTTCTTCCAATCTTCTATCGATAGTTGCATATGTTATTTTCTTTGTATACCCTGTGCAAATTGCAAATGAGCAAAAAGGGTACAATAACTTTGTGCAAATGTATGTAACAGGCATAAGGAGGCATCTCCGACCCTATAAAGTATATATATTCCTGATCAGTATCAACAGCCGAGTCGATTAAGCCAGGTTCTGTCTGTCCTTCCGTCTGTATAAACGCGTCGATCTCAGTAACTATAACAGCTGGAGACGCAAAATTTGACATCGTGGTTCCTGCATACCTGCATAGATTTCTCAACGTAGCCAATTATTACCTAACAGGTGCGTAAAGAATATTATATAGAAGAAATGCTGAAAGTTTCATCAAGTTCGGTTTATAAATACGACAGATAATCAGAAAAGAAATAAAATGTATTTTTCCATTGAATCGTTGTGCAGCGGGCAGCACATGTGTGCGAGCGAGACAGCAATCGACTGCGACGTCGAAACACTCAGCTTTTGATTGAGTATGTATACATATGTGAAAGCTTGCTGCTATAAGCATGTAAAGAATTCATAATAAACACCTGCTATGTTCTTACTTCTATTACATATAATACAAATACTTAATTTAGAAAACTACACAGGGTTTTATACTGTCGCGCGTGCTCGACTGATCCGCTTGTTTTTATATGAATTTCTCATGGATATTACAGCTGTTTGTTAAACTTTAACTTCTGATATTATAAAATATTATCAATCGAGAGTTTATTATTATTGTTGGCTGCATAATCTTATGGCTCTTTAGCTCTTATTCTCCCTGTCTAGATCAGAAATAGAATAGAATAGTCGGGAAACTTTTCTACCGAGTTTTTAGTAGAACTAACTCCTTAGATCAATTTCTACTAATCCAAATTGTACTACAGTGAATTAATTACTATAATGTTGGGAATTCTCAACAGTTTAAACAATTCTCTGTCATTATACCCTGTACAGGGCTATATTAACTTTGTGCAACAAATGTGTAACATGCAGAAGGAGGCGTGGCAAACCCTATATTGTAAATATATTCCGTCCGTCTGTATAAACGCATCGATCTCAGCGACTATAAGCGCTAGAGACATCAAATTTGGCATCTAGGTTTCTGTGTACCATACGCAGATCAAGTTTATTTAAATTTTGAATACCTCCCCCAGTAAATCGAAAAAATTATGGACACTTTTCTCAACGTTGACACTTTGAACTTAAGATCATCAAAATCAGATTATAAATTACAAAAAAAAAAAAAATAAAAGTAATTTTTCCATTGAATCATTACGCTTTACGAGCAGCACATGTGTGCGAGCGAGACAGCGAACGACTGCGATATGTGCAGACATAAATGAAATGACGTAGCACTCAGCTTTTGATGGAGTATGCATACATATATATAAAAGCTTGGTGCTATAAGCATGCAAAGAATTCATATGCTAAATGAGTTTCAAAATGGAATTCCTTAAACACCTGTTATGTTCTTACTTCTATTATAATCAGTATCAGTATAATTATAATAAAACTACACAGGGTATTATAGTGTCGCGCTTTGTTTGTTTTAAATTTTTGCACTTTCCTTCGCGTGACCGTCTAAAATATTATTATTATCCATAATCTCACCTAATGGCATTATAGATCGGTAGCTATAATAGTTTTAATTTTTAAGTAAATGTGATTTTAATGTTATGTCATATGTATTTGATTAACGGGTAATCTCAAGTCGAGTACAGTCTACAATAGTCCTTCAGCTTAATCCGGGCCATGTCCTTTTGTTTATCCATATGAATGCGTATATTTCAGCAACTATAAGAGCTAGAGCCACCAAATTTGGAATGTAGGTTCCTGTATACCGCCCGTAAATCGTGTTTATTTCGCACCAATTTACAATTTTTTTTTTTATCTATTTATTATTAAAATACTTTTTTATAGACGCAGGAACAGGGTATATTATTGTCGCGACCGCTCGACGCAGCCTTTTCCTCTTGTTAATTGCTAATTTTGTCTGTTATAAACTAAAATCATAAAATTAAACCGGTAACCATTGCAAAAAAAGATATAAAAAATTTAGCGAAACCGGTAAATGGAAAAACAAAAGGCGTCTATAACCGAAACCGATATTCACCTCTGTTTGATACCCTGCATTTTACCAACGCCGAACGTAGGTTTTTCGGGCACTTTAAATAAATGTAGTAGTTCGATTTTTATATATATTTTTGCACGCATAATATCTAATTAAGTCCGGAAAATTTCATCACGATCGTATTATAAACTTGGAACTTATTTAAGAAACAATTTCATAATAAATATGTAAATGTATCTAAGTACCTGAGCTCAGGGTATCTCATAGTTGCACTCTCAACATTGTTATTAATTAAAAATGTTGGGAAAGTATTTAGGAAACTTAATTACTTTCATAGAGCAACCGATATATCAACTTATATCAATGTTAGATCTCGATATATCGTATGTTAAATGCTATATCTAAAGCATAACGATTGCCGGACAACAGGGAATACGACGTCGCGACGTATCGATATCGGTGTTAATATAATAACGCAACATCAATATTCCGTCGTGCCTTGGCGATACTATCGTGGATATGAATATCGATAATGTACGCAAAAGCCTGCAAAAATATTTACCACTTTGAAAGTTGTCTAGTAATGTACAAAAGGATAAAACATGTACCAGACTTGGTACATACTCTAAATATTCTATAGTCGACGCAATAAAAAAAAAGAAGACTTTATTGACATTGGCTATATCGTGTCACTACTATTGATGTATGTTCATATTTCACAACACGCGCTCGTCTCTAAAAACATTTTGTATTCAAACATATGATGCGCGCATGCACATATGTACATGCATGTATATATGCATTTGTATGCATGTCCAAGCTACCTGTGGGATAGCAAAGCTCTCATTAATTGCATTATAGCTTATTGGCAAGTTCTGTTTTATAGCTTTGCCGAGCTTCTCCCAGGGATAAATAGAGTAATGAAAGCTTTCAAATACACAAACATGCCCAAACAAATGCGCGTTTATTTTGAAGCTGAATGTTGATTTTGTTAATGCGAATTACAATTATGTTTTGATTGGCATCCACTTATTACACACCGTATCCTGAAGCAACAATAACAATTGCAACACATGTGCTGGTTTACAGTTGATGTCGAAGTACATTCAAAGTGGCAGCGGAGGCGATATAGACATTTGACACTTTAACAACTAAACGATGAGTATCACAAACACTTTGTTTAACACACATGCTTAACACAATGACAAAACATATACAGAATATTAAAAAAAAAAAGAAACATGTATGACCAGAACGCGATTTGAGAATAGACGCGCTGTTCTTCTTTCGCGGAAATTCGAGTTACAATTGAAGCGAGCCCAAGAAATGTGCAAGCCAAAGGCTACCTGAAGTTGCCATCTAGTTGATATTATTTGTTTATTTCACAAACAACATCTAAAAATGCGCAAATCAAGCACTATTATTAATTAAATATGTTATTAAATGCATGCAACAATTGCTTGCAATATAAATACCGTATAATTTGTAATTTTAATAAAAAACTTATTGCATTGCAAACGTGTGGCAACTCGCTGCAGCTCAGCAATAGCTGCGACAGCTGACGACGGTACAACGAATTCGCCGTATTCCATTTTTGCTTTGGTTTCGTTTCGCTTTGTTTGCCGCCGTTGCCACCACAGCCGTTCGTCTGTGTGTGTGTGTTTGTGTGCGCGCGCTTGCGTAAGTGTGTGTGCGTAGTATTCTCAGGGTAGCAAACATTTATTTTTTTGTTAACCAAGCGAAGATCTTTTGCTGCGCATATTTGTAAGTATGTGTATAAGTATTTTTTTTCGGTTCACTTCTGCTTATCTTCTTCTTAACGACAAGCACACGCATATGCCTATACGTAAGTGTGAATTATGTACCACTTGGCTGACCCAAGGTCATCACATTAAATAGCAAAGAGCAGTGTAAGTGTAGTAAGTGTCCCGTTTGATTTTATTGCAATTTAATTATGAATTCATCTCCATAGCTGTAAAATGAGCAGTTGATAAGCAATTTTGCATGGAATGCAAAAAAAAAAACCTAAACTGGAAGCTCAGAATTCAATTATTAATTAATAAATATATGTCACACAAATATTTGTGTGGAATTCTACGAATTTGAAGGCAAAGAAAGAAAAAACAGCTGAATATGCAACTAGAAAGTACATACACATACACACAACGTTTACTGTAATTACGGTGGCCACTTCATTAAAATGTTTGCAATCAAATCTTCGAAAAAAAATTATTAATACATTTTTTGAAAACGTAAAAAAAGTAAAAAAAACAAATGTTTTATATCTATACATCGCGTTTAAACTAAAATAATGCATTATAAAAGCATTTTCTCATAACAATAGTTTCCAACAAAAAAAGTACTATTTTAGGAAAATGAGGTCCAAAGTACCAACGAACCAAAAAAAGTGTCGGTTTTGACACAAAAGTATCAAGTATCAAGTGTGGCAACCGTGACTATACTGAATCGGAAAACTCGTATGCAGTGCAAACCCAAAAAATTGGATTATTGAGGCAAATTTTCGTAAATGGCTGACAGGGCCGTGTCTAGAAAAATGTGCACACCGAGCAGAGCTTTACATATGTATATACATATATATATATATACAGTATATATAAAGTATTTTATCAAGACAATGAACCAAAGCATAAGGAACTTAATGTTAGGTAGTGGCTTCTGTATAACTGCGGAAAGGTCATTGATACACCACCCCAAAGCCCCGATCTTAATCCTATTGAAAATTTGTGGGTCTACTTGAAGAAAAAAGTGGGAAAAAGGGAGCCCAAAAGCCGTGCTGCGCTAAAAAAAAGTAATATTAGAAGAGTGGCATAAGATCCTCCTCGAATATGACGCTCAAAATTGGCCCAAAGGGGTGTCATACTAAATATTAAAATTAGTAATAAAGTTATAATTAGCTTTTAATTTTGAATTAATTCTAATAAATTACTACTTTGTGTAAAGAGTTTTTTGACAGTGTCAAAAATGTGTAAACTTGGAATTTGTTGATTATTTTGTTAAATATTTATAGTTGTGCTATTTTTCTTTTACGTACTAACTTAAAACATATTAATTTATCGTTAAGCACTAAAAAAATTCGTTATAATCATTAGAAGCCATTGGTATTTGCTTTTAAAGTTATAAAAATGATTTTTTTCAGTGTGTAAAGAGTTTCTTGACATACTGTATATGTACATATACCTTTAATTTTCGCATAACGCTGAGAGCAATTTTTATTTGCACTAAGAACCTAATTTAAGAAGCAGCATATTCGCAATACTCGCCAAAATTCAACTTAAAAACTAATATCTTATCTCTCGAAGCAGTCACCCTCCTTTCTCCATCTGCTTCTATGATAATAATCCAGTTGTGTATCATAACCACTAGGCATACAATTCAACCGGATGTCTAATTGGCAAAACCGAAAGTTGTTGCAAACTGTATTTGTATACCGTGTACCAGAGATATATTAACGTTGTGCAACAGTATGTAACAGCCAAGAGGAGGCGTAACAGACCCTTTAAAGTATATATATTCTTGATCAGCATCAATACCCGAGTTCATTGAGATGTATTGCATGAACTGCCGGACCAGATGGCTTAGTTTAAAATTTTCAATTGTCATCACTAAATATTGATAGTCGCAATATACAAATTTGAGAATCAATCAATCATATACAAGGTTTTCACTTCAGTTAATATATATTTTGTATATATTTTTAAAAGAATTTACTAGTTAGTTTTGTTTGCAGTGTATGAGCAGGATAACTTAGTGTCGAGCACACACTGCTGTAGCGTCTTACCTTTTGAATAATGTAGTGAAAAGTGTTGACTAATCTATCTTTGTTTAAGATAATTTTTGAAGTTCTACGCTGAATTGAAGTTGCTGTCCTTGAAGTGGAAAATAGGCGATATATTTCAACTGTACAGCGGATATTCGAATATCTGTGGAACTGGCAATATTTTTTTTTTCCGATCGACAGAGTCAATATCTAAGTTCAATAGTCACCTAACGAATAAAGTAAAATTATTAAGAATCAACTAATATATTTACTTTTTCAATTACTGACTCAGAGCTATATTGCTCTGTGAACATAAGATAAGGCTATTGCCCAGTGCAAGATTCATTAATTTTTACAACTTGCAATATTTCAATATTTTCTTGGATTTTTTGGCCTGTCTTCTATCAACAATCGATTGTTTTAGAACATTTCAGAATGACATTATCCAGTTCTGTGGGAACATTCCTTTGGTCATTCTTTAACTGATCAAATGTTTCATAAAATAAGGATATCAATCCTTAAGCTGTAGAGCTTTACTTAACTGTCTTTTAGGTATCTATAAGATCAACAACAGAAACTGCATTTAATACTAAAAGGGATATAATGTATTGGATTTGAATACCCTGCCCCGACTGAATAGGAAGAAGGGGGCGTGGCAGACCATTAAAACGCAAGACGATTGGATCATGTGGATATGAAGGCGTCGATCTCAGCAACTAGAAGGGTTAAAGGTTCCTGGAAATCCCTACCTTCCACCGGAAATCAAAAATGCATATTCTTGCCACATTGCAGATATTTAGAGAATACTGTAGAGGAATACCGTAAGTTTCATAAAGATTGTGCAAGCGATATAAAGATATTGATAGCGATCGCGTAGCGAAGTGCTCATATTTAGTATCAAAATACTTTTCTATAGACGGTGTTAAAGACGGTGTTACTGTCACGTCCGCTCGACTGTTGCCTGCCCGCTTATTTTTTTGTATTTTTTTTTTTTTTGTAGTTTTTATATAATCTTTTAATTTGTATTTGTACTGTGAGTACAGACATAGTTTCACATCAGAATAATCTGCTTATCTGAGTTTTTAAACGTAACTTCATCATCCATTTGGTTTCCAAACGAATTCGAGTGTTTATAAAATTTTAATTGATTGATTGTGTCTTCGATTCAGTGAACAAGTCCTCATTGCCTTAGTTAATTTAGTATCTATTTTCTTTGATTATAATACAAATTTGAAGATTATCATCATAGTAGTTCCTTGGTGTATTGTCTTTTTAAATAAATCCATTTGCTTTTTGGAAAGTTGTTTGCTTGTTCCATATGTTGTATTCTCTGTTTCCATGTTTTCACCACTTGTTATAGTTGAATTTGTCCTTATATTTGATGAGTTTTTATCACTTCTCTGCGCCATCGAGAGACAAAACTTTTCCATAATTCAATAAGTTTTTTATGTATGGTAAATATAGCAAGCGCACGCTTTCTTTTCATTAACGTGAATGTTTCTCATTTAATATTCAATACGAAAACTTTCTTTTGATTGGTAAGCAGAATGTTTGTTGCAGGTTTGAGATTTTTTACTTATTTCTTTTTTATCGTATACGGCTTATACAACTGGCACAAATTAAATGTAGAAATACAAGTCTAATTTATTGGAGACAAAAGTTTTATGTCATCTTGTAGCACATTTAATTAGCGAACTAATAAGGAATTTCAAATTGAAAAAATTAACAAAGAGCTGAAAATTGCCTGCTCAAATATTTTTGGAAAGGAAAATTATATTTTATATATTTAGTATTATATCCATAATTTTCCATAACTATGTCCTTTGGGGATGGAATACCAACATTGTTGGGCTATTCGTCCAAATTTGTATATTTGTTTTTGGAAACAGACACTTTCACATGGTTCAAATGATTTTCTATAGGGCTTAGGTCTGTGCTTTGGCACAGCTTGTCCATAACTTGAAGCTTTTCCTCTTACAAGCATTTCTTAACGATTTTAGTTGCAGGCTAAGGGTCCTTTTGTGTATAGATCTCCACTTTACAGGCATATTTTCAAATGCATATGGAGGCATTGAGTTTATTTAATTATCCAAATATTGAATACGGTTCATGTTGTCATTAATCAAGCCGAACGGGACAACCTCCTCCATGCTTAATTGTGTTTGTTGTGTATCTTGTATAAAGATACTGCTCTTTTCGAAGACAGCTTTTCCTCTCAGATCCCATTGTATTTATTTTATATTTATATTCGATTTTATTTTTCCACAATTGTGCATGTTTGACCTTGTAGACCTTTGAAGCGCATTATCGCTTCTTAAATGTTGAGCTTTGACAGATGCGGATTTGTTCTGTTTATGCGTCCAATGAGTAAAGCGTTCAATTTGTTTTCAAGAGACTAGATTTCTGGATACGTTTTTCATTATTAATCTCCACCATATTTTCTCGTGCCGACTTAAAATAGTACTTAAATGCTACAACGTACCATGATCCTGGCGATGCTGGGTGCGGTATTTTAAGACTTTGGCTTTCACTTCTTATATTAATTTGAATATGATTTACTTGGATTTGGTCTAAGGCGATGCCATTGTATACCAGTTTCTCGAACATTCCATTATTTGAGCATTCACCCGATCTTTCCGCTTCCATTTTACCACAAATTATATTAAATTTATTACAACTCCATGAAATGTACAAAAAATATTCGAAAACATGAGCTTTCTACAAAAAATATAACGATTTTTTCATTTTATGCCAATTCTGTGAGTAGCTAATATTCTTATTAATCAGAATGAAATTTACGAAAATAAAGAAAAATTAAAAACAGCTAAATCATAAAGAACACAATAAACATTATCATGCCAAAGTGTGAGAGTAAATAAATATCATTTTGAAAAATAGACAATTAAAAAAAATTAAAAGCAGTTATTATTATATTTATATTAATTAATTTAATTGTAATTCTGCTGTATGAGAATAGCGTATTCCTCTTTATCTTTTCATTATTGATTTCATTAGTTCTTGCTCAATTATAAATCTCGCAATCTTTTGTGATATTTGTGCAGTTTTTTTTTTATATTCACTTTTCTTTATATAATAAACATCAAGCTCTACTTCATCTAGAATTGTATAGACTGATCACACAGCGCATAACAGAATCACGACGAAGGAAATGAAAGATAACGCTCATAAATAAACACATACCAACACACACATACACACACGCGCTGTCGCTTGCATGTATACAATTACGGGAAGCATTTACGGTTTATGCAGAGGAGGGAAAATAATTGTAATTCTAAAATCTTAAATATTTGAAATAAACAATATATTTTGGGCTTACCTGGGATATATTATTAATAATTAATTTTCCATTTTGTTTACAAATATTTTGTGCTCACAAAAAGACGCTTACTAGAGTTCGTTATCGAGGCTGGAATGATGAAAAATTGTTGTTAGAGTGAACATACGGTGAAGTCACAGCATTTGAAATACAATTATAAGCGGGTGACGTCACAACAAGTATTTAAAATATGTATATTAGTTTAAAAAAAATATATATGTAAATAAAAACTAAATATATAAAATAAAGGATTTCACTTATAAAAATAATTAATTGTTCTTGTTAAGCTATAATTAACATATTGACGTTTGTAATTTCAAAGTTAAGTTCGCTAAACATTTTTATAAATGTACGTCTAGTGGGTCAAACAAGCTGGGAGAAGCATTATACTTTGTTCTAAGGTTCTTTTTCGTTTTCTTATGAAATTGCTTACATTAAGTGTAACAAGTGAAAAGTTTATAATGTATATAAATATATTTCATATGCAGGGGGTATTAATAGCATTTCGAATTGACAAAAAAATTATAAAACAATTATGACATTTGCACAACCTTCACGTAGTGGACCACGAAACAAGACACAAAACCGACGATCACACATGGACACACGCACACAAACACACCGAGCACAAAAGAAAAACAACGATTGAGGCGACAGCAGATAATAACGAATTCGCCGCGAATAGCTTGAGTTTTTTTTATTGTTGCTCCTGCTTTTGTTGCTCCCTTTTCATTATTAGATCATGTGGTAGTTCAGTCGCCGTCTGCCACTTCAATGGACAGAGTCGATAAGGAGGCAGAGTGTTACGCACTTCTTCAATTTGAATTTCCCTTAAGTCTCAATTTTAACCACTTTTTATTCTTGTCTCTCTTTAGCTCAATTCTTTGGCTATTGTCGAATAGTTGAAATATGGTTTCTCCGTGATTTTGTTGTTGTTTATGAATACATATAAACACAATTTTCTTTCTTTTTTTCATGTTTTGTTTCTCGTCTCTGCTTTCTTTCGTTTGCTTTGGCGAGTGATAATCAGCGTTGAGTTTGTTGTTATCTAGCCCGTGATTTTACTTGAACTGTTTTAAGTTAAATAAATAATTTATAAAAAAATTTATATTTTTTTAAAATCATTTTCATTTTATGTTTGATGTCTTGAGGGTTGGCAGAATGGGTAAATAATGAATGATAATAGTTAACTGAATAGTTAGTGAGCCCATGTAATACCAATCACATTTTAAATAGATGTTTACTTGGTTGAAAACTGCAGACTAGTTGTAATGGACAATGCCTTAATTAAGGTTAATTAAGGGACCATCTCTGTATTGGCAATATGAATAATATGATTATTTAAATATTTATGATTATATCTACAGTTTGTTTCAGTTTCAGATGATGTCCGGAAACGCCCTTTATATTTCAATGCCTCATTTAACATTTTTCCCCCATCCGAAGACAGACCTAGCAGTTTCACTTCTCAGAGTTATTGAATCCAAAATGTAATACCTCTGTTGTTTAGTGTATACTGTACATCTTATAGGCAGAATAGAGTGATTGCATTCATGTTTGCGCTTCAATCAGAAACGTTTGTTCAGCTTAATCAGAGAGAATCATTGAAACAACAGAAACTTGCAAAACGTACAATGAAAGAGAAGTGAGAATATGTTCTACATTTGTTGGTCACCGATGTCATTTGCAGTGGCGCAGTTGCTAGAGCGTTGGCACAGCATTCAAGAAATCCTGAGTTCGAGTCTCGATCGATTCCTTTTGCTTATTATTACACAATATTTTATGTTTTTATTTTCTTTCACTTTTTATAAAAAGTGTCCCAGAACATAATTTTTCACATATCTTAATTATTTTCTGTCAGTGTATCGCGATCTCGACTCTAGACAAAGCGTTTATTTGCTTATCGACGATACGCAGTGTGCTTAGTAATAAACCACATGCATAATCTTATCAAACAAGAAATTAAGACGCTTACACCTAACATTGTAAAGCGCCGACACTTATAAACACGAGCTTGCAAACTATCGATAGCACTATCGATGTATCGATAGTAAGAGCTTTCTATAAGTTTGCTTATCTGTTTAAAACCGACGTCATTCTGGAGCCTCGCCAATAAATTGAAACAAAACATTTTCCCTTATGTTCCCATATGTTTTAAAAATATAGCTATATGATTGAATAATACAGTCGTATGTTAATCATCGATGGACTTTTCTGATAGCTCAGCATGTTAATATGCTTTTATTCTCCCAAAGAAATAATTATAATTAATTTTAATTCAGATTTTGTTTTTTTATCGTCTTGAAATAATTTAAAGAACTTTATGTTCAGTAAGCTCGATATATTAAACGATAGTATATGCTCGCAAAACATCGATAGTAATGAAGGAAATCGGCAAAATCAAATCATTGACATACAAAACTTCTAAAGAGTGAGACCAGATTCCACGCAAACGAGTAATTGGTGAATACACAGGTCGCTTAAAACCCCGATTCTCTGCACGTCTCTTTATAATGTAAAGTACATTTTTTTCTTTTGATTAAATCTGATTCATATTGAATTTGACATCCACAACTTTTGAAAAGTGTGACCAGATTCAGTAAGAAAAAAAACGATGCAAAATTAGTGAATGGCGAATTTACAGATCACCGAAAAAGCCATTTTTATTTAAGTTTCCGTATACAGCGGATTTATAATTAAATGTTATTTCCAATTATTTCTCTGCTTTCTTTTCTGTCCTCAAAAACATCGGCGAGTTGATCAACACTCTATGCCAGATAAAAGTTTCTAGAATCTGAATTAAAATGCACACACACTCAAAACATAAACGCACACAACCATGATGCAAAAAGAAAAAAAAAAGCAAATGAATGAAATATAAATGGAACTATGTACACTGCGTGTGCCACAGCGAATTCAATCTTAAAGTCTACAAGTTGCTTGTGCAACAATCAATAGTAGTAAAGTCTACATTCATTGTGTAAAAGATATGTATTTGACTCACCATAAGAGAGCAGATATTAATTTCCCACAAACTTAAAGTACAAAAGTACAAAGTTGTTGCGACATTCAGGCGTTGTTGGTTATTATCTTTGCGCTACGATGCTAACACTTCTCAGGTTGGAGCACGAATGACGAAAATTGTCGACTAAACTGACATTCTCCTACGCTCACATGGTTACACCAAATGTGAGGTAGTCCCCGGTTCGTTCACGCTCATGCAAGAATTGCATTTATGACGTCCCAACAAGCTACTGTTTTGCCGTCGGTTGTTGTGCTTTCGGTGTTAGTAGATTACTTTTTTCATAAAGTTATGTCAATATTATTAATGAAATAAATGTAATAAGTATGCAATATGCAATATTAAAACCCACATTGTATCGAGTTGTCAAATCTTAGTTGAAATCGTAATGTTACCTTCACATGGTCGAACATGAAACAAGCATAGCAAATAATACAATGTCAGCTGACGTTCATACCCATATACACACAAATATATACTCGATTATATATTAAACAACACGACGTAATTCGCCACTTCAATCTGAATTCGCCGCTAAGCAGCGTGTGTAAATTGTTGTTGCTCCTGCTTTTGCTTCTTCCTTTTCGTGTGAACATTCTGCCGGTCAGTCGTTGGCTGCGTATCATACGCGCAGCAAGCGTTTGCTGCCGTTTACGCGTCAATACGTAAGCATGCACATGCGTGTTGTAAATGAGGCAAAATTAGGTTATGTAGCAGAGGAAAGGAGACATTTTATGCCCTCTAAGGTCTTTGAACGATGTTACAATGGGATTACAATAAACTGTGTGTGACTTATTAACAACCGCTTGCTAAGCGTATTATAATTATGTCTAGAAATAGCTAACGCATTTAAGTAGGCGTGGAAATAAAAAATCTATATGTATATTTTTGGTTAGGACGAAGCTATCTTTATGAAACTTGGTTCAGCTTCTTCTTTGGAATGGATTACTATATCATATATGTATGTACATATGAACATTGCTGATAATTAAATTAGAATTGAACGCATTTTATTCGATAAGTAATCGAATTCGATATAATACGAATAGAATTAACAAAACAGTTTATTAATCATGGTATATATTACATAATTTTTGATCTTATCGAATTAAGTACAAATGAATTACAACTGAGAAGACTGTATGATAGAGAAGGAGGCATATACGAACTACATATACATATATGTATGTATGTATGATATATATATGTATGTATGTGGTGTATATGTAGTAAGGTACAGTTAGAGGAGAGCTCGCACTCTCGCTTAATACTAAATACGTAAATTTTACAAAAATAATAAAGATCAATTATATTACATGTGATATACAAAAAAAAAAATGGTATTACATATATAAATATCTTATCCCTTAAGATATGTATACATATATAATAAGAAGAAGCACATTCACAATATAATATTAAGTAATTAAGGAGAAAAAAAAAAAAAACTTGTGTGTCGACAGAGATTTGTTGTGTTTAATACTACAGTCTGCTGCTCTCGGCGCCATTGTGACGTGGAACGTGAGCGGATTGGGTGGACTTCTCGTAGCCATTGTTGGACATCTGCAGATGCTGGGGCAACTGGACGGGACGTCCATTGGTGGGCAGCGACTCGTCCACACTGAAGACGGAGTTATCATGTCCGTGCATGGGACGTGCATTGAGCACAGCATCCGGATGTCCCTTCATTTGCGACTCCTGCTCCATGGCAGCCTCTGGCTTGGGCTTACCCTCCAGCAGGAAGCAGGTGATGAGGAAGAGTATTGAACCTAGGGAGGAAGGTAGATAGACATAAGTCATTTATATTAACACATTTCGAACTTTTAGAACTTACTGATGCCATAGAAGCCAGAGTAGAAGATCATGATGGAGCCGCGATAGCCCAAGATTTTGGCAACGGGATCCACAAGAATCGGCAGATTGCCGCCAATGTTGTTCATCACAAAGAGGAAGACACCAATGGTCGAAGAGCGCACACGCAATGGCACAATCTCCACAACAATGGCGAACACAATGCCGAACCACATTTCGGCAAAGAAATAGCTTAAGCCGAGTGTGATCATTGCCCACAGTGGATCAAAGTAGACGGAACCAAAGGCTGGCAGTGTCGCAATCAGTTGACTCAGTGCCAGGACAAAGGCACGTGAACGTATGCCCATTTTGGCGACAATCTTATCGGATACAACGCCACCAACGACAACACCAATGCTACCAATGCCAATGGTGACGGCAAACAGCCACCAGCCGAGATCCACATCCGGAAAGTATGTATTGTAATAGAGATCCGCATTGTAGGCGAATGTCATGCCACCGCAATGACGTATCGATGCGGCGATCATAAGCATAATCATCGCTGGACTCTTGATCACCTGCCACAAGCTAATCGGTTTGCCACTGGCCGTTGTCCGATCGCCCTCTCCGATCGCCTTACGCTCCGGTTCCCTCAATGTGGATCCTGTTAAGGCAGCAACAACTAAGGTCAACACACCGGCACCCAGATAACACACACGCCAGCCCATATTGAAGAAGTTCAGCTTGGTGATGTAACGACCCACGGGAAAGGCAATGCCATAGCCTCCATAGATGCCCCAATTGAAGATGGCCATAACCAATGCACGCTTACTCTCCGGGAATATGTCCGACATGATGCCCGTTGCCAGTGGATTACAACCAGATTCTCCGGCCGCCATCACCATGCGTAGCAACACCAGATGCCAATACTGTTTGACCGTACCCTGCAGCAGAATCGCAATGCCAAAGATCACCGTACAGACGGTCAACATCTTTACGCGATTGTATTTATCAGCCGCGAAACCCATGAAGACGCCAGCGATGGTGAACACCAATATGAATGTGGGTCCAGCAAGGATCTGATAATCGATGCCCAACCCATTGTAATTCCACTCGCAATATCCGGTACCATTCATGTCCAGCTTGTAACAGCTTGTCTCGTTCTTTACCTCGCCGCATTGCGTTGTCAGCTCATGACGATTGAACATGCTGTTGTTCTGCTGACATGCATGATCGCCATAGTCCAGCTCAATGGCCGTCTGCTTGGACGTAACGCCAATCAAATAATGCCCCAGCTCGCCCAGGATATAACCAATGGTCAGTATGCCCAGGACGTAGGCATTGTAGAACCCACTCAGCTTCTCCAGAACTGGTATCATCGTGACTAAAGAATGAAGAGATAGATAGGAGAATGAGTTGAATATCGACTGTGACTGGAATTCCCTGTTGTGGAAGATGGAGATGCTTGAGAGTTATTTGTGATTCCGATTCATGTTCCCGCCCACTCTGGGTGATGAAGATAGGATTTGTCTATCGATTGTAATGTAAATTTATAGTCCCTCTCCCTATAGAAGAAAATGGAAGGAAGAGGAAAGACTTCGAATAGCTCTCTATAGTTTAAGGAGGAAGGAAGAGCAGATTCATGAATGGAAGGAAGAGGAAAGACTTCGAATAGCTCTCTATAGTTTAAGGAGGAAGGAAGAGCAGATTCGTGAATGGAAGGAAGAGGAAAGACTTCGAAGAGCTCTCTATAGTTTAAGGAGGAAGGAAGAGCAGATTCCTGAATGGAAGGAAGAGGAAAGACTTCGAATAGCTCTCTATAGTTTAAGGAGGAAGGAAGAGCAGATTCGTGAATGGAAGGAAGAGGAAAGACTTCGAATAGCTCTCTATAGTTTAAGGAGGAAGGAAGAGCAAATTCCTGAATGGAAGGAAGAGGAAAGACTTCGAAGAGCTCTCTATAGTTTAAGGAGGAAGGAAGAGCAGATTCGTGAATGGAAGGAAGAAGAAAGACTTCGAATAGCTCTCTATAGTTTAAGGAGGAAGGAAGATCAGTTTCTTAAGTATAATTTGTGACTTGAATTCATGTTGCCGCTCTCTTTGGTTGAGGACGAGAGTAAGAGGTAAGACTTGACTATCGATTGTGATGGATTAATGGATTCATATTCCCTCTTTCTATACATAAGGATTGACTATCACTATCATATTTGCTCTTTCTACATGTTGAGGAAAACAGAAAGTGTAAATAGTTGCCTATCGCTTGAGATGTGAGCTTATATGTCCTGGCCCTATAGTAGAGGAAGGAAGGAAGGTAGAGGGAAGACTTTAAATTGTTTTGAGATTAGAGTTTCTCTCTCTATATTCGAATGAGGAGGTAAGAGGAATTTGAGTTCATATTCCCTCTCTGTATAAAAGTGAAAGAAGAGCCGTGGATAAACTTGACTATCAGTTGTTATAAGTGAAGAAGAACTTTAAAATACGTTGGGATCTTCTTGTGTTATGATTTCATGTTCCATTTATCTAGAGTTGAAGGACAAAACAGGCGTGGCGTCACTATAATTTGGGTTCATAAAATGAGGACGAAAGAGGAGTTTCTTGAGGAGAAAAAGATTTGAATGTCGCATTTGTTCATATTTTACCCCTCTGTATAGTTGAGGCAAGAGGAGTATTTTGAGTATCATTTGTGATTTATGTTCCTATTCCCCCCCATTGCTATAGTTAAGGGAGCAGGTAAATCAATCAAAGTTGCAAACATACATAAATGATAATCAAGCATCGCGACAACAAAGACAAACAATCGCATAACGTCTTATTAATGAGCCATGTCAACTTCCCTGCTGTCACCTCACAAGGCAATCAAAATGTAATTGATCCAAAAAGATCTAAATCGTGACATGAATCTCAAGTATTCGCCATAATTCTTAACTGCAACTGAAATGAAAGTGAAGGCGTTTCTCGTGGCGTATACGTGATGTGAGCTACAATTACTCTAATGCATTGCAAAGCTTTGGCATTACAGAAAACGTTGAGCTTTTTATTTTTTTAAGCAAAGACACGCACCTTAGACGAAGCTTACAAGTTAAGCTACTGCTTAAGATAGGCTTGTAACTTGTAAGTCACTGTAGAGTATCTGTCAGTCGTGTTCCACTCAATATGACGTTGCATTCTCATCTGAGACATAGGTGAAAGGCGTTTGTTGCACTCTAAATACGTGAATGCGTTCGTCGCCCCAAGGCAATTATCGGGCGGAGTCGTAACTTTATGTATTTTTTTTTTTTGATTTATAACTTCATTTGACCACATAACGGAAGTATCTTAAACTTTGGTTATAGATAAATAATAGGCTACGCAAGCATATTGACAAGTTCAATTTATGACAGAGCAATCAGTGACCTGCAACTTCCCGCATTGCAATTAGATCGAAGAAACCGCAAACAAAACTATCAATTAGCAATTAAGTAAGGTTTCAAGGCGAGTCTGCTCGACTTGAATGTACTCTGCAGCTGCTGATTTCGCTATATATAAATGAATAGTTTAAACTATTTAAATGAAAATATAAAATATAGCTGTGAATGAAGTAGCTGAAGCTTAAGCTTAAACTCGAATATAATTTAAATATAAAATATCAAATAATGCATTAAAGAGCTCTGATGAGTCTGTTCGACTGGCCGTTACTCTGGCCTGCAGTCTGAGCTGCTCTTTGCTACTTAGACTTTCAAATGTCAAATAAACGTGCTGAAGTTGAAAGATATAATAAGATAATAATATACCCAATATTAATGCACTTTTAATGGGTACAAGCTAAGGAATACGCCCCATAAAAAATAAACACAACAACAACAGAATCTAATGGCTTGCAAGCTGGCTAAATCAATTTTGGCAAAGTGCCATTAAGCCAACAAATGTGCTCAGATACGTTTGGAGCTCGACTGGAGGCGGCTTTAAGAGAATTTCTCATTGTTTGTTGTTGTGGCTGTTGTTGTTGTTGTCTTTAATCAATCAAATTTCAAGTTAATTTAATTGCTGTGCTGTGCTTTTGGCTAACGCGCATTGCCAGCCATTTGGCACCTTGCCTAGATACAAAGATACTTAGATATTTAGATGCTTGGATACTTGGATACTTGCGTATCCGTAACTTTTACATACTTGGTTGCTTGGTTGCTTGGTTGTTTGGTTGTTTGGCTTGATTGACAACGTCCAAGGTTGTCGGCTGTTTGGCCAACACAGGAACGAAATGTTCAGAACAATGAACCGTCAAGGTTGAGATATAAAGATACAAATGTATCTTATGTGGTATTTTTAACATTATTCATTATGTCTATCTATCTATCGAATCGACCGACACCTGCACAACATGAGGAGAGCTAAATATATTATGGAAAACCAAACTCTAAGAATGCGGATGCTCAGACAATATCGAGACATAACCAGTTACCGGGGCGTTACCTATGTTGGGTATTACGACAGCTTCCGAAATTGAAATTATGTATGCCACAATTGATTGTCGAGGCGTGCTAACACGTTTTCTGTGCCATTATGGCCAACAACACATTATGGCCATTACTTGTTGTTGTCATACTGTAACACTTGACCATTGTCATCTGTTACAATCATTGCAAACCCTTCATAACTGCACATTGAATACCTGTAACATGTTTTGAGCCAACTCAACTCAAATTCAAGTCAACTCAGCTTAACTTGGCTCATTCATATGCCAAGCTCTTTAAGCGCGCCTTCACATCACACGTTTCAAGTTCATCAACCAAATGAACTAAATAAACTTTCAACTAGTTCCATATTTTAGGCTAGTAAAAGTGTTTGGCATTAACCTCTTTGGCTTAAGCATAGATTTCATTTATTAAGCACATTTCAATAAGCCAAGAAATTAAAGAACAAGTTCAACTGATTCAACTGATTCATCTGACAGTCTAGCAAAATAGTTGTATATTCAATGTTACTTAATTGGCTTTAATTTGTATAATAATATATGATTTATATAATTTCGTTTTAAAAGTGCTAGAAAGTTCATTGGGTTTATTGATTCCAGCTGCTTCAAGTGTTCATTTGGTTCATTCTTTTAAACTGCTTCATTCTTTCGAACATTTTTCAACTTGTCATTCAGTTATTTCCTTCATTCTTTAAAACTGTTTCATTTATTCATTTGGATCATTCATTCAAATTGATTCATTCTATCGAATATTCTGCAACTTTTTATTTAGTTCTTCCCTTCAAGCTGCTTCTACTGTTCATCGAGTTTATTCTTTGGTTCATTCTGTAAAACAGTTTCATTTGTTCATTCTATAAAACTGTTCGATTTGTTCATTTGGTTCATTCTTTCGAACATTCCTCAACTATTTATTTAGTTCTTTCCCTGTTCATTGGGTTCATTGGTTCAACTGTTCATCGAGTTTATTCTTTAGTTCATTTATTCCAACTTCTACATTTGTTCATTTGGTTCATTCTTTAAAATATTCTGCAACTTTTTATTTAGTTCTTCCCTTCAAGCTGCTTCAACTGTTCATCGGATTCATTGCTTCGAGTTTAATCTTTAGTTCATTCATTCAATTCGCTTCAGTTGTTCATTTGGTTCATTCGCGTTCATTGCTTTAACTGTTCATCGAGTTCATTCTTTAGTTCATTCATTCAATTCGCTTCATTTGTTCATTTGGTTCATTCGCGTTCATTGCTTTAACTGTTCATCGAGTTCATTCTTTAGTTCATTCATTCAATTCGCTTCATTTGTTGATTTGGTTCATTCGAGTTCATTCTTTAGTTCATTCATTCAATTCGCTTCATTTGTTCATTTGGTTCATTCGCGTTCATTGCTTCAACTGTTCATCGAGTTTATTCTTTAGTTCATTCATTCAATTCGCTTCTTTTGTTCATTTAGTTCATTCGCGTTCATTGCTTCGACTGTTTATCGAGTTTATTCTTTAGTTCATTCATTCAATTCGCTTCATTTGTTGATTTGGTTCATTCGCGTTCATTGCTTTAACTGTTCATCGAGTTCATTCTTTAGTTCATTCATTCAATTCGCTTCATTTGTTCATTTGGTTCATTCGAGTTCATTCTTTAGTTCATTCATTCAATTCGCTTCATTTGTTCATTTGGTTCATTCGCGTTCATTGCTTTAACTGTTCATCGAGTTTATTCTTTAGTTCATTCATTCAATTCGCTTCATTTGTTCATTTGGTTCATTCGAGTTCATTCTTTAGTTCATTCATTCAATTCGCTTCATTTGTTCATTTGGTTCATTCGAGTTCATTCTTTAGTTCATTCATTCAATTCGCTTCATTTGTTCATTTGGTTCATTCGCGTTCATTGCTTCAACTGTTCATCGAGCTTATGCGTTGATTCATTCTTTCAAACTGCAACTGCTTGGTTCACTTAAGTTATTCTTTCGAACTGCTTGAACTGTTCAACTAGTTCAATCTTTCCAACTTACCGCAACAGTACAAGACGCTCGCCAAGATGTCGCAATTGAACTGAAAGTACCAAAAGCCGACAAACTGAGCTGGCAGTGAAGTCACAACGCTGACAGCTGCGTTACCAGGCACATTTCAATAATTCGCGTTCAATGTCAAGGCAAGCGAAACGGTAAACGGTACTCGCCACTCGGCACGGATCTTAGCCAACCAAAAAAAGGAAAAAAAACCGGATCATAAACAAACAACGCAACGAAGTTGATGCGTGACTTGAATGGATTCAAAATGATTCGTTCACTCGCTGCAAATGAGGCGAGCAACGAGTGCAGGCAGCGCTTTCTTTGGCAAGGTCAAGTTGAGGAGTAACGAGTGGCGAGTGGCGAGTGGCGAGTAGCGTGCGGCGAGTGTCAAGTTTAATAGCTGCTTTTGAAATGCATTGAGGCGTTAAATTTTTGATACGCTTCCCAAACCAAAACAATAACAACAACAATAACAAATAAATAACATAAACAAATTGCGCTCTTTAATGTCTTTTTAATGCTAGACGATGTCGAACAATGAATTGAAAATTTGCAAATTGCTTTACCGAGTCCGACAACGAATCAATAATTTGCATTTAATTAGCGCACCCCAATGCAATTAATAAGGCGTTTATTATTGTTATTGTTTGCTCTGTAATAACTGTAACTCAAATGTGCCAACTTACATAACTACGTATCTACGTTTTCATGGTTTTCATGGTCTATTCCAATTACAAATATAACAATTATAATGGCATTGCTTGAGCTACAGCTTTGATTATTTGGCATACGTGTAGTTGAACATGTCTTCTTTTTTTGTTCTGCATACTTCATGATGTACAACTGTCAGTTACTTAAATGAATGCATAAATTATATAACTACAAGTTACTGGGTATTTCTAAGACGCTCTCAAGCAAAGTATTGTTTTTTCCCCTGTGGTTAATCACTTTAAAAGGATATTAATAAGCACAAACCCAAAAAAAATCAATGTAAATGTAAACTGCTATGAATTACAGAGTATCTGCTAGTCGTGCTAATTTTGTGTTTTCATTATCATTTGTTTTCGGAGCACTCCAAAGGTAAAACGTCCAACATTGCGCACAACACGGACAATAAATGATTATATATAAGCTACAGGGTATCTGCTATTCGTGCAGTCGCAACGCTAGCAATGTCACTTTCAATTTGCAACTCATGCGATTGCATACAAAATACAAAATTACAAAATTATGACCACGAATCGACTGCATTTGTACCAAAAATGAGGTACAGGGTATCTGCTAGTCGAGCTGTGTGAGTATTTTGAATTTAAGACTGTTCCGAGGCAATAACGAAGTCCAATTATCAAATATAGGTTACAAAACGTACAAAATACGATCTAATAGAAATTACAGGGTATCTGCTAGTCGTGCACGTCCAAGCATAGTTTCACTTCTTTTAATCGCAACTGTTGCTGGCCCATACGGCATGCAATATGCTTTAAAGATACCACAAATATAAACATACATGAGCTACAGGGTAACTGCTAGTCGCATACTTACAATTAATGACTGACTTGAATAAATTCACAAGTGCTTTGAGTGCAGTTTAAACATAAAAAAAGAGTTAAACAGTTGCCATAAATTGACTGAAATCGGTTTGAGTGCAATTGTAGGGTATGTGCCAGTCGTGCATTATCAATGTGGGTCAGTTGGCCACAGTTTATGAGCTCTGAAATTTGGTGACAACTACACAGATAATTTGTCCATGTCATTGGCTATGTAACTGTGTGGCAATCATTAGATAGACGACATTCTCCACAATTTTGCAACCCACACAAGTTGTTGCACTTGCCGCACTTGTCACATGCAATGCCACAAGCAACAACAACAACAATGACAACAACAATAACAATAGCAGCAGCAACAATTGAAACTACAAGCATAACTATTAAAGTTATGAGGCTGGACTTCAACTCGAGACTCGTTGACTTGCATATGTTCGTGACAAGATTGGACCAAGTACAGACCACACACAGATACACACACACACACACACACACACACACACAGCTAGAGCTCTGTCCAAGCCAGGCCAAAATCACTTGACTGCTCACAGTGCCAATCGCATTCACATTCGTTTCTAAACAAAACGTGACTAATATGAATACGCCCAAGTTAACATGCTTAACATATATAAGTATATAGATATATACATATATATGTATATACATATATATATATATATATATACATACTCAGGGATATCACCTAGCTAGAGCTTACAACTATCTCACTCTACGTTGTGACATTCACTTGTTGCAGAGCAACAACTACTTAAATAGTTCCTTATTAAACTCCAATATCGAAGCTCAAAAATTACCTGGATAAATACAGTCGATAAGACTACAGTCGACAGTACCTGTACATACCCTGTACAGGTTTCTATACTAAAAGTATTTTCATAATAAGTAATTTGCTTGTAGATGTTTAAAAAATTCTCTTTTGAAACGCTCATCTAGCATATGACTTCATTGCTTGCTTATAGCAGCCAGCTTTTGCTTATGCGCACGTACTGCATCAAAAGCTGAGTGCTATGTCATTTCATTTACATTGGCACGCATCGCAGTCGTGCGCTATCTCGCTCGCACACACGTGCTGCCCGCAAAGCGCAACGATTCAATGTTAAAATTACTTTTATCTATTATCTGATTATCTTTCTTATTTATGAACCAATCTTGATGAAACTTTCAGCAAAGATATCGCAAATCTAACATAAACTTGATCTGGAGACAGTATACAGGTAGTTTCGTGCCACATTTGGTGTCTCTAGCTCTTATGGTAGCTGAGAGCGACGCGTTCATGCAGACAGACAGACAGGCTATTGATACTGATCAAGAATATATATACTTTATAGAGTCTGTCACGCCTCCTGTTACATACTTTTTGCACAAATTTAATATAGAACTGTACAGGGTATACAAATATGAAGAAATCTCTTTTGTAGCCTCAACTGAGTTGAAGGAGAATTAACATAAAAAAAATATATTATATTATTAAGAATCTTTAAGCTTAACTAACTTGAATATTAATACTTTATTCAATTTACAATTTTTCTCAGTATCTTTCCCACATATCTTTAAAGTCTCCGACATAAACTCAAGTTCCATATATTTATGTGCTATCTTCAATCTATAAAGAATGGTTTATCTCAATTATCTTGATTATCTCAAGTTGTGGAAGTCTTAGAGAAGTCTAAGACATAAGCGAAGCCATAACAAAGTTTTATCTTTGCTTTAGCCTAGCGCATCAGTCAGATCAGAGTTATAGATCGACTGCATAAAGGGTTCAGCTCTGCTTAGCTATTATATGTGAGTTTTCACGACCTCAAGGATGTCTTTAGGGAAGTCTTAGAGAAGTCTGCAATTAAGGTACATAAGCTGACTCTCAACTATGCAAGTTTTTCCCTTGAGTTCATCTTTGCTTAGCTCTTATAACTGAGTTGCCATGACCTCAAGGAGGTGCCAAGGAAGTGAGCAACTATGCATACATTTGCTGAGTCTTAACGTTGTACATATAGCTGACAAGCTTATACATAGTACTATCCATAATATCATTCATCATTTAGATTAAATCTTTAGTTAAACCTGGCTTGCATAACAAGTTGAGCTCTTTCCTTGGCTTTTGCTTGGCTACCCCAAGGAAGTCTTGGCGTAGTCTGCAAATAAGGCTACTTCAAGCTTAACTAGCTGGCTTTACTAGTTCTTTCGCTGCGTTGTGTTAATCAAGTGAAATTAAATCTATAGATAGAGCTTATTTATATCAATAGAATATTAAGTTAATATATAAGACTTCCTTAGAGCTCTTATGACTCACAGAAACTTGGCAAAGAAACTTCCGATACTTGCGATACTTTGCCAAGTTTAGTTGAACCTCAACTTAGTACTACGTGAACTATGCATATTCTATTCTCTTCTTGCATCGATATAGTATATGCTGAGTCACTCTAACGGCCATTGACAATCGGAAAAACACAAGTGATAATGCCCATTTCCTGAAGCCAACAGCCCCAGAAAGCTACATAGACGTCGCCACGTTGTTGCTCTAATAATTGGGCTCTTCAAGTGCCTGCCACGTAATCGCAAAGCGATTGTCACTCAAGCACACAACGCGACTCGCTGCTTTTAGCCAAGATATTAGCTAACTTGGCTAAAAATGCGGTTTAACATTGATTCAACTCCCTGCCTGGCTGTTGTTGTCCCACCACGCGACACTTGCATTGTAACCGCAGTCAAGGTTAACCGGCGGCTGCTTTGGCTGCATTGTCTGCATGCGGTGTGTGTGTGTGTGTGTGTGTGTGCTGTGGTGTAAAGAGGGGAGGCGGCTAACGTTGAAGCTGGCAATGCGACACCGTTGCATGCAAATTAAAACCAACAATAACAACAATTTGCAAATTGTTTTATTTGAATTGAATGAGAGTGCTTGTTGTTGCACACCAGGTGGCGCTTTTATCAATGCAACACAGTTGCATGCGAGAAGATTCCGTGAATAAATCTTTATTAAATCAAAGCGACAGACCAAAACCATCAAGCAGGTGTCCAACTCAACTTGGCTTAACTTAACTTAATTAATACACAAAACGAATTAACAGCCACTTAACAAGTTGACTTCCCCTCTCACTCTGGTCCCCCCCCCATCCCCGCCCACACACTCCATTCTCTTGGCTAATTAGACTCTTTAGACTCTCGAGTCTCGCGTGCAGCATTTGTTGTCGCTTTTGCTCAAGCTGATCAGTTATAGGTTTTTCTTATCAAATCTAAATATCTCTATGTCTCTCTCTATAAAGAAAATACCTTGGGCTGATTGATTGATTGATAGAGTGATTGATAGACTGATTGATGGCATGAATTATAGCTAAATCCTACTTAATCTTTAGACATTTGGCATAGAGAAGTGTTTGTGCTGATAAAGCGATTGATTGTTTGATTGATTGATTGATTGAGTGCTTGATAGACTAATTGTTGGCTGGAGTGCATGAATTATAGCTAAACCCTACTTAATCTTTAGATATTTTGCATAGAGAAGTGTTTGTGCTGATAAAGCGATTGATTGAGTGCTTGATTGATTGATTGATTGATTGATTGATTGACTATGATTGACAGATAGATTCGATTAATTACGAGTAAATCAACATTAAGATTCTCTCTCTATAATTGAATAACTTAAAGGCTAACAGATTGATTGACTGACAGATTGACTGATTGACTAACTGAGATTGAGTGTTTGACTGATGGTTTTTATGAATTACGGATAAAGCAACAACATCATCTCTATCTACATATAAAGAAATTTCCTTGGGCTGATTGATTGAGTGATTGATTAGGCGATTGATAGATTGATTGCATGAATTAAGGCTGAAATGTATTGGCCGCATTTACTGATTGAGTGATTTACCATCTCTCTTCATCTCCATCTCTTCTGTCTTTTTTTTTTTTTTTTGCTGATTGAATGACTGATTGACTGTCTGATTGATTAGATGTTTTCCAGTACTGAATGTTTGATAGATTGATTGGATGATAATTAAACGATTGATTGGCTCCATTATGACTGAATTCTTTGCAAAGAATACACTTTGTGCTGCTCCAATGACTGATTGACTATCTGATTGAGTGACTGACAGATTGAATGCGGATTGCCCCATAATAATAACAACTACTGGAACCATCGAGCAATCCAACCAACTTTCTGGCATATGTAAACAGGCTAATTGAAGGGGGCGGATTGCAGCTGACAAACGCCATGCTTTAGACCAGTTTAGACCATAATAAATGTGAAATCAAACCGGAAAATAACCAAATGTGTCATACGTGTCCGACTCTGACTCTGACTGTGAATCTGAATCTGATCAATAAGCAGCTGAATTAAATTGTTGGTCAAGCAAAAACAATATTCAAATTATGGTTAATCCCCGGCAGGAAACAATTTGCGTAACACAAAATACAAAACAACAAAAATGATCTTGACTTAAATTTTTCATATTGATATTTAAATGATCTCATGATCTTGGGCCAAAAAAAAAAAAAGAACTTCATAAGTGGAAAGAAAGAACAAATGTATGATCAATGATATTTTGCATATGATGAACGATCTTTCAATGATCTTGTTACTATCTATCACATATATAAGAGCATTTAAATGGGAGTGCGATCTTTTCAAAGTGATCTTTTACTTAGAAACTCTTGGCACTCCCACTTCAAGAATGTTCTTTCTTCAGATGCAACTTAATATGCAGACATCTTTCATATTGTTGATCAAAATGATCAGCCCTATCTAAAAGTACTTGAAGCAAGAAATTAACGATCTTGATGATCTTAATTGCACTTTCCAGTTGATCTTTCAATGATCGTGTCACTATCAAGACTATGAGAGTGAGATCTTGCCAAAGTGATCTTCTAATAGAGCAAATTTCGACTTAGAAACTTCAAGAATGTTATCTTCCTCATAGTTAGCTGATCTTCTAATCAGCTAATCACACTCTTCTCTTAAAGAGCCTGAAGAAAGAAATGAACGATCTTGACGATCTTGCAAGTGATTCTGTCAGCATAATCTACTTTAGAGTTGAGCTTTCAACGTTCAAGTCACTTTTTATGCTCTTATAATCAGAGTATTAAAAGAAGACATCAAAAGAATACTGAGTTATTGCCAAGTGATCTTGAAAGTGATCAAGAATGTTTTCCATATGGGAACTGATGAACTTAACATACTCTGCTAATAAAAAGAACTTATGGAAAGAAAAGCGAAAGCATCTTAACATCAGAAAACCAAGCGAAACTGTACATTCAATGTGATCTTGTCTAGGTCTAAGTAGTTAGATCATTTTGTTGTAGAATGCATATGTAGAATGCCACTTAGAATGGGAATGTTCAATAATGATCAACAGAGAAGGGAGAAGACAGTTGATCATGCTGTCCAGCAGCAGAGTGAGAGGGAGAGAGAGAGAGGGGAGAGTGAGAGAGATGAAACTAGAAATGGTTAATGTTATAAAGTTGCATTCATCATGCAGTTGAATGTCGTGCACACGTGGCAACCCTAATATGCAAACGATGGCAACAACTGCTAACATCTGGTAACTAAGTAGTTACTAGTCCAAAGAGAGAGAGAGAGAGAGAGAGGAGGCAGGGAGAGAGAGAGAGGCAGGGAGAGAGAGAGAGGCAGGGAGAGAGTGAGATGTAGCTTACTTATAGGGAGGTTAATTGCTTAAATGCTTGACATTTGCATAAATTTATAGTTAAGATGTGTGATTCGAGCTTAGCAAAAACCAGAATACAAGAAGAGAGAGACGTATGGCTGGTGGAAGAGTGGGGAGGAGGAGGAGGGGGGTTAGAGATAGAGTAAGGGCAAGTTCAAAGAAGAAACTGCACAAATTGCCAGTCATCGTGTTGAAAATGTATCTGACATTTAACTAGTTTGTATCGCAGCTGGATCAATGAGTCGATCACTTGATCACTTGATGAGTCGCTGCTTATATATATATATATATATTTATATATGTGTGTTTAACCCGAATTACGGGTAATTACATCGTCTGCGCTTGTTCCACAAATGCAAATCAAGGCGGACGACAATAATCAAAACAAGAAAGCTCAACTTAGTATCTGAGTAACTGTGTAGCTTTGAGATGCCGCATCATAAATACTCTAAAGATTCTATTTAAATATCACAAAGATATCAGAGTTTTCTTTATGCTTTGCTACGCGCAAAAGTATCTATAAATAACTCTGAGATGCTATACATACATTGCATGTAACTGTGTGTTAAAGTATCTTTGAGATAACTTTAAAGAACTGCTAAAGTGTCTGAGTATTTGAGTAAATTCACTAAAGCTGCAGTTCATTAATCTATTTGATATCAAAGTTTCGTCATCTAGTATCTTTGTAGAGGCTGAGTAAGTTAGCCTTGATCGCTTGTGAAGAGTCTTTTAGTATCCTTAAGATACTCTTAACTATGAGATACTCTTAACTATAGTCTGCAAGTTAAAGTATTTGCATATCTTTGAGATACACTTGAGTAATAAGCTTAAGTATCCGAGAGTCACTAGAAACGTTAACTATGCATCGTACATCGTTGTATCCTCGTATATTGCTCCGAGTATAAGATCTGTAAAGTATCTGAAGTCACTTAGATCGTTAACTGTGAGATGACGTGTCTTCTGGTAACCCTAAGATACTGCCAACTGCAAGTATTTCCCTAAACTGTTTGAGAAAGTAACTGAATATCTTTGAGATACACTTGAGTAATTAGCTTAAATATCTTAAAACTATGACTCTTACATCGCTGTATCCATGCTTTAAAGTATCTGAATATCTTTGAGATACACTTTAGTGTTCGCTTAAGTAGCTGAGAATCACTACAACTCTTAGCTAAGAGATACAGATGTGCTCTTAGCTGACGAACATAACACAACTGATCTCTGGCAATTTGTCAGATAAAGTAACTATCTTTGAGATACAATGACACTCATTGTCTCTATGAAAAACGTACCGAAAACTGTTAGATAAAGTAGCTGAACGTCTGTAAGATACAGTTGAGTGTTGGCTTACGTATCTGCGTGTATCTGAGTGTCACAGATAAACTGTAGGCTTAAGGATAGAGCTGTCAGATAGCCCATCTAAGTAAGACACTCTTAACTAAAAGTATCTCTGAGATACTTTTCAATATTAGCCTAATTAGCTGCAAATGACAGCAACACCTAAAGCCATCAGCCATTAGCTCATCTACGAATCGAAAAAGTATCTCGACTGACTGTCGCTAGCCTTGACTGTCAATTGTCCATTGTGATTATAAAGTTATAAAGCCCAGAGTAAGTGTATAAGAACTGAGACATCGAACTCGGCTTGGCAACAAATCAGAAAAACAAAGATATTAATTATATTTAATTATTATGTAATTGCTTAGAGTATAAAGTGAACAGCTGTCGCTGTATCTGAGTCTGAGTCGGTGACTGAGATTGTGGCTGGGCCTTTGGTGACCGGGTCAATAAATTAACGATAAATACACCACGATTGTCATATATAGTTAATGAACAAAAAAAAAAAAAAAAAAGGTGAGTGCTCTGTGTGTGGAACTAGAAGTCGCTTGTTATGTATATTTTGTTGTCTAATTGGAAATGAGTCGAAGATAATTATGACACCTGTGCTTGCCACAAAGTGGAGAGTGTGCTTAATGATCTCAATCTCAATCGCAATCTCAATCGCAATCGCAATTTCAATCGCTATCTCAAGCAGCTGCGAAAGTAAAAGGTATTTCAATGTGTACAGTCAACCGTAACTTAATTAACAATCTAATATCATATACAATTCCCGTCCTGACGCCCCTTTCAAATTCAATATTGTCACTCAATAGTTGTGCACATTCTCAGTCACATATCAATTCTGTATGAATGCAAAGCGTAACCTTTGATTGATTTCTCAATTCAACGCGTTGTTCTAGTTTTCTGCTTTTGTTTTGCCTTCTGTAATCAATTCCCTTCCTGCCACATTCTTATCTTTGATTTGCCACTCAACATTTAACATTCCCATTTATCGATATCGCGCGTTGTTCGCCTTAAAAGTTGATCGAAAATTCTAATTAAAACGCTTTGTGTCATTTCGCATTCTGCTTTAACAACTTTTGCTCATTGTTCATTTCATATGCAGACTATCAAATTAACAACTATTGTTCAGCAAGTACAATGTTATTAATCGATATCGACCGCATCGATAGTCAACCAGTTATTTCTTCCATTCTCTTCAATTACTTTGACTATTCCATCTAAAGCAGCGTGCCAAAGTTCTATTACACAATCGAATATAATTCAACTGCACATAATCGATAAATCTATCGCACTACTATTTCGATAATCTACATGTAAATTCCCTTCTTCTCTATCATTTTTGCTTCTTAAATTGACAATTCATTTCTTACTTCAAATATACAACTGATTTCGGACAACTGAGCGTTATCGATAGATTTATCGTACTAAAATTGCGAAAAATCACTAGTTGTTTACACTTCTTCTCTATCAGCTCTGCTTCTCGATCTGTCAGATAATGCTTTACATTTTATATTCGATTGATTGCCTTCAGCTGACCGTTATCGATAGACATTCCGAAATTATATATCAATAATATATAACATTTTTCATATGATTTTAAATCATTTATCGCACAGAGACTTTAATGCATTTATTATATATTTGATTTCTTTCAAATCATAGTTATCGATAAATGTATCGCACTCAAAACTCGATAATACACTATATATTTCACATTCCCTTCCATCATTTATGCTTATCCACATTTTATAACACTCATATCGAACATATCACTCAAATGATTGTTATCGATAAATATATCGCATTAATTATCGTTACTGTAGTATGTCATTAACTTACTTCTCGATCAATTCTACTTAAGCATCGCACAGACAAGTGCCATACAAACGACATCGATAGATTTATCGCACTTGCATTTCGATAATACATAAGCTAATTTATATTCTCAACAATCAGCGTAATCTGCCAATGAATTGCCAATAATTTCACAGATTATTTCATGCTAAAATTGAAATTATATATTAAATCGATAATACATTTGTAAATTTCACATTGCATGATGTCTTACACATCTATTATACAAATGAAATTATCATCCATATAAATTATGAATCAAATGTTAATCGAATGCCGTCACACACACACACACACACACAGCACACAAATGCACTGCAATACCTAATGAATTACAATTTCAATAATGTTCGTGACACCATCTCCAATTGGCACTTGGCAAGTGTGTGGGAAGAGGCATACAAAATTTGCGATTTATATTTATCGCTTTTTTTTTTTTTACTCGTATTTCGATAAATGAATACCCGTTTAAATGATGAGATAAATAAAGACATTCGTTTCTGCTCAAATAACATTTATATTTCTCACAAATTGTCTGTCAATTCATTTGACTTCTGTGCGCTTCGCTGAAGATTCATGCTGCTTTCGGTTTCTCTATTCTATAGTCGAAATTTCAAAGCGAAACAATCGATTTTAAGCCCTATACATACATAGTTCTAGATGTCTGTTAAAACTATTCTAATAATTGAAAAATTATACATAAAGAGAGAAAGAGTATTTCCAGTGTCTGCAGCATACATCGTAATACTTTTAGTTGCACTTGCATTTCAAAAGCTTTCAACATTTATCGATAGCTCTAGACATGTTCTAATGCTGTTCTGAAAATTTCACAACGATCCATAAACAGATGGAAGCTGCAGTAGAGTACTTCTTAGACTATATATGATTCGCAATGGATACATAATACTATCAGTTTCTCTTTAT
Organism: Drosophila funebris; assembly: GCA_018901825.1. Lineage (NCBI taxonomy): Eukaryota > Metazoa > Arthropoda > Insecta > Diptera > Drosophilidae > Drosophila > Drosophila funebris. The sequence continues at coordinate 110,098 of JAEIFK010000455.1, read as the reverse complement.
TAATTTCTGAAATTATTTCAAATACAATTTTGATAGAAAAATAATCGACTTTAAGAATTATTTATAATTTTTCCAGGTTTTCTTCAACTATTCTGAAATCGTTTAGAGTATTTCTTAGTCTCATTTACTGAAAATTGTTGGCATTTTGTCTGGGCTTCCGGCTGATAAGACGCTTGTCATCATATTACACGAAATTTGTCAACTATTTGTTTGAGGGTGGGGGCGTGTCTGAGAGAAGTTCAGAGTGCTTCTCCCATTTCATACGCAGGCAGATTGTCATTAGCAATTTGTGTACAAGTTTGTTGACTTCAGACAATGTTGAGGCAAATATTGAACAATAAATACAACAAATATAGTTATGTAACCTACGTTTCCATGTGTTCCTCTCTCCCTCTCTCACTCTCTCACTCTCACACACTTTCTCTGTGCCAACTGCTTAGAATCGTAACGTATCGATATCGATACTATAGCAATATCATTAGATATTAGTTTGCAATCGAATGATCAATAGCTCAAGACAAGTTATGAGGAGGAATGATCTCTCTGTGTTGATCTTTGAACTTCAGTTGGCTTCAACGATTCATTTACTAAGCTTTCTGTTCATTTACATTGCCTAGCCTAGTTTAAGCCTATTTGCACAACTACACTGTCATACAAAATGCAAGTGTTAAAGATGTTTTGGGTAACAGACAATTGATCCTCGATTGAGGATAATGGTTTGCATTGAAACGAATATTGAAAGTTAGAGTTTCAACTCTTGGCTTGACTTTCACTCACATTTAAACATCATTTCTAGCTATAATCACCTGTCATAATGTTTGATCTTGTTCCAATGATTACGCTTTGCATGGGAACAAGTGGAACTGAAACAAACAGGATAATGAGTTGAATCGAAATGAGTATCGATTTGGAGCAGATCGAACGTAGATGCACAAAGAAGACTTTAAATCGAATTTCACATAAAATATTATCTTTGATCTGCAGATTTAGGCGAGGAACGCATGGAATTGAAACAGTCAGGATTGAAAGTAAACTTTACAAACAACAATAGTATGTTGCTTTGATTTCAATCAAAAGTTGCATTTTACACTTAATTAAGGAACGAATGGCAATGGAACAGACCATATCCAAATTGTATATTGATCCTTTGATCTTAAGCAGAAATAGCAAATAATAAACGCGATCTTTGATCGACAGTGTAAGGCTACTTAGGCTAGGTACGCATGGAAACGAAACAGGCAGGATCGAAGTCGAATTCCACTTGAATGTTACACTTAATTGAGGAACGAATGGAAACGAAACAGCCAGGACTGACGACGAAATTCACAAGCAAGCAATTTTAATGTTACACTTGATGGAGGAACGAATGGAAACGAAACAGGCAGGATCAAAGTCCAATTCCACTTGAATGTTACACTTAATTGAGGAACGAATGGAAAAACAGGCAGGATCAAAGTCCAATTCCACTTGAATGTTACACTTGATTGAGGAACGAATGGAAACGAAACAGGTAGGATCGATGTCGAATTCCACTTGAATGTTACACTTAATTGAGGAACGACTGGAAACGAAACAGGTCTTTGGTCTTGAGCTTTAATAACATACATACATACATAAGTACACACTTACACTTTGCGGAGGGCAGATGATCACGGGAAGCTTCGCTCGTTGTGCGTGTCTCTGACACTGACACACAAACTTACAGAAAATGAAATAAAAGCAAAAGGCACAAACAAAGCCGCTTTTCCGACCGATGTTCTTATAATTTTGCTCAATCAAATGGATAATTGATATGAATTGAACACGAACAAACCGAACGCGCGCGCTCAATTGAAAATGCAATACGAAAATAAATTAAATACAATTTAATATAACACAAAAAAAAAGCAATGTTTATGAAGATTTTCACTGTTTTTCAATTGTTGGCCAATGTCAATTCCCGATAACGGCACTATCTTTTAAAACAAATGAACGAGAACACACAAAAAATAAATACATACTATGTAAAAGTCACAAGCAAGACAGATGTTAATGTACGGATATTATTAAAAAATAATAATAATAAAAAAAAAAGAAGTTCGTTCTGCTTCTTCTTGTATTTGTCTTGCACTTCAACAAAGCCTGTGCTTGTTCTTCTTCTTTCACCTCTTGCTTGAACACAACCAATTGGCTGCGTTTTGCAAACAGAACTAAAACGCGGCTTCGTTCGGCAAACGTTTTTAAAAAGGAAATTCGCCCAAGCCCATGCGTCAACGTCAAAGTCAACGTCAGCGTCAGCGTCGCGCCGTTAACGCCGACGCCGCCGTCGGTGCTAACAATACAAATTTGCAAGCCGAAACCGAAAGCGACGCGTCGATGGCAACAGCGAACAGCCGCAGCGAAGAGCGCAAAGAGAGCAACGCAAGTCGCTCTCTCTATTATTTTTGCTGCAGCTCTTGTTTCTGTCGCCTCGTTTAACTGTTTTGTTACGCTCTCTTCGTCGCCACATTAATTTAATGATACCAAAAATAGTTTTATTCTTTTTTCATTTTTTTTTTTATTTTGTTAGCTCAGACACAAAGGATTCGCCGTGCCTCCAAAGCAAAACTGTCGCCGTGGCGATGACAAATTCGCAGGTGGTCTTTAAATAAAGAGAAGGCGGCGAAACCGCTGAACATGGTCAACGCACCCGTACCGCTCCATGTGCAGCTGCAAGTGATCCTAACTTGTGTAAGGATCAATAATACGAAAAACATTAATAACACAAAAAATAACATTTAAATGATACAATTCTCCAATAACGAATAACCAATGCACTTTAAATCAAAGCTAAGAAATTTAAGTGAGGTTAGGTTAGCCTCAAAAAAAAAATAAAAGTTAACACTAAGAACAATAATTTTAGCTTAGCAATATTATTATTAGAACTGGAATATTTGCATGAGGTAAATATTTGCAGGTATGTAAATATTTACAAGTAGGTAAACTTCCATTAATAAAGAATAAATATGCATAAATTGAGTGAGGTTAGGTTTATCAGCAGAGCAATAAAACACTTAAATAAAGTATTCTAATATAGTAAAAAATTACGTGACTTAGCGATTCAATAATGTTAATAGATCTTGTATATTTGCAGGAAGAAAATGTCTTAATAGATTTCCAATTACGAACAATAAATATGCAAATTTAGTGAGGTTAGGTTTGTCAACAAAAAAAATCAGATAACTGTTAAAGTTATTTTCCGATTTTCGTCTAATTTGATATGATATAGTACTTCAATCCATTTCAATCCAACATATATGCTAACTATTGTAAAAGACAATAACTGTGCCAAATTTCAGCATTCCAGCTCCACAGATTGCTCAGTTCCGATAGATCTTAAGTGGGGCTCTACAAGTAGATTGACATAGTTATAGAAAATGCAATTAGAAAGGGTATCAGGGACAAATAAGCGCAAACACAAACACCCCAAAAATATAAAAAAAAAAAAAAAAAAAAACAAAATAAGATTAAAATCAAAGATCAGGGCAATAAAAATCTGGTGATTCTACATATATTGCTCAAGTTGAATGCATTAATTGTATATGATGATACGATTTCTTCTCTCGCATCTCCCTTCTTGTTGTCGTTTATCATTTTCATAACGCACGCTGTTCGCTTTTGTAAACAAATTGCTAATTTAAATATTCGATTCGATAGCTCCGAAAGATGAGAAATAGAGAGGAGGATTAGGTGATGATGAGGAGGTGCTGGGGTGCAGAGTTGCAGAGAGGGGTAGCGGAAAAAGCCTGTTTAGATTTCAGATTGTGTAAAACACACATAAAACACAAAAAAAAACCACGCAACATTGTCGTCACCTGCTCGTAGTTCCCCCTAAATGATCGGCAACAACATCTCTTACGAATATCTCAGCATCGTCATAATCAACGTCATTATCATCATCATTATCATCGTCATTAGCAATATGATTATTATGATTATCATCAACTTTGGCTAACCATCCTACAACATCCATATATGTATATATATATATATATATACATATATATGTATCTACTCCCCAATTCTGTTCTCTGCTCGACTTTCGCTTAAGTCCGCATAGACAAAGTCAACTTTGTATACTCTATCTGTATTATCTATCTATTAATACTAGCTAAATATAGCTTAAGAATACTTGGCTCTTATCGCTGACTGTTAGACATAGTTAATAGGATCCTAGAATTCCTGGCTTTTCAACTGCCGAAATAGCTCAGTTGGGAGAGCGTTAGACTGAAGATCTAAAGGTCCCCGGTTCGAAACCGGGTTTCGGCAAGGAACTTGTTTTTTATTTTTAAATTGTAATTCTGAAAGATTTCTTTAAGTTAACCGTTTAAGACACTTTTAATTCTATTTTGCCAGTCAAGAGGTTTTCCTAGAATTGTTCATATGATATAGACTCGCTTGCGGGGCCTAGAAGACAGTCTTCGCGGCTGTTGCGTGACGCTTGAGTGGACCGTAATACCCGTCGCATTGGCGCATAATTTTTAAATCCAGTTTCTGTTCACATCTTGGGGGGGAATTTTTTTGATGTTGCAGAAGTTGCAGTTGTTGCGGGCGTTACGGGGCGTCGGGTTGTCAGGGAGGAGCTGTGCGTGCATTAAATTGCCAGGCAATGATACCGTGTATCCCTGACTCACACACAATACCCTGACGCCTTAAAGACAGTAGACCGAAGACTGAAGACTGTAGACCGAAGACTGCAGACTGTAGACTGTAGACTCCACACAGAAGTCTGAGGACTGAACACACTCAAGTAACTGGTTTCCAATGGAAACATGGGGTTTTTTTCTTGGTTTTTGTTTTTGTTTTGCTTATGCCTGCTGTGAGTTCCGCAGGTGTTGGCATTGTCTTTTGGTCAGACTCTTGTAGAGAATTTAAGTTTAGTTTTAAGTGACGTCAGCTATGTTCAAGGGGGGGGGGTGTAGTTGGTGCCGTGGGTGGGTTTGTTCTTGTCTAAAGTTTTGCTTGAGCGATTCCCAAGGCGTTTCACAGCTCGAACCTTGTGTTCTATACCCTGCCCAGAGTACTACAACAATATCAGACAATCTGTTGGGCATTTCTTAATCCACAACATCAGGTCCTAACTATCTGAACTCAGCTCTCCGCTTTCCTAGGCTGCTGAAATTTACTACAGCTGCTAATCTTTGGATGCCACTTACGCTAGCTATTAGACAATTCAGATTGTATGACTATATCATACAGTTCTGATCGAAAGAAGCACTAGAAAGTGTGATTTTTTGGTATAGCAAGAGCTGAGTGAAAAGAAAGTGAATGTTTACCTTGGATTTTGGTTAGGATCAATGAGATATATACAGCATACATGGATAACGATAAAAGAGTATGACTATATCGTAGAGTTATCCCAGATAGAAACACTATATCATATAAATATAGTTTTTTGTTCAAAAAGCTTTCGTTTTAAATTATATTTAGATTCGGAACAATGAGCCTATATGCTTAACGATTGTATGGTATGACAATATTAAAGAGTTATCATCGGGGGAAACACTACTATATCATAAATATAATATAATTTGTAGTAATAAACGTCATTTTTACTTTTGATTTAGCTTAGAATCAGTTGGCTATATCAATTACTATAACACAATACTTGGAGTTCTACGACATCTGAACTTTTCGCTTTGTACAGTGCCGTTTGAGACACTCATAAGTTAACCAGGCTAATTGCAAACTCGCATTTGAAACACCTGCAATTATGCATGATTCACGAATCATGAATATATATATATATATATATATGTATATATGTTTATCAATTTATAAATGTATATAAATGTTAATTCGATATATTTATTGTATCGCCAGCTGGAAGAAGACTACCCAAAAATAACAGGGAATTTAACGATTCCATCGAGGAATGATGCGGAGGCTGGTTCAGTGCCTTGAACTGGTTTCTTGTCAATTGTTAGCAATTTACTTATTTCTGATAAGTTTTTAACACCTTAGGGGTTTATCGGGTTCAATTAACAGGCGGCGCATTATGACTAAACTGAACTCCAAAAAAAAAAAAAAAAAAAAAATTAACAATTTTAATAAAAGTAATGCAACAACAAGAACAACAGCAACAAGCGACAGTTCATCATACGAAATTTCATACTCCAACTGACGTCATTGAACTACGCAAATCTCTGATTGATTTGATTTGCTTTGATTTGAATTGCTGACTCACGCTTCCTGGCGGCGATTAGCCAGCAGGAAACTCAGCGCCGAAATAGCTCAGTTGGGAGAGCGTTAGACTGAAGATCTAAAGGTCCCCGGTTCAATCCCGGGTTTCGGCAGCTTTCAATTTTTTTTTCTCTTTTTCAATATTTTCACATTTTTAAATTGCAAACAAAGCTTAACAGTTGCAAAAGCTTTGCATGTCGTTAAAGCACACACGCTCCCAGCATTAAAAACACTTGTATTGCTTTTATGTTTGCATTTTTCTTTGAATTTTATTTGTATTTTCAATTAATTTAAAAAAAAAAAAAATTGCTTTTTTTGTTCAACACACAAAATTGTTTTTCTTTTATGTTTTTTTTGTTTTTAGGCGCATTCCTAAGGCTACATTTTGTTGCATGCTTATGTGGCATGTGGCATTTGTTGTGTTTATTATTACTTATTGCTTTTCGTTATGCACTTAACAGAGAGAGCTTATCTCCAATAACTCTACAACTACAACTCTACTCTACATAAAACTGTTAACATAGCAGTCGGCTGTTCAGTCAGCAAGCACTGTTAACTTACTGCAGCTGTGAGCTTTTCGCTGCAAATGCAAATATTAAAAAAATTCATGCAAATATGTGTATGTGTGTGTAAACATATATAAACAAAATTAAGGTGTATTTTATTGTTGTTGTTTTGTTGAAATATTTATGTGATACGACGTTTGCTTGAGCTGAGTATTCTTATAAAATAATTGTACATACATGACGTAAAAAAAAAAATAATAATAATAGAAATAGAAAGTAATTCTTAAAGAGAACTAAGAACTAAACTTTTGTATATTTAATGTAAAATATATATGCTTGTAGGTGTATATGTGTGTGTATTATGAATTGAGCTGCTTTTTTTGTTTTGTTTTGTTTTGTTTTAAGATTATGTTTTTAGTATATACAACGTGTGCGACACAATAAAAAAAATAACAAATTTCTTGCGCCGTCACTGTCTTGCTCGTGCATCATTGAGCTGTCTCTTCTGCTTACGTGTAAATACAGTTATGCATGTAAATAACAGCCAGTTAACATGGCTAACATAATGCTATGTAAATTAACATAATGATATTCTCTTCTCTCTCTCTCTCTCTGTCTGTCTGTCTGTCTGTCTGTCACACACACACTCGCTCTATGCTATTTTCACTTCTGTTGGAGTTTTTCCAATTGCCGGTTTTAATAATATAAATTTGGGATTATTGGCCACAATTGTGTTGGTCGGATTGTTGATGTTGTTGTTGTTGATGGTAATTTTGGCCGGGGTTATGGTCACCGTGCTGGGCGCAATGGCATTCATTGCAGCCGTTTGATTGCTAGCCGCCAGCGAGGATGCTGGCAATATGGTTGTCACCCCATTCTCATGTTGGATTGTATTCGCATTATTGAATATTGCACGCATTTTATTGCAGTTGCCACTACTCTGAGATCCTGTTGCAATTGTTGTTGTTCCATTTGTTTTTGTTGTTGTTGTTGTTGCTGCTGCTGCTGCTGCTGCTGCTGCTGCTGCTGCTGCTGCTGCTGCTGTTGCTGTTGCTGTTATTTTCAATGCCTGCGTCGACGTTTGCTGCTGACGCTGCACAAAGCGTGCGGTGAATTCGTTGCCCGTTAACACCAAATTTTGCGTTTGTCCACTTATTGGCAAACCACTGGCCAATATCAAACGTTGCATGCCACCGCGCAGCTTTTTGTTGTCCAACTGCAGTTCGTCCTGCTGCCAAATTGCAATAAAAGAGAGAGAGAGAAAAACTCTGTTAGTTAACATATAACATTTGCAGCAAAAGCTTTCAAGCTCCGCTCAGCTCAGCCGAGTTATCCACCGTCAGGGCATACATAGCAAACAGCTTTCAGTCAGCCCCGAAGCTCTTGTCTATGCATTAGACAAGGCCGGCAATAGCAAATAGCATAATAGTGTCGAGATCACTTTGTGCTAAATTATCGTGTGCTAAAAATTCAAATGCACTTCAAATTATACATTTTGGTTTTAACTATTAACAAAAAAAAAAAACTTTTCTTTGGTAATTTGATAGTTCCGAATACAAATTGTAGACTGTATCGGGTATATGTTTGCTGAACAGCTTCAATTTCTCTTCTTCAATTCACGTAGATCTCAGAGACTACAAAAGCTAGAGACTCCAATATGGAGTGCGACTGAATGTGGTACAAGATTATTTTAGATATATGTGACACGCCTATATTAATAAAAAGAAAGTAAGCTAAGAAACTATAACTAAAATGCTTTCAAAATTTCTTTTTGAAATACCAAAAAGTAAATATTAAAAAAATATTAAAAATATCATCTATTATTTATATACCTCATGTACAGTACAGTTGAATTTTGAAGACATTTTTCGCATTACAAATTTATACAAATTAATAAAAACTGTAATATGTTAACTTAGCATATGCAATAGTAATATTACCTAGCAGCTAATTTTAATCTGTTAAAGCAACTCGTAGAATAAATTGGAAGCTAGGTAGTATTTTGTACTGTCTTTTACAATCTTTCGAGTTTTTTACATAAAATCCTTTTATTTTGTTTTTTTTTTTTTTTTTGGAAATACTTTACTTAATGTATTAATTTAAAGGGTATCAAAACTTTGGCACAACGTTAATCATTTTTACTTCTTTAATAAAAAAAAATTTTGTTTTAGTTGAAAATAAATGTGCTTTAATGAAGCTTTCAGTTGGAAGCTTTCAACAGCGGCGAGCTTTTGCGTTCTCTTGAACCGTTACTTACCGTTGGCGGACTAACGGACTTGCGATCGAGAACATGCTCATCGAATCCCGAATCCGAGGAGTTGTCATTGAATTTGGTGGCCACCGATGAGGATGTGGAGCAGTTGGAAGAGGAAGACAGAGACGATGGCGAGGCGGCGCCCACAGCGGTTGTGTTGTTGGTTGTTGTTGTTGCTGTTGTTGCTGCTGTTGCTGTGGTTAACATGTTGGCATGTAATCCTGTCCCTGCCGCTGTTGCTCCTCCGCCTCCTCCACCTCCTCCTGCGGCTGTTGCTCCTGATTTCAGTATGAGCGATAAGCTGCCACCATTTGTTGCTGTGGAATGTTGTGGTGGTGGTTGTTGTTGTTGTTGTTGCTGATGTTGTTGATGTACAGTTGCCGTTGTTATGGTTGCTGTTGTCGCTGGCATTGCCTCAGTCTTATGCAATGGAATTGGACTTATTCTATGGATTTCACCCTGTGGAAATGACTCCGATTGACGCTTAAAGAACAAATGATGCTTCTTCAACGCCGGCGTACTAATGACCTGACTTGGTGCTGGCTTTGTCTCCAACTCAATCTCCGTCTGCTGCAGCAATTGCTGTTGTTGCTGCAGTTGCTGTTGCTGTCTACCACGACGTCTATGTTTCTCACATGGCTTATACAGCTCCGGATCAATGATGTAACAAGTGCTGCCCAAGCTTAGACTTTGAAAGACGGTGCCACAACATACATCCAGACGCAACAAGTCGTGCTCCTCAAAGAAGGGCACATTATCCACGGCACGACGATGCTTCATCGGCTCCAGCATGCGACGTCGCTTGCTGCCCGTCAGCCTTACTCTTGGCTGCCTCGAATTGTTCATGTTGCAAGCTGCTGCTGCTGTTGTTGTTCTTGTTGTTCCTGTTGTGGTTGCTATTGTTGCTGTTGTTGCCAATGCTGCAGCTGCGGTGCGTTTGCGTGTTTGATATGGCGTTGCAGCAAATGCTAAAGATGGGGCAGCGGCAGCGGCAGCGACTGTTGTGGCCACTGAATGCATTTGCAGTTGTTGTTGTTGTTGTTGCTGCAGCTGCTGATGTTCATCATCGTAGCTTTCATTGGAATCGCTTGGTTGCTCCTCCGAGTGTGGTGATATCGCCAACAATTGCGTCTGATTGTCGTTAGATGGCGCCACCGCTGCTGCTATTGTTGTTGCTGTTGTTTTCACCTTACGATTCTTCTTCAGGATCTTGGCAAACTTTTCGGTTAAAGAACTGCCCCCACCTCCTCCCATTTTGGCCTCAATCTCATTCTCACGTTTCTTTTGTTTGGCCAAAGATTTGGTACCTGGACCGGCGCGTGCATCAACCACCTGTACAACAAAAAAATAAGTCACACAAACAAAAGAAAAGGGACATAATATGAAAAGCTGTACTTTATCGCCATCTCGCTCTGTCTTTCTGTTCACTTACATGTCCCCAATGACGCTTGCTGCCAACTGGTAGACGCTTATAGCGTTTCACTAGCAGCACACAGGCATTGCAAATTTCACCGTTGCGTGGCTCGTGAAGATTGAAGCATTGCATCGATTCCTTTTCATATTTTCGCGAGGCTGTAAAACGGGAACTGCTCGATTTGGCACGGCAAATGCAGCAGCCATCTGCCGAGCGGTAGACGCGTGGTTTATGGAAATTGAACATGTCGGTGCCTGGTTAAGAATAAAACTTTTTCTTTTGGTTTTTTGTTTTTGTTTTTTTTTTTTTTTTTTTGGATTTTCTATATTCTCTTTACGATTCGTCACAGTGTAAAGTTGAGTTTATTTTCTGCAGTTGTTTCTGTTTTTATTTACTTCAATTATTTGCAAATGTTTATGGTTTTTTGAGCGTTGCTTTCAAATTCTGTTATTGTTATTGTTGTTGTTCTGGTTCTTGTTCACTGGCATTTAGATTTATTGCTATTTGTACACAGCCCTTATTGTTATTATACTGAGCTCGAGCATCATCCATCGTCTTCGGCTCAATGTTTTGGGCTGCATTTGTGTTGTTTGTTTACTGCAAAGAAATAAATTATATTTAAATAAAAAATAAATTCAAATTATAAACGACGAAACATATGTTACGCTTAGTGTTGGTAAATGGTTCAGATAAATAGCTATTGCAAGTAGGTGGCAACGCTGAACGCGAAACGAAACGGGCTGTTGCTTCATTGACAAGTGAAAATTGTATATAAAATATCTATGCACATAATAAATATTAATATACATGCGTATGTAATTATGAAAAAAAAAAACAACAACGGTCGTTTTCTGTTATTATTTTAAAATAGCAGAAGAAGAAAATGTAACAGCTGGCCACAATTTGTGCAGCAGTTGGCAATACAGCGTCAGTATTGCCATACTTGTTTTTTTCTTTCTTTCTGTATTTCAATCTCATTGACATTTCATCACAAAAAAAAAAAACTAAAGCAATAAATAATGATTTTATCTTTTAACAAAATTCAGGAAGTTGTACGTTTCATTATATATATATATTTAATATATATAATAAAAAAAAAAGTTAATTAAGTGCTAAATATTGTTGCGACAAAGCAGCTGACTGACTTTGTGTATACACACGCACACACACATATATGCAGAAATTTGCAATGGAAGACACACACATAGATACACATAAACGTACGCATGTATGTATGTACACTGCGTTGATCTTTGGGAGCGCTTACGCGCTTTACGAAAACAATAAACAAAGCGCAGCGCAAAAAGAAATAAGCACACCAACGCTAATGCATATGCACTCAAGTATGTATGTATGGATGTGTGTGTGTGTGTGTGTGTGTGTGTGTACATTGCATTGGCGCGCGCGCTCGTTGCACTCTTGTGAAGACAACGGAGCAGCACACGGCAAAAGAGGCAGAGACGGCGGCAGTAACAACAATAATACAAAATCACCCCGAGCGAGTGACGTGACTTTTAAGCAGCGCTGCTCGCTGTTTTGCTCCCAGGTGCGTTGCCGTTGTTGTTGTAGTGGCTGTGATTGTGCATGTATTACGCGCTCATGTGTTTTAATGCTTTTTATTTTATATTTGGAGACACTGATTTCGTCGAACGTTGGCGATCAAGTTGAAAGTGCGTATATAAAATGTGTGTGCGTGTGTGTGTGTATGTATGCACCGGCGCGTGTATTACATGCATACATACACATATATAAATACATATGTTTGTATGTATCTATGCATGTGTAAGCGTCTCTGCGCTGTTGTGTTGGTAAACGTTGCAAAGGTAAACGTTTAAAAATTAGTTCAATTGTCGTATGAAATGAAGAGGAGTGGAGCCTGCGGGAGAGTAAAGAAACAGTGGGAGAGACGAGAGGAGTCAGAGAGATTTGACCACCTTCTCTTCTAGTTGTTCGGTCACTTAGCGTGTACATGTAAGCATGTATTAGTGTTACTTTTGGTGAAAATGCGCCTTCTGCGTAAACAGGTTTACTTTTTAGATATTTTTCATTTAGTGCCGGACGCCGCCGACAAGTTAGTTTGTTTGTTGTTGTTGTTATTATTGCTGCTGCAGCTGCCCACGCCACGCGCACACAACAACCATACACACACACACACACACTGGCAAACAATAATGTATACACACATGCATTTCGTATTTTGATCTTGGCAATTTTCTATTTAGTCTCAAACAACTTTTTGTCACATTGCGATTTAAGTCCATATTTAGACATGCAATTTTGATAATTTTCAGCAATTACCTGCAACAACGAATGAACACTGATTTCACGGCTTGTAGGAATTAATTGTTTATTTCATAAATCACTGAAATTGTATTTCTTCATTTGTATTTAAATTTTCTTTCTGTACTTTATGCAAAGTGTGAATTGAATACACCGAGTATGAATAGAGCTCAATAACGAAACGCGTCTGCACGCAAGAAACACAAAGACAAACTGACAAAAAAAATATATAAAACCGCTGCGTCGATGTTGCTGCCGACGCCGACGCTAACGCTGACGCTGACAACCACAACGACGACGCTTTTCAGCCGTCACTTTTTCGTACACATTCGTGTATGGGTTTGTATCTCTGTTTGTGCGTATGCCTGTGTGTGTGAGTGCAGCGCAAAATGTACGAAACCGAAACAGCAGCACCGAGAATATGTAGCACAAAGCAAATGCAGTGATAACACAACAGTAACAGTGTGAAGCAGCAACGGCTGCGGCGGCGGCTGCCGCAGCAGCAGCAGCTGAGTGCAAACCCAAACTCGCTCTATGCGTTCATGTACGTGAGAATGCGCGCAGCAAAGCAACAGCGAAAAAATTCCGGTTGTGAAAAAAAAATACACAAACACACTCACATATATACATATATATATGTATGAATATACCGCAGGCAGATATTGTGATACAGTGTGAGCGAGTGAGAGCAACAATTTGCATAACATTTGTTGGCGGCAATTGCGGCGTTGCCACACTGCTGTTGAGCGGACAGAACAAGAGAAACAAAAGATGCAAACACATTTGAAAAAGACAACAAAAAACGATGCTCTTGCTATATGTGCAGTTTTGTTATTGTTTGCGTTCACATATGTATGTACATCCATATATATATAAAATCGTGCCAGCATTAAGAAATGGCAACAACAACAACTACTGCTGATAAAACCACAACGTGTGCGAGCAAAGCTGATAAGCGTCAAGTTGTTTCTACACTAATGTGAATTAAACGCGCATTTCAGAACAAGCACAACACTTGCATATATGTATGTATATATTTATAGACTCCCACAATGCAGCATCGCCAACTACAAATACAACAAATTACAACAGGCGTGCGCAGCTATTGCGACGTCACGGCTGGAGTGTAATACGTGACCATCTAGACGTAACATAGAAAAGCATTAAACGCGTACGCAGAACACACACAAACAAATGTTGTATATATCAATGTAATGAGAAGTGGCAACGCCAAAAAAAAGTAGCCAGCTGCTGTTGAAACGCTTTACAACACTACCACCCACCCAATACCGCAAGAATGCAACAAATTGTTGTTGTTTTGATTATAAACAGGCACAGGCGAAAGTGCCCAAACAGCAAGCGACAAAAATATGTATGTATATATGTATTTCCTTGACTTGCGCTACGTGCCCAGCGGCAAGCATCTCAAAAAAAGAAAAAAAAAAAAAAAGGCCAATATCTAGGTCATTTGCACTCTTGGTCGCTGTTGCGCCGTCTTGTTTATAAAGATGCAAAGCTCTGCGCGCAACGCACACAATAAACAAGCAAGTGGCTTAAACTCAACATAAATGTAAATGCAAATTAAGACGCAAAAACAAATGTGCAAGAAGCGGCGTTTGGCAAAGACGAGAGAAGCTTGTATGCAATTGAGCATGTACATGTATGTACATATTTGCAAGTGTGTGTGTGTGTGTGTGTATTTGACTTCTTTTTAAACCAATCAAAAGTCATTGCAAAATAAAAACTGTACTTGTGGTAAATTGATTGCGATGGGTTAGAAAGAGAGCGAGGGCAGAGTAGGGGGGAGAATATCAGGAGCATATATAGCGAAAAAGAATTGCGTGGGCGAGCATGGACAGCGAAGTTTATAAATAGAGATATGCGTCAAGATGTTTTTTGTTTATTGTCATATACACACAGAGTGAAAAAAAACACAACATAATTATCGATGACCTTGTTTTCGGTTCGGCACGCATTAAAATCAACTTTCCTATGTACGCACACACATGTGCATATGTAGTATGTATGTTGCGTCTGACCGAAAGTGAAAGACAAGCCTGTCTTATTGGAATTCTCTTAAGAATGTGAAAACAGCACAAAATCACAATAACAACTAGGAGCTACGAGCAGAGGCTACGCATGAAACAGGTTGCTGCAGAGCTTTTGACTGCGGCAGCGCCAACGTCGACTGTGGCAGCGATATTCGAAATAACGGTAATATGCCAACAAATGCACACACACACACAGTCGGCTTTATTCAGCGATAAAGTGCCAGCGTAATATCCAGCAACAAAAACGACAACTAAAATAGAAAGTAAAAATCTTAAATACAAAATGCAACTTTGTTTTTGGGCATTTTGATTTTGGCTTGAATAACTGTTTCTTACAAACACAAAAACATTCACACACAAGCACACAGACAATTTATGCCATGCTATTATGTCCAGAGCAGCGCAGCCTGCAAAGAGCTAAACTGAGCGAACCAAAAATGGAAGTAGGTTGTGTGCTCTCGCTCACCTGTGTGCGATGTTTGGATGTGCTCATTTTGGCACATACAGAGACAGAGAGGGACGGTTACACAGAGAAAGAGAGCGCAATAGAGGTTAGCTCGTTTTATCACATTGCCTGTTAAGTAATAGACTGAATTCTGTGTGCATGTGTGTATGCAAAAGTATGAATGTGAGCGGCAACCACCATCTGTGTCTCTCTGTTGCATGTATGTATATGTGTTTGTAGAGAAAGCGCGCGCAAACAGATTCACTAATTAAAAAGAAAAAATAATAAAACCAAAGTATAACATGAAATGACAGCGGTAGTTAGTTATATTTAAAATTTTGGTGCCGCTTTTTGCTGTTCATTCGCTTGTACTTGCACTTACACACAAACATGCACACAAATGTATTTCCGCACATATGGGGGGCTTGTGAACGAGGTTAAGTTGCCGCCATTGAAAGAGTTCATTGTTGGTTTGCGGCCAACGAATAGTTTGATTAGCAAAACGAAGGTCAACAACAAATCGGTAACAGCTTTATCTACGCATTTGGAACAGATATAAACATATGCATGCGCGTGTGTATGTATGGAAATGCCTGTTCTCTTTATATGATTGTGTTTAACCTTCGTTTTCATGCATTTTCACTCGTTTATTTTGAATGTTTAGTTCACACACACACACGTCCACAGACACATTTGTATGTACATTTGTTCTACGCATTGTTTGCCCATTCTTACCTACTCCGATCGGCCTGCTTTATCTTTGACCGCAATTGATATTGCTAATGTTTGTGCTTTGTATGTTTTTTTTCAGTTTGTTCTTTAACTATTTTCTACACTTTACACATTCACTGTATACTTGTTAATTGATAACTCAGTTAAGCATAATACCGCTGTCTTGGATACCGCAAAGTTTCACATAGCGTGCATATCGATAGACAGTGTGACAACATCGATAGCGAGTACATTTGGCGGCAATCAGCAGCTGCTCGGACGCAACTTCGATATATTTGAAATAATGCTAGATCGATACACGTTCGATTCAATTGTTTTCGTGTGAAGATAAATAAATATTAAATATATTCAATTTTTTGTTTTGTTTAGTAAAATCATTATTGAGAGTTAATGGCAAACAATATTATGTTTTTAAATGATTATATCGATACATCTGCAGCAGCTATCGACGGCCTTTTTGCATAACGATATGCACGATAGGTTGAAATGTAATTGACATCACTATTTGCCGGCAAATATAATTCAGAGCGGCAATTGGATCCGCGAAATTCTGTAAACAACTGAGATTAGGCGCATTAATGAGGCTCGTGAAGCCGGGTTGGGTGCACCATGATGGTATGTAACACTCCGGATTCCCGGCTCCCAATTCCCCAAATTCTCATTCTAACGGAAACGATGGATGCGATTTCTGTTAATAGATAAACCAATCTTCTCGGTGGACGTGCATCAGGATTGCACGAAATTCGCAACTGGCGGTCAGGGAAATGATTCGGGTCGCGTGGTCATTTGGAATCTGAAGCCCGTGTTATCCGAGAAGGATGAGAACGATGCGACGGTGCCAAAGATGCTCTGCCAGATGGATCAGCATTTGGCGTGTGTAAACTGCGTGCGATGGTCACAAAATGGATTGCTGCTTGCCTCCGGTTCGGATGATAAGCTTATTATGATCTGGCGCAAGGCACAAGGGCCAAGCGGTGTCTTTGGCACCGGCGGCATGCAACAGAATCATGAATCCTGGAAATGCATACACACGCTGCGCGGCCATGACGGAGATGTTCTCGATTTGGCGTGGTCTCCAAATGATCTCTATTTGGCCAGCTGCAGCATTGACAACACCATAATTGTGTGGGATGGACGCGCATTACCCAACATGCTGCAGACCCTCAAAGGTCACACTGGTCTCGTTAAGGGCGTCGCCTGGGATCCTGTGGGAAAGTTTCTGGCTTCACAGTCGGATGATCGCAGCATTAAGATCTGGCGCACCATGGATTGGTCGTGCAGCACAACGATAACGGAACCGTTTCAAGAATGCGGTGGCACAACGCACATCCTACGTCTCTCCTGGTCACCAGATGGCCAGTATCTGGTCTCGGCACATGCAATGAATGGCGGCGGACCCACCGCACAGATCGTTGAGCGTGAGGGCTGGAAGTGTGACAAGGATTTTGTGGGACACCGCAAAGCAGTCACCTGTGTGCGCTTTCATAACTCCATACTGATGCGTCACATGGCCGGCGGCAGTCCAAGCAAACCGATGCAATACTGTGTTCTCGCTGTGGGCTCTCGTGATCGCTCCCTGTCCGTTTGGATGACGGCCCTGCAGCGTCCCATGGTTGTCATACATGAGCTGTTTAATGATAGCGTGCTGGACATGTCGTGGGGACCACAGCAATGCCTGCTCATGGCCTGCAGTGGCGATGGCACCATTGCCTGCCTGCAGTTCAATGAGGATGAGCTTGGCACACGCGTCTCGGAGGTGGAAAAGAATGCCATATTTAAGCGCAAATATGGTGGTTGTATTGAGGACTTTTATGCACCCATTAAGCCGCCACCTCCAATGGCCCGAGCTCTGCCGGAGTTGACCAGCTTTGCGCTGCCCAATGCCGCCATGGATCGTCGCCTGCCTGTGCAGCAGGCGGCCAAAGCTGGCGGCGCCGCTTCGCCCGCTCGTGCCATCAGCAAACAGACAGAGACACGCACCAAGGATGGCAAACGTCGCATAACGCCTGTGTTCATACCGTTGAATGACCTCTCGGAGCCCTTGTCGGGCATCGGCAGCTCCATTGGCAGCTCCAGCGGCACAAGCAGCGTCAGCAGCAGCTCCCCAAGCAGCAACAACAGGTGTGTACCAAAACTGAAGTGTTTCCTCAAGGAATTCCCCTTCTATAGAGACTATGCTCTTAGGATATTCTTTTTAGAGAGATTTCTTTCTCAGAAATCCTCCCAATAATTCCACGTCCTATGCAGAAACTTCTTTTCTTTTAACGAGCTTCTTCCTTAAGCAAATGTTACCCGAAGCAGAGTTTCCTCCTATAGAGATTCCCACCATGAGATCCGTAAAGACTTTCCCTCCTAAAGGAACTACTTCATTTCTTCTATCTTCCTTAAGATATTTTCCCTTACAGCGACTGAGGGACTCTCTTAAGAGTCACATTCTTCTTCCCATTTCAATTCGATCTCTCCCTGAAAAGATTCATTTCCTAAGCAAATTCACTCAATGAGATTCCATGAAAGGCAGTTCTCACCAAGAAGATTCCTGTCAATGGAAATGTTTCCCAAGAAAGATTCTCACCTAAATAGCTTCCTTCCTAAAGGGACTGCTCAAAAGAGATTCCTCCTAAAGCCTCTCTTCTCCCAAAGAGTTTCCTCCTAGCCAATCCCCCTAAAAAATGTTTCCTTAAGAAATTCACCCTTTCGAGTTTCACCCTAAGGATGCGCCTAAATAGATCCATTCTAAATAAATCCCCCTACATAGACTGCCTCTAACTACATCACCCTAAGCAGATACCTCTGAATAGACCCCCCTCAATAGACTGCCCTAGGTACACCCCCTCTTAAATAGACCCCCTTATTTGGATCCCTACTAAAAGAGATAAGGAATCTGTTCAGGAAGATTCCCCTTAAAAGAATTGCCCCCCCCCCCACGCCTAAGGAACTTTCCACTCAACTTTCCTCTGTCTTCCAGCAACAACAACAACAACAACAATGTCCACAACAACAACCACCACGTCGTCATGGACAGCGGCAATGGCAGTGTCGTTGCCACAGGAGGCGTGGAACCCCTAATGCCGGAACCCTTATATGGACGTGGTGATCAGACGAATCGCCTGATGTTGCCACCAGCGCCGGCGGCAACAGCGGCAATTGCGCCGCGTCGTAGTGCGATGCAGTTGCTCTGCGATTTGAACAGTAGCAATACGTTGGGACCCAAGCTGCAGATAACGGCCAATAGCAAGTGTGAGTTCACAAAATCGTCGCAAGATTACAGAATACACGTGCAGAATGGACACCTGAAGACCGGCTACGGCATGGTGGCCAAGGTGACGGCCCAGCTGAGTCGGGAGCAGCTATGGGAGATGTATGTGGGGTCGCCGGTGATCAATGTGAATCTATGCAGTAAATATGTAATGCTATGCTCCTTCGATGGGAGCATGCGTCTCGTTGCCATGCAGACGGGTTGCCCCATCTTTCCGGCCATCTCGTTAACCAGTGCGGCTGTACATTGTGCCTTCAGTCCGGACAATCAAATGGTTGGTGTCCTAACCGAATGTGGCATGCTAAGGATATGGAATATTAGCAAGCGACGCATCCGTTTATCAACCAATTGCCTGGAGTTGCTCAACAAACATGGCATGGCCCTGCAGTTTGCCATTACCGATCAGGGTATGCCACTAATTGGGTTTCCCAGTGGCAATTCCTATTCGTATTCAACGCAATTGAAATCGTGGCTGGTGCTGGCCACCGGCGATGCCATCATGTTCAATGGCATACGTGGCTCGTTGCCCAGAGATTTGGAGCATGTGAATCGGAAATTTCCGTTGCTCAGCATGCAGGCGAGCACCCAGAACTATCTCAGCTTGCGTGGCGCTGTGGAAATGTGAGTTACAATTGTCCATTTAACATTTTGGTTTGCATCTGTGCTGAACTCTGTTTGACCAAATCGTTTGTAGTGATCCTGAGAGCTGGCAACAGACGGCAAAGGTTCTATTTTTGGAGAATCAAATCAAGCTGTGCGAGGAACTGGAAGCGGTTGAGGAGCTCAAGCATTGGCATGTCATGTTGACCTTTCAATTGGCCACCTACGGCACCGAGAAGCGTCTGCGCATCTTTCTCGACAGCTTTTTGAACAGCGCCGAGGAGCAGGCTAGCTATCAGGTGAGTGGTGCTATCTAACTGATTCAGCGATCTAGTGCTTAACTGCAAATTCGTTTAGTCTGTGCCAAAGCATGAGCTGATGCAGTGCGTCCTGGAATCACTGAAGCCGCACATACAGTGGGAGCACATCTACACGGAGTATTTGGAGCTCTACAAGCTGAATGAGGAGAATTTTGCTGTCTCTCCCGATCCGTTGCCACAATCCTCATCAAATCTTTCCTATCCGCTGCCAACGACGCCCTGTCCCAGGACACGTGCAGCTGCCGCTGCTGCGGCCGCCATTGAGGCGCTGCTTACCGCCGAACCCTCAACGCCGCCGCCTCCCAAAGAGAACGCTGACCACGAAAGTGATGCGGATTCAACGTCCTCATCGCTGCCCGGCACTGTCACAACACCGGAGCCGGCGCCCATGGAGCTGGATGCGAATATCTGAAATAGGTTATCTACTCCCCAGCGCGTCTACTCGTCCCGCTCCTTCCCTAAGACTCCCCGTCTATCTACACTCATATTCCATAAGCGCAACTTACTGTCATTTAGTTTTAAGCGTATTTTGTCAAAGTTATACATATATATACATAATATAGTTTCTTTTTGTAATATGCTCAACATTGGTACGTGCTCAACTACAATTTCAGCTGGCATATGCCACAGCTATGACTAGGTATAGCTTTAACTATGTTCTCGCTTAGATCACATCAAATTTCATGAGTATAATCGCATTAGCTGTCGAGTTATGATCATTTGAACCATTTCAATTACTTGGCAGATTGATAGCTGCATAGCAGCGCAACAAAAAGCTGCTTGCTACGCTTGAGTGTGGTTATATGCGGCATATCTCCATATTTATGGTATAATATGGTTTTCTTTCGTACAATTTCACACAAATCGATTGATATATAGTGCAAATATAGCTATGTATAGCTTTATCTATGTTCTCGCTTTGAACACACCAAATTTCATGAGTATAATCGCTTTAGCTGCCGAGTTATGATCGTTAATCGCTTTGAAAATAATTAATATGGATGCTATGGTGCATTGTAGACTGACAAAAAGCTGACAGCTATGACAGAGACGCATAATACATAAATGAACTGACTAGAGAACTGAGAATGGGAGGGAAATGCGAGGAAAACTTGAATCTCCATTCATATTTCTCTGCTTTTCCTGAGAGAGGAAACTATTGTGTGGGAGAGGGGGGAGAGAGAGACAGAGAGAGAGAGAGAGAGTGAGATTGAGAGAGAGGGGAGAGAGAGAGATACTATTGTAGGCAACTTCAAACAACAAAATGTAGACCAAACTGAAAGCATAAATCGAATAATCGAATGACATGCAGATTTATTAAAAGTGAGGTTATGTATGCTTATAAATGTAATTGATATAGTTGATTAATTTAGTTTAATATTATATAATATATATATATATTAATGCTACACTGAGCGATAACTCGTTGTGATTGATCTCTGATCCGTTAGCTGCAATCTTCAATATAATATGGCGTTAATCCCTTTGGGAATCGTTGTTTGCCTCTTGATGGACTAAAAGTTATGTAGACACTTATAGAGAGTTATGTGTATATATATATGTGTATGTATGTGTGTGTGTGTGTGTGTGTGTGTGTAATGGGCATAGCTATATGCTTAAATAGACACTTAGATCATTTAATAATTCACACTTAGAATATATACAACAAAAATCGATGTTTGTCTGCTTTTTTTTTTTGTAGCTTATGGACTTTGGTAAAGATCTAAAGAGAGACTTCAGTTGCAGACACGACAGCAGGCTAGGGCGTGGGCGTGGTGTAGTGAGGCGAGGGAACGGGCACGCCTTTCAATGGGGAATCAAATTCAGCGGCTGCTGCAGCGGCAGGAGCAACAGCTACAAGAGGCCCAACAGCGCCAAGAGCAGCAGCAGCAGCAGTAGCAGCAGCTGGAGCAGCACCAGCAGCAGCAGCAGTTGTAGTAGTAGCTGGTGAAGCACCAGCAGCAGCAGCAGCAGTAGCAGCAACAGGAAGCGTCGCTGGCGTCTCGACAATGCCAGACGTTTCAGCGCCAACAGCGGCAGGCACACTGCCAATGCGTTCCTGCAGCGATTCATAGAGCTTGTGTATGTGCTCATTGTGGGCCGCCGTCGGTTGCATGGCCTTCATCAGTGTGCCCAGTCGTCCAGGTGGCAGCTTCTGATGCACATACCACAGTAGCTTCAACATGTGACGCGATGTGACATTCTCACGCTGCAGCCCCGCAAAGATGAACTCATCGAAGAGTGTCGTACAGAAATCCTCAGTGGCAAACTCATCGCTCATGGGTATTAAGAGTGCAATTAGCGAGTGTAGAAATGGATCCTCATAGGCGCGATCATCCTTGCATACGGACAAAATGGCCAGCACACGTAGCAGGCCCATGCGATCTTTGGTTCGGGCCGAGTGTAGCGTATAATACATGGCCAAAATGCTGGAGACAGCGCTATCTTGAATGTAGGCCTCGACTGCATCGGGTGCTGGTCCCGAATGCTCAATGGTTGTCAGCGCCGATTCACGCTCATCGGGCGGCAATTTGGCATGCAGACTGCGACATTGATCGTCCACCATGAGGCACATGAGGGCGGGTAGAAATTTGGTAACCACCTGGCAATCAAGCTTTGGCTCCTTGAAATCCTGCGAATCAATCATGACCCAAGCACTCAAGCCCAGTGCCAACATGCGCAGCAACAATATCAATATTTGATTCTCACGCGGCATACCCTCGTTGTTAATCAAATGATGGAGTATCTTGATGGCCGATGTGGCCAGAAAATTGATGGCATATGGATCGCAGAGGGTCATCGAGAGATCGCCGAGCACCTGCTCCTGGCCCCGCTTGATGTTGTCGAGGAATCCTTGCAGTTCACGCGAACGCTTAATATCGACATTCTTCTCGCGTATGCATGCGTCCAGGCACCAGGTGAACTTGTGACACGGATCAATCGAGATTATCTCCTGCACCTCAAGATCATGCAATGCCATCAAGAGCTCAGCACGCAGTGTGCAATAGTGAACGTTGCGGGTGCGCAAGAATAGTGTGCGCAGGAATTGCAATACCATATCGTATAGCTTGACGCTGGTGCCAATCATGTTGGCCAACTTCTGGACCACCTCGCCCTGGCGTCGCACCTTTGGCGTCGGTTGAAAGAACAAATTGTTGAGATTCGTATGATCGAAAAGTATATGCTCCTTTTCACGTATATACTGCGACAGCAGTGGCGACACTTCATCGCCAAACAGCGATTGATTGTCGCGCCATATTTGACGCTTCACCTCTGTGTCTGTGTCCGCATACAGTTCCCGATCTCTCACCAGAATCCTTAAGTATTTATCATCAATGTGCTGCGTATTGCGCAGTATGGCCATCACCACGGGACGCAGTGATTTGACGCGTACCACCGGGAAACTCTTCACCAGCAGCTCCTTTAACTTTTTGTCACGCTCCCGCGGTTCCTTCTGGCCAAGATCATTGATGTGGGCAATCAACTTGTCGCGCAATTCCTCCATCAGCGACGTATGAAAGTCCAGACGACGCACGCCATGTAAGTCCAACAATGGCAGCATCGGACGCAACGATGGCAACAGCACCCCATTCTCCAACTACAAATATTTTAATCACATTATTATACGCTTTTCATTCAACAATTTGTTTTCGCGCCCAAAAAACCAAAAACCAAAAAAAAAAAAAAAAAAAAAAAAAAACAAACCTGAAAACTTTCAATGGCTTTCAACGGATCGGTGCAAGAGGTGAGCGCCTCGCGCAAGAACGCTTGTCCTGGTATATTCACATCCTCCAGGCCAGTGCCATTGCTTTTTGTGGGCGTGCTCATTTTAACTTAACTAAATCAATTTTTTGCGGTGTCTGTATAGGCCGTCGTCTGCTGCAAACTTTGCAACCACAAAAGCAAAACAAAAGCAAAATCATCGATAGCACTATCGATAGCACGTTTGCTCTCGGCAATGTACATTAAATATCAACAGTCTCGACGCAAATGTCGATAGTCTTATTGGCGCCAATATGCAAAGTTTGTATTATGAAAAACAATTTTCAAAATAAAACAATTGTGATTATCCTTAAAAACATGGTATAAATAAAATGTTAATTTATTTATATAATTTTATTAAAATGTAATTAGTATCTTCTTTTTTTTTAATGCTAACAGAATTGGACTCTATGTGTTAGTTCTGTGTAGTATTCTACACTTACAAGTTTCAATATGATAAGCATCAAGCATCAGCGCCAGCACATATCAACGTGTTATAATAAGCGTTTAGTTAGCCCAATTAAATATACATTTTGGTTTGTTATTTATGGCAATTTTTGTCTGTTGCAAAGTTAGCAACCACAAAAGCAAAAGCTTCGATAACACTATCGTTAGTCAATGCACTAGACAATGTATCTTAAATAATAACCCGGTCGTCGCAAATAATTATCGATTTCAAAAAAAGTTATTGATGCTCTCTTAGCGCACATATTTGAAGATTTAATTAAAATTCTGTCAATCGGCACAAAATATTATATTTTAAGTTAATACAAGAATTTAAAATTCAATTTATTTAAATTATAATTAAATTACTCAATAAGCTTAACTAAAAATATCAATGTTTGAATTTCACATCAATTCGACAAGGATAGCACCACAAATACATATAGCTATTTCATAATTTTAACTTTTTCAAATTTAAAGCATAGTTAGGGGGATAATATTAAGATGAAATTCGTTAGTATTGTCTACATTACTTTGTTAAGTTATGTTAGTGTTAGTTAGTTAGTTAATTAGTGTTCAAATCACAAATTTAACCTTAATAAAAAAAAAACAATCAAAAAATAATTAGAAAACTTATTTTGCTATTTCTAAAATGCAAAATTCTACTTTTTGATATTATTATACAGTCTGAAAGCAGAGTTTATTGTTCTTCTGCCAACAATTTTAAACATTATTCTATGGTAAAGTTTATTTTATTTTAATTTTTAATACTATTTGTCAGCTGGTTTTTAAATTAATTTATTAGTTTTTGAATTAGTTTACTTTGAATTAAAATAATTATATTTAATAATAAAGCAGATTGTGATAATATAAATTCTCTGAAAACTTTTCTATAAGTTAAAGTAGCTTTTATATGTTAAATTAACTTATTGAAACATCATTAATGTATACTTTATGGCGCCGCAGCAACTCTGCAATTGAGCATTCACATGTTTGCGCAACGTGCAGCCCTGTGTGTATATGCGGCTAAGAAGAAGAATGAGAGCTGACAGCTGTCAACTCGCTTTTCCTTTCTTTCCGGTCTCTGCTCCATAGAAGACGCAAAGTACGTGAAATTATCAAATATAATCTGCGAAATAATTGCAAATCCGCAAAAGTGCTAAACAAAATGAAATTGTTGTGAATGCGTCGACATACGCTGCAACTGACAGTTATTGTGTTATGTGCATTTTTATTGACATTTGCCAATTATTTGACATTTCAGTCAGCGGCTTGTTGTCAACAAATAACAACAACAATACCAACGACAACAACAACATATAAATTCAAATAATTTTGATAACTAATATATATACATATATATTAATTTGTTATTTATTTTTTTTTTTTGCATTTTTGTTTTCGTTACGTGCAGCATGTTCATGCCAAAGGCTCACCGTGTCGCCATTTACGAGTACCTCTTCAAGGAGGGTGTCATTGTGGCCAAAAAGGATTTCCATGCACAGAAGCATCCCGAGCTTGACTCGATCCCCAATTTGCATGTCATCAAGGCATTGCAATCTCTGCACTCTCGCGGTCTCGTCAAGGAGCAGTTCGCATGGAGGCACTACTATTGGTATCTGACCAACGAGGGCATTGAGGAGCTGCGCAGCTATCTGCATTTGCCACCCGAGATTGTGCCCTCAACATTGAAGAGGCCAGCACGCTCAGAGCCACTGCGCCCACGCCCAGCGGCTGGTGGACCACGCGGACCTGCCGATGCCTCCAAGACCGGCGAGGATCGTTCTGCTTACAGACGCGCCCCCCGGCAGCAGCGGTGTGGACAAGAAGGGTGATGTTGGACCCGGCGCCGGTGAGGTTGAGTTCCGTGGCGGCTTCGGACGTGGCTCACGCAACTAGACAAGCGTTTCCAGCGTTTTTTTTTTATACATCTAAAAATTTAAACGAGTTCAACATTTAAAACCCAAAAACAACATAATTATGTGTATGTTTTATATAGTATGAAGCAGAATATTGCAGAAATGCAATCAGAAACATTATAAAGCAAGCGCAAAGTGAAACAAAACCATAAATATTTGCATTTTGTTTGTTTTTTTTTTTTTTTTTTTTTTTTTTGTGCGCGCGGATTTCCGCTTCTGGCAGCTGTGGATGTTGAAACCATGTGGACAGAAGATCGAAGAGGAGTCAGCATTAGCTTTGGGCTGATAGTTCCTAAAGAACCAGAAGCTGTTGCCGGCTGTGGCTCTTGAGGCAGTTTCTTTAGAGGATTCTAAAGACAGAGGATTCTATGACAGTTGGGAGCAGTTCCAAGAGCTATCAGTGTCATCTGTCAGCATTACAGATGCTGAAATCTAGTTGAGAAACAAGCGAAAGATGTGACTCTTATAGCATAGGCAGTTTACTCATAGGATTCCCACTCTTCTGGAGATGAAGGAGTGAAGGGCAATCAGTGTCATCTTTTAGTTGCTTCGCCTTGCTCTGGAGATGCTGGAGATTCTATTTATCAAAGTGTACAGCCTTTCTATAGGCTTTACCATCTGTTGAAGCAGCCGCAAGTCTGACCATTCAGCTGCTGAGGATTGGCCTAGCGAGTCCTAGATCTTATAGCTTAGCTTAGCCATAGCTTCTTCTATGCGGTTATCTCATCTCTAGTCTCAGGCGTTGATGCTGCAATCTGTGGCAGCTCAATATGTTAAGCAAAGTTAACTATAAGTTTTGCAGATTCACAGTTCAACTGAAAGACAGCAAGCGCTGCCAGCCATGGATTGCTGATCTATGATTCTATTTAGTACTCGTACTTAGCTAAGTTACTACTTAGATGTGGCAGATGAAGCTGCCATCTGTGGCAGAGTACTTCAAATGGAAGCATAAGTTCGAAAGGAAAATGAAGACAACAAGAAGACAAGGATTTCGCTGGCTCTGCATAGTTTAAACCGATCTCCTCAATCGTCAACAACTTGTACTTAGTTAAGTTACTACTTAGATGAGTTCCATGTGGTTGCCTTTCTTTCATACAGACGAAGCCGTCGAAGCTGTCGTATGTGGAAGAGAACCAAGGAGCACTTTAAACGGAAGCATCAAGTGAAAGAGTGGGACAAACTCATTGAACTATGACTCTGTACGCTCTAAGCTGATCTTGCAACTCTTGCAAGCTGATCTTGCATAGCATTGCCAGCGCAGCTCATCCAATCAACCCACACCAGGCGGCACCTTCTCTGCCAGAGTTTTCTTTTGTCTTTTCAGATCAGTTTACAAACATGTTCTTATATTTCACGAAGCGAAGCGTTGTGTCTAGCACTTGGAACTGGATACGATGGCACCGAATGGTCATTGTAAGCGACATGTGAGACCTTAAATCAATATGGAATATTGGAATTCATTGGAACTGGCCATGATGCGCAGATGACAAGGATGACGATGAACAACTGGTTGAATGGATCGATTTCATTATGTACAATTTATATTTTCATATCGAAATGTTATATTCAATAAAAATATACACTTAATGTTAATTACATATGTAACTATCGTCGCTTTATGGATATCTTTCCCTTGGCCAGATGCGACATGTTGATCTTGAATTTGCTCTCATTGGAACGCTTTACCCAGATCTGCAAGTGGATGATAATTGATTGCGATTGTTGTTGTTAAATGAGTGAGCATTTGTACACTTACGACTTCATTGCCAATTGCTGTGATCGTCGCCGCAAACTTGTTCATGTCCTTGCCCTCGACATAGACCTGTTGGCCCCGGCAGAACCATCGACGTTCGTACAGCAACTTGTTGGCCTCGATGCGCGTTTCCACATAACTATTTGGATCGGGCAGCAGATTGTGTGCCTGCTGGTGTTGTTGTTGCTGCTGCTGCTGCTGCTGGGAGTTGGTATAGGAGCCCATGCCATTCTGTTGCAGCGGCATTGGTATGCCACGTTGTATCATCTTGAGGTCCGATTCGATTTCTTTGTCATCCAACTGGTAGACCAATAGTTGTCCCGTTGCCGGCTTGCGACGCTTCTCGATCACCGGCAATGGTTCGTTGGGACGTCGTCGCAGCTTGCGAGTGACCGTCGTCTTGATCTCTGTGGAATCATTGGTCAGCTCCAAGCTATAACGTTCATTTTCAATCTGTCGCTTGCGATCCTCAAAGTCCGCTATTAGATTATCCTTGAGATCCATCATTTTCTCATCGTACTCCTTCTGGGCGGCCTTCTTCTCCAGTATATAGTCACGTTCCACACAATCTCGCATATAATCCTTGTAGATCTCATTGAGGCGGCGACGCTCCTTCAGTTGATTCTCCAGCTTACGCACCCGCTTCATATACTCCGGATGCATCAGTTGATTGAGCTCCTCCAGCTGTTTCTGCAGATTGATTAGCTTGTGCTGATACATTCTGCAAGGTGAGGAAAGAAGATTCCATTAGCAAATCTCAATCTCAACCAGTGTGTACACACTTTGTAAACATGCAATATTCATATGCATGCAATCATTTACATTGTGTGTGCCTCGAGAGTATCGTCAAAAGCTTACTGTTCTTTGAGCTCGCTATTGCTGCCAATGTTGTTGTTGCTGCTATTGTTATTATTATTATTGTTGTTGTTGTTGTTGTTGTTGCTATTACTATTGCTGTTGTTGGACGATGTACCATTCGTGCCACCATAACGATTCGGGCTGCGAAACTCCGTTTCGCTTGCATCGTCAGTATCTAGAATTGTGAAGCGTTCCATGGTTGAAAGCATACTAAGCACAAATTGCATCTTTGTTTTTTTTTTTTTTTGGCGGCCTGACAGTAAACCTCAGGCCTCCTCATTTCTCTTACCTTCCTCGCTGCGTTCGTCGCCAATTGATTCGTCGTCATAGTTGTCGCCCGAGTACAGCGTGTAGTAGGCATTCATTCTATTTATTCCTTGGCTCAGGTAACTTACGAATTACAATATTAACTTGATATTTTCACTGTTTTTGCTTACAATAATGGGTTTTTTTTATCATTTATATTTTACTGCAATACTGTTTATATTTGTTTGGCTGGGCATACACACACACATTCGCACGTAGCCATTTATAAGTGCTGTACAATACACGGCTTCCACTGATATGGCAGCGCCATATCGATAAGTCGATACATATTCGCGTGCTTACAGCACTGTCATAATTAAAGTATGGCCAGACAGACAAGCGCGCTTGTGGCAACATTTTAATTATCATTTTCAATTTATTCTGCCGTTTTTTTTTTTTAAACTAGCCGACGTGTAGAATTTTTTGATTTATCGCTCAAATTGCCTTCTCAAACTTAACAAGAAAAGCAAAAAGAGCCATTTTTGAAAGAAAAAAAAAGGTGGGAAAAAGACGAGTAACGGAAGATTTTTTTTTTAAAATTTTTTTTCAGAATTTCTTATTTGTAGACCGATCCTGATGAAACTTTCAGGATTAAGGATAATTATTATTTAAGCAGCTGTTAAGTAAAATGTGTCTACATTAAAAAATGTGGCCATAATTGGTTTTCTTTTGTAGCCTTGGGGTAACAGATCTAAAAATGAATAATTTGAATGCGTATCAAAACTAACAGTTAACATTCCCACATTAATTTCGAAAATTCAAGAACACAAACATGAGTCATAATCAATTTCGTTATGAATGAACATACTATGGCGTATAATGATCTTAACGAGATCTACCCACAAAGTTAAAAGCGCCTACAACATTTTATGCACAAGCTCCAGAAATTCTTAATTCATTTAATGTTTTTTAATATTTCTTACATCTGTATACACATATGTATATGTTTTATATTCCATGTCATATGTAGAGCACTTTTAGTATGGCTGTGCCAGCTGTGATGATGCTGACACATATTTAAACGCTGTCGTCAAGCAGCCGACGCCCACGCAATAGATCTATTTGCCTTAGTTGAAAAATTGGCGTATTATACATCAGCCAAAAATTCCATGGTAAATCATCGTGAGCGAATTTTG
Organism: Drosophila funebris; assembly: GCA_018901825.1. NCBI lineage: Eukaryota > Metazoa > Arthropoda > Insecta > Diptera > Drosophilidae > Drosophila > Drosophila funebris. The sequence goes on along the minus strand of JAEIFK010000455.1, from coordinate 79,861 downwards.
ATTGATTTGCAGTTGTCTTTGCGGAGGGGAATGAATTTGAATGCCATACAAAATATACACACAAAAAATGTGGTTAAATATATTTACATACATATATATCTATATATATTAAGTATATTCATAAGTGTACTGCTGTGTCAGATGAACATTCTCGACGACGCTTTGGGAAATTTGTTTTTCTTAATTTCATCGTTAGTCGATTTTGCTTCATAAGTTGCATACACACACACACACGCATACACACACATGCATTTGCATATGTAAATATGTATGTACATGTATTTTGGCGTGCGTTGTTTTCTCTCGAGATCCGAGATCTTTGTCGCCTTCAAGGTCGACATTTTCGATGAAAATGAGTTTATTGTTTGGACAGTGGCATTAACGGCCTCAGCATCCATGTGGGCGCTGCCAAGACCAAAACACCTTAACCACAGTCGCAGCCGCTGTCACCGCCATCTCGCAGTCGCAGCGAACGGTCGTCGCGCCGATGATTGTTATTTTTATTTTTGTAATTCATGACTGTATTTATTACTCGTATTTCGTTGATGTTTTTATTTGTTGTCGTGATCGTTGCGTTTCGTGACGATTGCATACATTTATTTTTAAAATAATATTCATAATTAAGAATTAACTGCTAGGGCGGATGATTCCTTGCCTAAAGCTAAGTTCACACTCTATGCCGGTTGTTGCCCCAATATGAGTGCAGCATAACCTTAAAAGGATGTCATCGATAGCTCGATATTTCGATTTCGAATCACTTGCTGATAGGGCTCAATGTCATCGATTACTCATCTCGTCTTTGCATTTGTTTACAAACAAATCGAATTGGAAATGTCGCCAACGTTCCCGCCTACACACAAGCACACGCATACATGGATACGCATACTTGTATTTAGAACGTTAACCACATTTCTGGTATTACAAATTGGCTACAAAAGTGTCGTTCTTTGCCCTAAAACGGCAACGATCATTAAGCTTTAAACCCGTTTGTCATTGCCGGTTACATTTCCACCCACAATGTGCTCAATGTGCGACTGTGGTTCTCTCCACAGCAATGGCGGCTCAGCGTCATAATTGTTAGCTTATTTTTAGCGCAACCAAAATATTTGATTTGCACTAAATACTTAGTTACATACATATGTACATATGTTTAAAAATGTAAGTAATGTACAAATTTGCAATTAAATTTTGCTGATATTTCAGACCAGTTTTCCAAGTTGTAATATATAATATATGATATTTGCTAACTTTATGATAATCAAATAACTAAAGCTAAAGCATACAAAATGCAATTGCATTCTAACATTTAAGTTCCTAATAAATAACTGTCAGTTTGATGATTCCAGAACTTTGTCAAACACAATCATATATCAAGATCTTCGACTATGGGATACTCTTTTGATACTAGGTGAACAAATCAATACATATACAAATTGTAACTTTTGGTTCAAGGAGCTCAGTATGCTGTTGTTATCCTTCATCTTAACATAAATAATTTATATATTATGTTGACCCGACGTCACTGTAAGTGTGTTTCAAAATGTATGGGATAGTTGTAAGAGTAGCTCATTGGAAGGGAATCGCGAGCGGGAATACATTTCTTAATGCTCTTTCACACACGCACACAGACAAAGCCATTCACACTCGTCCATTCACTCTTTCCTTGCCGGCGAGAGAGAGAGAACGCTCTCGTGAACATGTGTGGGTGCTGGTGCCATGTTAATTGTATGGTTGTTGTTTGTTTGCGCGCTCTCTCTGTCTGTCTTCCTACCTCTCTCACTTGCTGTTGCTCTCTTTGTGGAAGCGGCTGCGTCGAGCCGCTATAAAAGCGTCAACACATTGAAAATGCAAAACAGTCGAATAGAAAACTTTGAAGCGCGGTGAATTGTGCGATACGAGTCAATCACAAACATACACACACACACGCACATACATATATACAATAAATTTGTGATTTTTTTTGGTTTTGTCTGATTAGAAAGTGAATATACACAAGCAAGTCCAAGTTCCCAACAACTAAATAACAAAAAGAATTTTGCGGCGTGTGTTTCGTAGCGCGTGAAAAACAATCCAAAGAAGAAACAGCAGCGGCAACAGCACAGCAGCAAGAAGTTTTTTTAGTTCTATCTAACCACACACATACACAAAAAGAAATTAAAAATGGCCGAGGCTAATAAGAGAAATATTCCCATCAAATTGGGAGACTTCAGCGTTATCGATACGGAATTCAGCAGCATACGCGAACGCTTCGATTCCGAGATGCGTAAAATGGAAGAGGAGATGGCCAAGTTCCGTCACGAGCTGATGAATCGCGAAGCCAATTTCTTCGAGTCCACCAGGTAAATCATAATCACATTAAGAAATTCCCCATCAATACTTGGAATGTACATATCTACATAGATCCTATGCATGGGTGTGCGTGTCTTCATTAATCGTTAACTTTTCGTTGAATCTTTTTATCGTCATAGGGATTTTGAGATCCAATTATTGAAACTGATAAGAATGTAGTTGTTCATTTGCTATCGCTAGCCAAGCTAAAAGTGCTTAAAGTTTGAACTATATTTTGTCTTCTTCTTGTTATATTGTTAAATGTAGAGTTACGTGCAATGATCTATGCATTGTTTTAGAATATGCCGCGTATACTCATCGTTTGTGAGTGCCTAAATATAGCTATGGTGTATGGCTAACAGCACGGCAACATCTTTGACCAATTTCCTCGTCGCCCGTTTGGCTGGATTACGTAGTGGGCTAAGGCCAAAACATCGCTGAATGCCCCAGATACTCAATTGTAGGGGGAAGGGGGGTGCTGAGGATGAGTCACTGTGGCATTTTTCTAGGTTCCCAACCAAACCCCGCTCTCCCCAACCTACATAATATACATGATTATAAATTATCCATTTGTCTGACTTAAGCAACACATGATGTTCTCGTTTTTTGCACCTCCCGCATCCCCTTTGCCCCCTCGAACTATTAGCGCACATTTAAAAACTGCCAAATATTTTCGAGTGTTGATTTATTTTTTATTTTGTTATATATTTGTCATTTATTTACATACTTAGATATATTTGGTTTGTTGGCTGCCTCTTCAGATGCAACCCCGTAACGGTACCCATGCGTGTGTGTGTGTGTGTGTGGGCTATACACAAACATATGTACATATTTCTGCAATAATCATTATGATGTGGCGTAACGGAATCTTTTTTTCATGCCGCTGAAAAATCTTGCGTACTTGCCAGATACACGCACACACACACACACACACACACACACACACACACACACACACACACTACACACAGGCAGACGTGAATATATATAATTCAAATATTTACTAAATAAACAGACAATGTGAAGACGGCCATTAAAGATTGAAGAAAAAAACACACAAAAATACATATGCACACACTTAAATACATGCATAAGTATGTTTGTAAGCCAAAATGACGTCGACGTCGAAGCTGCGCTGTCGCAGTCACTGCTGCTGCTGTTGTCGTCGCGGTTGCGCCTCGCTGGCCTTTCAAACGGCTTTGTGGGGACGTCGCGTCGCGTGGGCGCCACTTGAGGCGAATTCGAAAACCACTTGGTTTAACATTTTACCTCGACTACCGACCAGAGGCAATGACATAATCGAAACGATATTTGTTGCTACTGTTGTTGTTGTCTTTGTTGCAATTTGCATTGGCGCAAAAAAAAAGTCAAAACTTTCTAAGCACAGTTAACCGTTACATTGCGTGCTCTCCAATAAACTTTCGCAGCAAACTTTTGCCAAACTGAAACATTTTCGAATCCCAACCGCGACAATGCGTACGAATTCACATGCCCTTTGACACCCGCTGGCCGATAGCTAATGTGCCGATAAATATGACTGTTGGGGAGTGGGGAGGCAGGTCGATGACTCAGCGCGTCAATTAGGAATCGAAAAACGCATACAGCTTTGGGCCGGCCCTGAAAAGGGCTATATAGCTAGCTCAGCTGGACAGCGAAAATGAAATGGAAAAAAATGAAATATAATGAATTGTTCGACGGCAGTTTAAAAATAAATGATCACGTCATCGTCATCTGGTTCTATATACTACATACATACTATATTGTGCATGTACAATAGACAACTAATTGATTTTTCTAGTATTTCTATAGTCAATACACAAATAAATGCCTTTGATTTACATATATACTAAAATGATCGACTTTTTTCCAATTGTTCAAGAAAGCCGTTAATTGTTATGGTTTTTTTTTTGTTAATCAAATTTGTATAGATTTGATTTGTGAGATTCGGAACAATCAATTTACTTACGCAAACATATCGAATACACACTGTACTTGCTAGTTGCCTACTGATGCAATTGGTGTAAGGGGGCAATGGGTTTGAGGATCAGCAGACCGTGCGCTTGCATTTAGCGATTTGTTTATGCAAATAACTTACATACATACATATGTACATATGTATACATGTCTCGACCACAACATCTATTGCATGTCTAAATATGCACTCGGCATTTGGACTTGACCAATTGTGTAGTGTTAGACTTTTACGGCTAGAATTAATACACAATTGCGGTTAATCATCATTCCATATGATATATTTATATGATATAACAGTTTGCTCTATTCTATCGATTTAATGGATTGTGTTTAATTCATTTTTATTTGTAAGATGCGTAGGCGTGTCTGTCTGGGTGTTTGTTCAATCTAAATATTTACTTATGTACACTGTATTTATACACTGGTATATGCTTGCTAATTTTTTGTCTTGACAATTTATTTATCTGTGATGCTATGCTGATGATAAATAATAATAATTTCTAGATGATATCATGCAAATTTTAAGCGTTTCGTAAGCTGCTCTCTGATTCGATGACACTTGTGATCGTTGCAATTGGCTATCGATTAGCATTTGTTAGTTGTTGCGTTGCTTTTTTTTTATTTTGTTCGTTTAGTTTCGTGCAGTCGCAACTTAACGACGCTGCCTCGACACTTGATACTTGAATGGTTTTTGTTGTTGCTTTTGCTTATTTTCTTTTGTTCAATTTTTGCGCGCAGAGCTTTTTCAATAACAAAACACACGAAAAATATGCATGACATCATCAGCAGAAGCACCGGTGTGTGAGAGAGTGAGATACGATATTTCTGAGCGTGTGCCATCGTCGCATGTTTGTGCGTGTGTGTGAAGAGCGAGAAAGAGAGAGAGTCGCAGCTATGCATGTATGTATATGTGTGAATGTGTTTGGCTAGCCATCAGCAAGTAAGCGCCAACGTCGCGACGTCTGTTCCGGCAGGTGCTTTGACTTCCTCCACACAAACCGTCTACGCTCTCCGTTGCCACAAACTCGGTTGCCAGAAGTTGAAATTAACGGTTTCTACGATTAGTCACACATACATACACATATAATATATGTGGGAGTGTGTATATGTGAGTGTATTGTTGTGGCTCTTGTGGGTTGCATTTAACAGTTGCACGTTAACAGCAAGGTCGCCTGCAAATTGCGGACACAGGCACGTTTACAGTTGATTGCCAGGCAACAAACGGCACGCTTATCTACAGAATATAATTCATATGCATGTGCGTGTCTATACATATATATATATATATATATGTGTGTGTGTGTGAGAGAGTGTGTGCGAGCATGTATTGAAAAGCGTGCGTGGTCAAGTCTCGATTCATTCGTCTGCGTATTTCCAATTGGATTCTTTTTTGTTCTTTCCCTGTATAGATAAACTATATGTATATGTGTGCGTATGTTTGTGTGTGTGTGTAGACTACCCTTTGTACTTTATAATTGTAGAAAAGAAATAAGTATTCTGTACACTATAATAATTAACTGAAAGCTTTTTTATATATATTTATATATTATATTCTTTCTCTCTCTCTCTTTCTCTTTCCTATCTATTTTCTATCTTCCTGTACAACCTTTTACATGCCGCTTTGGATTATATATTAAACAACTGCAATTAAAATACATACATAATCAAATCTCTATTGAATTTTATAATACTCCTTACTCTCGAAAAAGCTCTACTAAAAAAACAACAACTACAACCAGGTATTCTATGATATGGCCAATAACAACAACAACAGTGTTCTCCCCCAACTGATTTGTTTATACAACATTTGTATATTTCTTTATTGATTTTAATTTTTTGTTGTAAACATATTAACAACAGTACACGTAATACCTATTTATTTCGACATTTTTTTTTAAATTTTTTTTTTGGTATTAAATCACTTTCGACAACTTGTCAAAGTTTTGTTAATAACAATATTGTATATAATTTACATATATGTACATACATGCATACACTTATTTATATTATATACCTGCACATTGGTGTGTACACACTGCTGCTTTGTAAAGTGAAAGATTCATGTGCTGTCACTCAATAGTTTAACAAATTGAACTAAAAAATTAAAAAAAAAAATAATTCAAATACATATAGATATTTGCACGTATTTATGAGTAATACTCATGTATATATATACGTATATATATTATATATTTGTATATAGCACATTTGCCAGGTGTATCAGCTATTTGTGCTATCAAATATTTGAGCAAAAGTTCAATAAACTCTAGAATATTTCATCTACTTTGTGTATGTACTATATGTATGTATAAGCATAAGTCTACACTTGAGATACTCTCCACTATATTAATATTATATATTTCGATCTGTTTGATCTTATAATCAACTATTCAACAAACAAGCCAAGCTGAGTGTTTAGCATTATAATAGGAGTTTAGTTTATATGAACTGAAAACTCTCTGAAAAACTCATAGCCTTGTGTAGAGTATACAAAGTATTTGAATGCTCTGCATTTCTTTACTTTTTTTTTTGGCAACTCTGCCAAATGCTTGTGCCCATTGTGTCGGACAAAATACATAAATTTGAGTTACAGCAGAGATACATAAATGTATCTGTATCTATAGCTGTATAGCTGTAGCTGTATCTTTAGGTATGCTTACTTAAGTATAGCACATGTATGAGCTCCCCTCCTTGTGTTTTGTTTTTGTTTTGGGCAACAGCTGCCAACAGAGTTATAAATAAACGACGCTCCAGAGCGGAAATCCGACTCTATTTATAGTTGGGATCTGTTGCATCTCTGGCAGACTCGGCTTCAGACTATCGAGTTCACATTTGCAGTTTGCATTTGAAACGAGTTTGTCAGCGCATTCAATACCAAATCTTGCTTACGTTATGGAGGCATTTACACGCACTTTTAACAAAACATTTCGCACAACAAAAAACACAAAAACAAAAACCACAACAACAACCACCACAACAACAAGCACATGCGGCAGGTGTAACACGAATGTCCTTTTGTTTTGTTTTTTTTTAAATTATTTTAACTAAATTGTTTGATTGTTATTAATTGCAGCTCAACGACAAACTCGGCGCTGCCCTCACGAGTACCCAAGCAACAGAATTATGTGTCGGACATTAGCTCGCCATTGATACAGGTATGGTATACACATATATATATATATATATATATATATATATATATATATATGCTATATATAATGATCTGTATGATTAATCATGAATTCCGTTTATGCGCACAGGACGAGGGGGATAACAAAGTGCTGAAGCTGCGCTTCGATGTCAGCCAATATGCGCCCGAGGAGATTGTTGTGAAAACCGTCGATCAGAAGCTGCTGGTAGGTTTGAACTTAATCAATGATGATACTTTGAATCGTTGTGGCTAATCGTTTGCATTTCATATAGGTGCATGCCAAGCACGAGGAGAAGTCGGACACAAAGAGCGTGTACAGGGAATACAATCGTGAATTTCTGCTGCCCAAGGGTGTCAATCCCGAGTCCATACGCTCGTCACTCAGCAAGGATGGTGTCCTGACCGTTGATGCCCCATTGCCAGCACTCACTGCCGGCGAAACTTTGATTCCCATTGCGCACAAGTGAACGACAGCTGCAGCTGCAGCGGCAGCGGCAGCGGCAGCGGCAACGGCAGCAACATCATCAGCTCCTGCACAATTCGCCACACATCCTGCAAATCCCATGAGGCCAGCAATATCCTGCATAAATTGTAGCACTTACTAAAACCGCAGTAGATTCATACTGAAGAAGATGACGTTTTCAAATTGGCCGCCTATCAATCAATCAAACAAACAAACAAACAAGCAATCAATCAATCGATCCCATTCACTGATTGATGGATTTACAATATTTTGGGTTTTATTTTATTCTTTTTTTTTTTTTTTTTTGCAATTCAAAAGCTTAAATATAATACTGACTTACTACTCATACTTAACTGTAATAACTTAAGTGTAATGCAAATTATTATTAAATTTGATTAATTTAATTCATATTTATAATTCTCGCTATTAAATGTTATTATTTTCTTTGTCGTAGTCGCCACGTTGCAATCGTTTTCTTTTCCATTTTCCATTGTATTGTATTACAAATTGTATTGATTTATCAGTTACGAATCTGTATATATATATTTCTGATATATATGAGCGAGGGTTGCTCGTGAAGTTGCTAGTTGAGTTGTTTCTGTCTTTGAGTTAAAGTTATGAATTGATCAAAATGGCGAACTTTTGTGATTGCTTAAAGCGTCAACTTTTGGTGGAGAAAGAGAGAGAAAGAGAAGAGAAAGCATAATAGTGGAGAATAATGTAGATCAACTGTGTAGAGAAACAAGTGTAGAATTTGGGGGCTTCCTTAGAAACTGCATAAATGTGAGTGCAGAATGTATGAGTCCAGATCCGGTGGATTGATTGCAGCAGCATTCATGAAGTTATCCTCATCTCTATGCAATCTTCTACAAGCTCAGTGAGTCTCCAATTCCTCTGAGAGATCTGTGATGTATATATGCATATCCAAGAAGTATTACTGCTGATCCTGTACGATGATTGCAGCAGCATTCATGAAGTTATCCTCATCTCTATGCAATCTTCTACAAGCTCAGTGAGTCTTCAATTCCTCTGAGAGATCTAGGATGTATATATGCAGATTTGGTTGCATATCCATGAAGTATAACTGCTGATCCTGTGCGATGATTGCAGCAGCTTTCATAAACTTATACTTAAGCTGTTCCAAATGAACTTCTAAATTTGATAAACTGTTTGTATAAATATACTTGAAGCCAGTTTTAGGCTCTCCGTTGAAATAGGTATGCCTTGAGTAGTGCGTCAGTTGAGTGATAACTCGAAACATGCTTGGAATGAGAATTTTGGTTAAATAACTCGGAAATAGGGACAAACGCTTTCTTAAGAGCACGAGCAGCACAACAATACAGGTATGTTAGGATAATATTTGTCAACTCGCTCGAATGCTGCTGTTGCTTCTAATACATGCAATTGAGGGAAACATTTCACAATGATTACCATTTCAATTGGCAATAGAAAATGCCACAGGAGCCAGAGTCAAAGCTAGAACGAATGGATATGGATGGGGATGCAATGCGTATACCAGCATCGATATTGATTGAGGATCCACGTTATCGCATTAAGCCCATGCAACAGGTTGTCTCGGCGCTGATTGGCGGCCTCATTACCACATTTGTCGGTGAGTCTCCACATCTACACAGATGTTCTTGTTCTTGATGTTCTCATTGGCTCATTTGCAATTGTTCAGTCACACCGCTTGAGGTGGTGAAAACCCGGGTGCAGACCCAAGGACAGAACACACGTAAGCGTACAATTGTCTCCAAATTATGTTATGTCTTTCACAACGGTCTCATGGCCCACGTGTGCAAACCCAATGCCATGGATTGTGTGTCCAAACTTGGCGCCGAAGCGTCAAACTTGCGTCCCGTGCGCGGCTCAATGGTGAGTGTCAGTGTGAGTGTGCATTCAGCTTCATCTAGTGAGTTGTGGCTGTTGTTCTCCATTTAGGATGCATTTGTTAAGATCATCTGCTCAAATGGCGTCGCTGGTCTTTGGTCGGGTCTGAGTCCAACGCTCGTCTCGGCGCTGCCATCGACAATCATCTATTTTCTGACCTACGAGTATCTGAAGCAATCGTTCTCCAATCTATATAAATTATGGCAGCCCCGTGCGCAGTTGCCCAACGATGTTGTTGACGGCAATGGCATTGTGAAGACAAGTCAAGTGCAGTTTACGACGCCACCGATTGTCCCGATGGCATCGGGGGATTTGTGCACGCACCGTGGTAGTTACGGCTATAACGCCATTGGAAATGGTGCGCATTAAGATGCAGTCGGGTTATATCACCTATACGGAATTGTGGCTGGTCATACGTTCGCTAATTAAATCACATGGCATACTCGGACTCTGGCGCGGTTGGCCGCCCACTGTGATGCGAGATGCCCCCTTCTCGGGCACCTATTGGGCTGCCTACGAGTCGATGAAACGTGTCTGCAATGTTACGGAGCCAACATTCTGGTTCAGTTTTGTCACGGGTGCAGCATCCGGTGCGGTGAGTTGAATTTCACTTAATTCGAATGCATAAGTTGTACATTGCGTTGACCATTCCATTTCAGTTGGCCACGTTGGTGACAATGCCATTCGATTTGGTGACAACACATACGCAAATTGAGCTTGGACAGGATGTGCTGTACTCGGATTCATCTGGTCATGGCAAGCATGGCGGCCCCAATGCCGGCACTGCCTCAGCAACTGCTGCTTCAGCCAGACAGTCGGTGTTCTCACGCATCAGTCTGATTTATCGCCAGCAGGGTATTAAGGGCCTTTACATTGGCGTCTTGCCACGCATGTTGCGCGTGGTGCCTGCCTGTGCAATTATGATATCCACATTTGAGTATAGCAAATCTTTCTTTTTCCATCACAATCTCGATCTGAATGAAGCCTGTAAGTATTGTATTGAATATCGCAGCAATTAAAAAAAAAAAAAAAAAAACAAAGACAACATCCACACATATTGATTTCAATTTGCATATCGATGTTGCAATGCATTTGTAAGCGATTGTAAGCATCGCAACAGCTGTTCGCAGCGACAGCTGATTAACTATCGATAAAAGCAGACCGCACATGTACAACGTACACATACAAATACACGAATATATGGAAAGCTATTTTATTTATCTGGGACTTCGAACGTCCTCGTTTGGTCGATCTTACATTATTATTTTAATAACAATTTTAACATAATAACGCGCACAAATCCATACACGTGAAATACAAACATACACACGCACATTAATTAGCGTATAAACGAGCCAATTGAGGCGCCAAAGAATGCCGGAGACAATGACTAAACCAAGTGCAACAAGACCAGATGCAAGTTATGGATTGGCGGCAATCAAGACACAGTCCAAACATACAATGACAGATCCCAGATTTCGCATACGACCCATGCAGCAAGTGGTGTCCGCATGCACAGGTGCCATGATAACAGCCTGCTTTAGTAAGTCATGAAATTTGTTTACCATACACACACACACACACACACACATAGGTGTGCTTTTTCGCGTGTGTGTGTTGTGTAGTAAGACACCGGTAGATTATATGATAATGATAATTTCATCACAATACTGTGTGATTTATAGTGACGCCCTTGGACGTGATCAAGACTCGCTTGCAGGCACAACAATCGGCATTGTTATCCAATAAGTGTTTCCTCTATTGCAATGGCCTTATGGATCACATTTGCCCTTGCGGCCCCAATACACCAACGCCGACGGCCTCATCCCACCATGCATTTACCAAGCTAGCTCCAGCCACATCTTCCCACTTTACGGGCACAATTGTGAGTATATCAATGCATTCGAGCATTCGATCAAATCTTTGGCAAGCCAAAGAGAACTTTGCATACTATTGTTTATAATAATCAATAATGCATTTTGCAGGATGCATTCATTAAAATCAGTCGCGCTGAAGGCATCGGTTCACTCTGGTCTGGCCTAAGTCCAACGCTCATCTCAGCTCTGCCCTCAACGATCATCTATTTTGTGGCCTACGAACAGTTGAAGGCACGTTTTATAGACATGCACTACAAGTACCTGGCACCAGTGCCAAGATCACCATATAGTCGGGACATTCCAATGCTGGTGCCGATGCTGGCTGGCGTGACGGCACGCATTTTGGCCGTCACCGTTGTCAGTCCCATTGAGATGATACGCACCAAAATGCAATCGCAGAGGATGACAAACGCTGAGATGTTTAGCTCTGTGCGTCAGGTGGTGCAATCGCAGGGTGTCCTTGGCTTGTGGCGTGGCCTGCCACCGACTATATTGAGGGATGTGCCATTTTCGGGTATTTACTGGACCTGCTACGAGTACCTTAAAACCAGTTTTAATGTCGTCGAGCCAACGTTTGGATTTAGCTTTGTGGCGGGCGCCATATCGGGCTCTGTATGTATAACTCCTTACACGATATGAAATGTGATATTTAAGTCATATAATTATTATTTATTATAATTTTTAAAGGTGGCCGCAACGATAACAACACCATTTGATGTAATTAAAACTCATGAGCAAATCGAGTTTGGTGAGAAATTCATATTTGCAGGTAGGAATGTTGCTATGCAGTTAACAAATAGTAGCACCAACATTGATACCACTTCGGTTTGCATTACGCCAGATAATCCACCAAAGAGTGTGCCCACCAAATCAGTTTTAGACCGCTTGTCAAGTATTTATCGCTTGAATGGAATACGCGGCGTATTCTCAGGACTTGGACCGCGTCTCTTCAAAGTGGCACCGGCTTGTGCAATCATGATATCAACTTTCGAATACAGCAAAGCTTTCTTTTATCATTACAATGTCGACCAGCACAATCAATCGCTGCTGGCCAACAATAATCTGGCAAACAATTCAAATGCTATCAAACCATTTAACACAAGTGCAAAGACAAACTGAGTGTTGTAGTAGATGATGCAGCTTTTTCAACAGCCTGTAAATATGTAAATTAATATCAAAAGTTAAGACAAAATTACTGGGTTACAATAATTTGCCTATGTAAAATTGGTTGAGTGAAATAAAATTCCTGTTTTTTTTTTTTGTAATTCTTGAAGTTTCGTTTTTTTTTTTTTTTTTGAAGCAATTCAAAAACAGAATGTGCCGCCTTATCGATAACAAATATCATAAAAGGCTTTGTTATCGATGCAGCATTTGCGGAACAGTTGTGGTTTGTTTCTAAGCTGCGTGATGTTAAAAAACGTATAAAACAAGAATAAACGAACTTTAGATTAATTTACTATTGAAAATGGAATACCAAATGACCATCCATATTCGGTTTTCAAAACAAACGACATAAACCAGCCCTAAAATGTGTTTCAAAAGCCCTTAGGCTTATGGATCTAATACTGCAAAGTCGAGACTATTAACTTGTCATATCTATATATTCTGCATGCATTTATTTGCTATTCGTTTATAAAATTGCAAACAAATAAAACCAAAAGCTACTCTCAATGTTGGCGGACTATCGCTAAATGCATAGATTTTCATCGAAATATCGTTACGTAGAGCATCGGTTAATTACATCGATAAGTGACCATATGTTTGCTGTAACTATCGATATCCTTAGAAACACGTGCCAGCGCATTGTGTTTTGTTTAGATTGCGTTTAGTTATTTACAAATATCAAATAAAATGGGCGAACCAGAAGCAACGTCAGACACAGCCACTGCAACTGCAATTGAAGTCAAGAATGCTAAAAGCCCAAAGCCTGCAACGCAAACCAAGCCGAAGCCCAAAAAGGTGGCTAAGCCAGAGGCAAGCATACCGCGCGGTCAACCCAAATCCAATCGACCATGGAAGACGCCGAAGGAAAAGTAAGTAAAATAAATAAATAAGTTGCTTCACAATTGTCATTTCATTTCATGTGTTGCCCTGTTACAGATTCAGCAAAATCAAGAAGACAGTGAATCGTTTGACATTCGAGAAAAAAGTGGCGCTACGCAATGAAATGCGTTACATTAAGGAAAAGTCCAAGGAGATTAAGGATCAGCGGAAAGAAGCCGCCGTCCAGCATCATCAGCGGCGTGTGGAGAACGCTGAACGTCGTTTGGCTAACGAACGTCGCGCCGAGATCGTGCAAGTTATTAAGAATCCGGCCAAACTGAAGCGCATGAAAAAGAAGCAGATGCGTATGATCGAGAAACGTGATCTTAGCCAAGTTAAGGTGGTCTAAGATGTAAATGCTATACATTAGGATACATTTATTATTTTTCTCTTTTTTTTTGTCACCCTGCTAAATAAATCTAGTTTTGTAATAACGCGTATACTATTATTAACAACATCATGCAAGCTAAGAATTTACATTTTCAATTTGATGTAAATATGTACAATATATATAAACCAATTGAAACTTATTATCTTTAGACTAGTTTAACAAATTCACATAATATTCCAGATCAACTGCACCTGACTGTTGTTTATGCTTAATATGCTGTCGAAATTGTGCCAAAATCTGTTTACGTTTCTCATTTAAAGCTCGACTTCTTGCGGTCTTTGAAAGTGATTGTATCTGTATCTGTGTTTGTTTGGAGTCGGAGTCACAGTTGTGCATATGAGTTTGAATTCTTGCCCGCAATAGTAAATCCAATTGATGTGCCAGCGATTGCAATTGTGTCTGCTTAACGTGTGCCACGGCGGTTTGCTCATCTGGTTGGCAATGGATCAATGTTTTTATAAACTCACACATCGCATCAAAATCCAACTCGTTCAGTGTCAAGCTATTGCACTCCCAAGCATTATCACTGGGCGTCTCAAGGCGAGCATGCATTTGTTGGATTATTGCCTCCGGTACACTTGCTCCACGTGCCACATTGGCCTGAAGACAGGCAGCCACCGGCTTGCAGATATAAACTTGAGCGTAAATACAACCTTTGGCGCGACACAGCTGATAGAGTTTATAGCGCATGCTGCGATAATAGTGATTATCATCACAGATGATCAAATAATTGTCAGTGTTGTTAGTGGTCGCTGCTCGTCGTACTTTTGATGGCAACACGGTGGCATTCTTAACGCCAAGATTGTCTATAAGTTGGCTTAACAATTCAAAGATGTGATTGCGCTGTTCGCTATAGGCTTCATTAGTTGATTGTACATCGAAGTAGTCGTCGTAGCACAGGTGTAGTATGTTCCAGCCGCTTAGAGATGCCTGATGTTCCAGGAGCCAGTTGCTCAGGCATGTCTTCCCGGCAGCCGGCAGACCAATGAGCGCAAGCAGACAAATTCGTGGCATATGTGAGTTTAGGGTGTGTATGTAGTGTAATGTTTCGTTATGGTTAGCTTTTATGTTTTTGGTAGTTAACTATCTAGTATTGAAAACAACAATTGTGGCATTGCATTGGAATCCTCAGGCCGCTGCTACAAGGCCAATTTACCCGTCCCACTGTTGGTTGGCGTTAGTACAGCGGGCGTTGGGCCGGCGGCTTCTTTCTCCTTCAGCTGCTCCTTGATGAGTTCTTCCTGCTGCTGTTGCTCCAGTCTTTTAGCTGTTTGTTCCGCTTCTTCCATTCGTTTGGCATTAATTTTTGTTTGCACATCAACGTAGGATTTCATCATGTTTTCATTGAAGCGCGCAAATTTTGTCACACATCTGTCCACGCAGGTTCTCTGTTAAATTACTTGCATCGCTTTATAATTGATCTATATGAATATTCTATGTGCTTACCTCCTGATCGAAGAGTTCGCGTTGACTGAGATTGTCAACACAGCGATTGAAGCACAATTCCGTCACTTTGTTGTATAATGTGAGGAAATCTTTTAACTGCAAAAAATTAATATTAAGGAATTGAAACGCTTGCACTTGAGACAAAATTATGAAATGCATACATTACGCAAATTCGAATCCATTGGTCTAAACAAATAACTGAGTTCTTTTAGAAACGGTAACTAAATTGAATTTTATTAAAATGCTTTTCGATTTCCGACAGCAGGCAACAGCTGACTGGTTGTTTGTCTGACAATAGATTTTTGTGAGAGGGGATACCACTATCGATAGCTCACGACCGGGTATGCGGGCTATGTGGTATAGCGAACTTCACTATCGATAGCTCACGAGTGTGTGTATGATAAATATCGATAAATATGTGTTGCCATCGATAAGTGTGCACTTTGCCGGCAATGATAGATTGTTAGCGCAATGGCAATGCACTTGTTTGTATTATCTCATCAACATGCAATTGCGTAAACATATCATATCATTACATAAAGCTGCACACACACACCCACTATACATACACAGGTAGCGTAGTAGCACATGTTTTTATTATTAAGTACCAGTCTTTTCTTAACGCACGTGCAGGCAAATCGCACATCTCTAATTCGATTCACATTCGAACATTTTCTAGTGGATTCTGTTTTGATTTCTTAAAGTTAATGTTACACACATATATGCTAGCAACTATACATATATGCTGCCGAAACCAAAGAAGTGCATTAGCTGTCTGGGGCAATATTTCGGTTTAACCACATTCAAGCCACTGCAATGGCAAATAATACGCGCCATTATAACCGAACCACGAGGAAACGATGTGTGCGCCGTTATTGCCACCGGCTATGGAAAGTCCCTCACCTATCAATATCCTGCATTTTATTTGAATAAAGTTGTCGTTGTCATCTCACCATTGATTGCACTAATGGAGGATCAGGTGAATAGCTTAAATCGCAAATCAGTTGCCGGCGAATGCGCCTGTTTATTGGGCACGGCACAGGAGGATCGCACCATCAAGCAGCGCATTCTTCAATTGCAATACAAATTGGTGTATGCAACACCGGAATATATTACCCGTGGCAATGGCCTGAAATTGCTATGTGATTTGGGCTGCAATTTGGCGCTGATTGCCATCGACGAGGCGCACTGCATATCGAAGTGGGGACACGAGTTTCGGCCGGCATATCGTCAGCTCAGCCAGCTAAGGCAGGCAGTGCCGCATGTGCGCATCTTGGCGTTGACGGGCACGGCCACAAAGTGTGTGCGCATGGACATCTGTGAGCAGCTGCGTCTGCGCAAACCCTTAATACTCTGCAGCGGCTTGGATCGCCCCAATTTGGAGTTGACGGTGCGTGCCAAATGCACGGATTTATGGTTAGATCTACAGCAATACCTGAGCTGGGCCACCGAAGCCGATGGCTCGGTGATAGTCTATAACAACACCATACGGGAGACCGAGCACATGGCCAAAGAGTTGACCCGTCATGGCATGCGTTGTCATTGTTATCACAGCAAGCTGCCGCTGGAGGAGAAGCGTCACAATCAGGAGGAATTTCGCAGCAATCAGGTGCGAATAATTGCCGCAACAACAGCCTTTGGCATGGGCATTGACAAGCCAAATGTGCGGCTGGTTGTACACTATGGCGCACCGAGTGATATGGAGCGTTATTACCAGGAGATAGGACGGGCCGGTCGTGATGGTCTGCCCGCCAAGTGTGTGCTCTTCTATGGCGAATCGGATGCAGCAACGCATCAGCGCATGCAGCACAGTCAACCGTTGACGGCCCAACGTAGCCAGGAGTTGCAACAGCTGGCGAGATGCATGTCGGATTATACACAGAGCACACAGTGTCGACGTCAATTCATACTGAAGTACTTTGATGATTATGCCACATTGGCCACATTGCAGTGGCGTCACAATTGCTGCGACAATTGCCGCAAATCGCGGCACAGGAAAGCCCAGACTCCAGACATACCCGATCAGCTGGATGTGAGCAAAGAGTCAAGACTCCTGCTGGGCATGCTGCGCGATGTCAATGGACGTGTGGGCCTTGGCAAAGTGATACTTGCCCTGCGTGGTTCACGCAGCAAGTGCGTGAGCAGCGTGTGCCGGCAGCATGAGCACTTTGGATTGGGCGGGCACAGATCGATAGCGTTCTACAAGCAGCTGGGCGAGCATCTCAAGGCGGCTGGTTACATTAAGGATGACTATCAGCCGAACAGCAAGAGTTCATTTGGCTTCCCAATGCCCCAGGTGACGCTCAAGGGTTGCCGTTGGCTGGACAATGATGCGACTGCATCGAAGCACATTGTCATGGAGCCAAGTGCGAGATTGCTGAAGCTATTGAAATCGAAAAGGAAATGTAAAAACCATTTAAAAGCTACAGATCTTGATTGGGGATCGGACATAGATGTTGATCTAAATGAATTGGATGAAATGGTGGAGCGTGAACAACAAACAGTGGCCGCAAACGACAATGACGCGATTTGGGGGCCCGACATCGACATCGATTTCAATCAAATCGATGCTGCGGTCGCCAAATCCAAGCAAACAACAACAACCACAACAACAACAGAGACTGGCAAATCGACGAGTGAAGAGCTTGAATTGCTACTTGCCGATTGCCAGAAGATACTGCACGAGGAGCAGGAGGAGACGGCGCGCACATTGAAGGCACGCAAGCGTGTCTGGCAATACCTAGAGGGCAGCTATCAAAGGCGTCCACTAATACCAAAGTACAAATATAGTTCACGTCCAGCTAATGCCAATTGAACTACACCCACTTTAATGCACATTTTTGTACGTTTTTTTTCAACATTTTCTACGATTTTTTTAATGACGCACTTTTCCATTGATAATCGTCAAAATTTGTAAAAACAACAAAACAAAATTCAACTAAATTGACGTGAATTGTTGTGTAAAGCGTGTGTATTTACACTGTCCTACACAAAGTCATCATTTGACAAACCATATGTATTTCTTAGCTAAATTTTGTAGTTTTATTTGCCTGGATTTCCATGGCATCGAATTGCTTTCAATTCATTTGTTATATGTACTTAATGTACATACTTAAAGTTTACAACTTAAAGCAATTAAACAATATTTCATTAAATATAATATATATGAATTGAATAATGTTACGAAAAAAGAAGAAGAACAAGAAGAACAATAGAAGTAAGAACCTAACAGGTGTTTAAAGAATACTCTTTTGAAACTATCATTTAGCATATGAATTCTTTGCTTGCTTATATCAGCAAGCTTTCACATATGAATACATATTCAATCAAAAGCTGAGTGTTACGACACTTAATTTACTTATGCTTGTGTCGCAGTAGTTCGCTGTCTCGCTCGCACACATATGCTGCCTGCTGCTCTACGATTCAATGGAAAAATAACATTTATTGCTGATTATCTGTCTTATTTACAAACCGATCTTGATGAAACTTTCAGCATTGCTTCTATGTGATATTCTTTAAGCACCTGTTAAGTAAGAAGTGTCTACGTTGAAAAATGTGGCTATTATTCGTTCAAATTGCGGGGGAAGGGGGGAGGTATCCAAAATTTAAAATAAACTTGATCTGCGTATGGTATACAGGAACCTTGATGCCAAATTTGGTGTCTCTAGCTCATATAGTTGCTGAGATCGACGGACGGACGGACAGACAGACGGACGGACATGGTTCAATCGACTCGGCTATTGATACTGATCAAGAATATATATACTTTATAGGGTCGAAGATGCCTGTTACATACATTTGCACAAAATTATTATACCCTTTTTTGCCCATTTTGAATGGGCACAGGGTATAAAACTACAATACAAGCATTTCTTTATAGTTTATAAATCATGCTTGATGCACAGAACATTTTGTGCACAAATTAATGGGGGGATTCTATCTTCATTGCATCCAATTCGAGCCCCACACTCTACTATCTACCCAAGTGGTATTCCAATCGCCCTTCTCAAGCAGAGACGTTGTACGCTACGCTGATGACTCCGCCATACTCTCGTTGAGTGCATCTCCCACCACTCTCAATGGTTAACTCCCATAGATATCTGGGATTGGTTCTGGATAAATCCTTAACTTTCCAAAACGGTTCAAACGTTTGAAATGACGCCTTCAATCAAAATCAAAGCTTCGCCTTTCCCGCAAGACGCTTCTACACAATACCATAATATGCAGCCAATCTGAAGGTATTGTCTGGCTATCTGGGGTAAGCTGGAGGAATCTCGTTCGTAAGAAACATTGAGATTTGGAGGAGGCACCTAATGATGCCATCGCTCAGGGAAACCATAAACAACACGCTACCACACTTGACAGTGCACTTACCTTTGACACTCTTGTTACCAAGCGCAGGAGACTTAAACGGATATTCCTAGCTCAATTACCACCAAAAAAAGCGGTTCAGTCGAGCGTGCGCGACAGTATAATACCCTGTGCAGTTTTCTAAATTAAGTATTTTGATTATAATAGAAGTAAGAATATACTAACGACACTTTATATAGTCTTGTGTCGCAATCGATCGCTGTCTCGCTCGCAAAGCAACATTTATTTGCTGATTTATATCTCTTAGTTATTGACCGATCTTAATGAAACTTTCAGGACAGTTTTTATACGATATTCTTTAAGTATATGCCAAGTTAGAAGAGTCTACTCTTAGAAATGTGGGGGGAAAGGGGGAAACCTAACATAAACTCGATGTGAAGAGGGTATACGGGAACCTTCATGCCAAATTTGGTGTCTCTGGCTCTTATAGTTGCTGAGATCCCTTTGGGTACCGGGTCTAAAAACAAAAAACTTAATGTACACACTTAAAGTTTACAATTTAAAGCAATATATCAATAAATATGCTATGGTTAATGTTACAAAAAATGCAATGCAAGCATATCTATATAGTTATATATAGTTTATAAGTTTTGTAATATAAGATCATAGATATTAAGGAAGGAAATCTCTAGGATAACTATTCTATATAGTTAGATATGTAACTCTGTACGGCATATACATCTAACCTATAGAGATAGCATATATAGGCTTCTCTTTAGTGGAAATATCTAAAAAACAAAGCACTTTGCGAAATAACACCCCCTTAGGTGGAAAAGAATATTGAATAACTCTTGTGTAAAGCCAATTTTCTAGCAAAAACGTTCATTAATGTGGAAATTTATTGAACACATGTTTTGACAATTTTCAAAAAATAACCCCCCTAGAGTGGTAATTAGTGTTTTCAAGTTTCTTTGCGAAAAGATCAACATTTTGTTGAAATTCTTTGAAATGCCGTTAAAAACATAAATATTTTCTTTGAATTTTGAACAAATTGCAACCCCCTACGGGTGGAAAGAAAGAAAACAGCCCCACAGCTGGAAATTGTGGAAAACTCTTGAAGGAAATCAATTTTTGTCAATCAAATTTTACTTTAACTGACGAAAACTTTTTCAGTTTTGAACTGTAGTGAAATGCACCCTCTAAGAGGAAAGTTTATAGGCTAGTTTTAGAAGGAAATGACAACTTTTCGTACGTTTTTGCTTGGAATTCGATTTAGAAATTTAAATAAAATGTTAAATTGAAGGAAATTCCTCGATGGATGGAAAATAGTGAAAGACACCCCCTAAGAGGAAAGTATGGAAAGCTTGAATTGGGAGGAAATGTCTAGATTTTTGTTTTCTTGTTGTTGTTGTTATTGTTCCTTAAACGCATTTGCATATATGCTAAATTCAAGCTCAAAAATAAACCCCCTACAGGTGGAAAATTGTTGGTAATTAAAAAAAAAAAAATCAATTTTCGTCTTTGAAACTATTTTGTTGTTGTTGTTGTTAGATTTGCAGAAAGCCAAACAATATTTATTAGTCTATGTAATTGAACATTGCGATGAGCATTTCTGGCGAGGATTGGGATTGGGATTCATTGAGCTGCCTCGGTGGACAGATTGTTGCCATCGGCCGTCGCCGGCCGACTCTCGCAGCTGTCCTCCCCGCTGCTGGTTGTGGAGGCGCCTTCCTCTGGCGATGTTTTGGCCGCCTCATCGGCCTCCTGTTGATTGTCCTGGACACTGGGATTACCTGGCTCACTGTCCTCCGCCTCGGCGCCCTTTTTGTTCTGCGACAGAGAAAAAAAAAAGGGGGGAGTTTCAAGTTTGAAATAGCTGAACAGATGTTGCGCACAACCTTCTTGCGTTTCTTGGGCTTCTCCGCCTTGACGGCATGCAGTTCGGCCTCCTCTTGCAATGCCGACTTGTAGCTGGGCGGAAAGAACCGGGCTGCCTCCTTGTGGCCCACCACAGAGTTGGGACTCACATAGCTGGGGCCGTACTCCAGCAGCAATGGGATTGTCTCGCCCAGCACTTTGTTAACCTTGAGCACAATCTTATCGGTGCTTGTGTACAAAATGCGAAAATCGATTATTATGCATGTACGATAATTATCGATAACACAAACTTACGGTACATAGGGTTTATTATTGTATTTGTCAACGGAATTCGCTATAAACGTTGCCGTCTGTGGATTATCGCTTGTGAAGAAACCATAGAGTGGTATATCATCACGACACGCATCCACCAGTTGCATTAGATCCTTCTTCTTATACGCATCAAAGGTCATTATAATGTGTGGTGGCTCGGGCGTGGGATCCGGTGGCAGGAATGTCGTTGTCTGTACACGGAAATATGTATAGATGAGCGCTGCATGGGTGCGTTGATCGCTGGGCACCCAAATGGGCGGAATTTTGATCGATTTCGTTTGTTTCGTTTCCACCTCAGCTGTCTCAACCAGCTGCTCACTGGCTCTGGATTGCTCTGGCTGCTCCATCGTCGGCTCAACATTTTCTAAATTTGACAACAGAATGGTGAACTATACTACTTACTATACGACATATCCATTACTACCTTCCACTGTCAACTCTATGGTTATTTCAATGGGCACTATGAGGGGCGGTAGTATCGTTTCCTCTTCGTTGAACTCATCGGGTGGCTTGATCATCTCCTTGGTCAGCTCGTGGGCATACTGTTGCAGCACTGCTGGCGGGCTACCCATTGTCTCGTCCACCTTCCAGAAGCACATTAACAACTCCTTATCGTACAGATGCTGTCTAACCTCAATATCCAATGGATTTTCAGCTGCAAAATTGACGGTATTGAAATCATTTTGTGTTATCGTAAAGACTTTACGATCTTTGCATTGGATTTTCAATGGATCTGCCGGTTCGGAGAGTTTCTTAAACATATCACGATTAACCTGCGGCCCAAATACCGTTATCCCAATATCCGGTAAATTCTCCATTATCGTATCCGTCACATATTTCAAATACTCAATGCGTTTCCTTTTGCTCTCCTCCAGCTCAATCCTTGCCGCCAATTCCAATGCCTCGTTCTTCACCTGCAGCTGGGCCAACTCAATGGGCTGCAATTCGGTTATTTCATACGTCTGATGCGGTTCCATCGCCATGGTCAGCTCCAATTCCCGGGTGATCATCGCCACCAATTTGGGCACATCGGTGCCAAACATTATGTTGATTGCCTTCCCATTCTGAAATCGCATCGAGTGGAGTCAAGGATAAGAAGTACGCCAAGTCGAACATTTACTAAGGTAGCGAATTAGTCGAGCGCATGCGACAGCATTAGACCCTGTATAGCTCTTTATAATTTAAATATTTTGTACATATACCAATATCGATATCAAGTCGATACATCTTTTAGTGGCAACCTCGCAACTTCAAATGTCATATTTAACAGTGTTGGTAACTTACAAAATGTTGTGACATAGCACTCAGTTGTTCAACGAGTACTTGCAAAAGCTGAATGCTAAACATGTGCATACAGTTGTGTGTACACACATATATATGTCTCGCTCGCACACCTTGTAGGCACAGCAAGGCGAAAACTTAACTCTTTCTTCATACATTTCCGCATAACTTACGTAGTTCTGAGCCGATCCTTATACAACTTTCAGTTATGTTTCTATAGAGTAGTCTTCAAGTATCTGTTAAGTTAGAAGTACGCACGTTCAGTTATTATGCGTACTAAATGTTGACCTTGCGCCGCTTATTCCTATAACAGCTATATGATATAGTTAAACGATTCTTGTCAAATTTAATCACGATATAAATGACACTATTAAATACGCAATCTGTGAGATTTGTTGAGATATCACAGGAAACAATAAAGTTGTGCATATTAGTTATCGATTAATTGATCGTGGTGAACCAGAATATATATATATATATACGCCCCCATTAAGACTTTCTAGAAATTTGGGCATAGATGTGTTCTACTTACCGCCACAAACATCCAAGTCGGTTCACTTTTCTTGTTGAATCTCTCCAGATAGGAAATAGAGCCCGCCTTGCACTGTACAACAAATTTCCGATTAATCTTTGAGAAAAAAAAGCACGATTTTTATCGACTCACAATCGCCAGCTGCAAGTTATCGCCGCCCAGCTCAAGCTTGATCTTTCGCAGACTTCCCACCATGCCCAGACAAGGGCCACACCATTCCGAATATATGTCCAAAACTAAGCAAAGTAATTTGATTGACAATTAATTAAGCCTCGCTTAGCATTAGGTCCTACCTAATAGGCCGGGTCGCTGTAGAAACTTTTCGAACTCCTCGTCGGAGCTGATATCCGCTTGAAGCTGTTGAACTCCTCCCTTCTTGGCCATTTCCAGCGAAATGTTCTCTCTCACATAATTATTTCGTTTATTTTCCGCAAAATTGGCAAAAGTTTTACTTCATATTGATTAAACTTCAACCTCCGATGGCCGCTGGCCGGAAGGGGGCGGGCTCGCAGGTGTTGTCAAGTTAACCCAAGCAATAAAAAAAAAACAAAATATATGTACATTTTATTTGTGTTATCGACTACAATATACCCGGTAGGCAATAATAATTATTAATATGTTAACATATATAAGCACAAAACTTCAGACAGTCATAACTAGCGATATATGCAATCGAACTGGATGAGCTTAAGTCAATTGTTGCACAATGCTAAACGTTTCTAATCAGCGCTTAAATGGGCCTGCTAACTGATCAATTGTGGGCGTGGCGAAGTTTATTATGATTTATGGGCGCAATAGGGGGCGTGGCAAGCATTGAAAAACACTACGATATTTGCTTGCATATTAAGCAGCTGTAAATCGATCTTAGAGTTTTGCAAAATTTCATGGGCGTAAAGGGGGGCGTGTCAGCTATGCAAAACAAACTTCAACTTAAGGTCTGTCTAGCTCTTATAGTCTCCAAGTTTAAGTTGTTTATGTATAGTTGCAAAACCATATATTGTATATATACATTTTGTATGGGCTCTGCCACGCCTACTTTTGGCTGTTGCTAACATGACAATGACTACAATATACCCTAGTATAGGGTATACATTCAAGACAAACCAAACATATATATATATGTATATATAGATAGTACTAATAATTCGGTGTTTGTTTAGCAAGCGCTTGTGGCTGCTCTCTCCCTCTCTCTCTCTCTTTCGGAGTCTTTCGCGCTCTTTCTTTAACACACGCCAGCCAATTAATGAATGCCTTGACATGGCGCACATACATAGATGTATGTTGACAGAAAATCGATGCCTCAAACGCCTTTAATTAGATTAAAGCGGGCGTTTGGTTAAACCCTCCCAAAATATAGAAAGAAAATAAAAAAAAAAAAAAAATAAAGAAAATGTTTCACATAATTTGTAAATGTTTTTCCATTTGTTGTTTGTAATTTGTAGATCTTTAAATATGTATCTATAGCCAGTGCAAAAAACGCATAATACGATAGACGTAATACAATGATACACAGCACACACGGTATATACAGGGATATACATTGTTCTCTGTTATATATATATACATATATATATAATATTAATATGCATATAAACTAATGTTGACAATTTAAAATGAATTATGAAAACAGTATCAATCAAATTGTGATGGAAAAAATAAACAAAATTGTGGCGTAGGAAGTGGGGAAAGTAGGCAGCTGTTAGGCAGCAGTAGGAAGAGTTGGAGGGGCGGGGAGGGGGGTGGGGGAAATGATCGATACATGTATCATTTGCTAATAGTTGGTCTCAGTTGTTGTTGTAGTTTTGGTTTCGTGTAAAGCACAAGTGTAAAGCATGAATGTTCCAATGTAAATTGTGCTTGACTAGATGCAATGCACATGTTGATTTGTTGTTGTGAATTGAAGTTGCTGTTGTTGTTGTTGTTGTGTTTTTTGTTGCATATTGCCGCCTATTCCAAGCCCAGCATCCAATGTATGCCCTTAACAATGAAAAATATTAACGGCTGCCAGGCGACCAACCAACGAATCCAGTCCAGCAAACGTCCATAAAGCACATGCGGCTTCTCCCAACTGCAATAATATATATATATACAATTATATATATACAATTATATATATATAAATGTTTCTATAATTAAATTATACATACGGATTGCGAAACATTTTTTGTAAATCGACTTTCTCCTTGCAATAGGGACACGTTTGCTTCTTGCCCACAATACACCAGCCTCGTATGCAAAACTCATGGAATACATGATTGCACGACAGCTTGTATGTGTTCTCAATGACGCCCTCTTCCTTTTCGGATACCAACAGTTGATTGCCACACACAGCGCACACATTGTTATCCAAATGCCGCGTCGGCATACCCTGTGGCGTATAATACTGCGCAAAGTGGTTGATTGAAAAGTTGTTAAGTTTGTCTCTATATGTATCTATTATATTGCAACTTACGCCAATGGCAGCTGCCATTTTATCGGAACATATGACGGATATGTCACGTCCAAGCACACCAATGTATAGGCCATAAAAGCAAAACATCAGTCCCACATCCATCCATGTGTTGGGCGGCTGTGAGAACAGATAGTTCATGCCCAGAAATGCGGCCATTATGACCAGATAGCCAATGATGCCAAGGCCATAGCTTAGCTTGTAGATGAAATAGAACCATTTGTACACAAGCCTATTGAAAGAGATATTGCAATTGTGAGAGTTATGCGATTGATAGAGATAGTTCATTTACCGTGGCGTTGTGCCCTGTATGGGTTTCGTAATGGCACGACGCATCACTAGGGCCGTAATGCCCGTGAATATCAGCCAGACGATAATGAAGCGTATCCAAAGGAAACTGCATGAGATGATAAGCGGTATTAGCCACATGGCCAGCAGTGTGACAAATGCATAGGATCTGTAATGTCGTTTCTTCCACTCGAATAATATAATTTGGGCAATCACAAGTGTCATAAACAGTATGATAACCATTTCGGAGTGCATGGCATCGTGTCCCCCTATGCTTTTCAACCATCAACTGATGCTCGGCCCTGCATTAGCCACAATACGTATAGCATAAAATAAGATAACAAAACATTTAATGTAATTTGCAACAATTTTTCCCGTATACAAAGCTAATTGCTTACCGCATACGCTCCTCCGGCGTCATTGCGTCCAGCGACTGTGGGCGAAATGGTTAGACATTAGTTGGTCCATTTGGTGTGTCATGTACATTTACCTTGTTTAGGTCCACTGGGGCATGCAGGTCCATGTGTTGTTGATGCATGTTCCTGTTGTGGTTTTGGTTGTTCTTCTTATTGTTGTTGTTGTTGTTGCTGTTGTTGTCGCTGTGTGGAGGCGCGTACAAACCTGGATGTTGTCGTCGTCGTCTTTGCAGAATTTTGTCAACAATGTGTCTTTCAACATACAATTTATCTAAGTAATATATATTCTAAATAAAAAACAAATAATAATGGCAAGATTACATATTGTCCCCTGTTTTGCCTATCAGTGGCATTGCCACTTGCTACTGACCGCTCAATGGCGTTGCCACTTGTCGCGGCACGCAAGCGATCCAACATAAATATGACATCAACAATTTGTTAACACTTACACATGCAGCAGCATTCTATTGCGTAATTGCAAGTTCGTCAATTATTTAAAAACGTTTGCTTTAAAATACATTTAAACAATTGAATTGTCTGTAACGTATGTAGCAGGCGTTGCCACGTAAGCGCACTTCTGTCAATTCTGGCGTTTGACAACACTAACGCAAATGTTTATAAACATTTGTGGAATGCATATTGCGATGAATATATCGCTAAATATCACTTGGCAGTAAATATCAATATCATTTTAAATATCGATAATACATATATTAATAAAACATCGATAACAACGCATGCAATTGTAACTGTATGTCCGATATAAATCGCTTATAATATTTTGTATTTTTGGAAATAGTTTATAATTCGAAGTGAGTTTTTGAAATTCAATCAAATAAATACTGGTCAGAGTTGCCTCAAAATAATAATCATTTATCAGATCCAATTATGTACAATACAATAAATTGATATAGTTACAGACTTCCAACTAAATAAATTGGAAAACTTGTGAAATTAAATAGAAATTCTGGTGTGCAATCTTTTAAAATCGATCCCACAGAGCTCAGTAAATTCGTATATATCTAATTATAAATAAATAATATTAAATTGTTGCCATAAATGAACCTATTTAACGATTAATTTTAGTATAAACTTCAGAAATTATGTCATTGGCAATCTATGCACGCGAAGGACTCAACGCAGCCCTCATTATGGGAGCTGGAGATATGATAGCACAATTGGCTGTAGAGAAGAAATCTTTTAAGGATTATAATGTGGGACGGACAGCGCGTTTCAGTGCTATTGGCTTTTGTGTGTGTGGACCGGCATTGCGCAGATGGTACATTACATTGGATTCATTGGTTACAAAGGAGCAGCCAGCATTCCATCGTGGTCTTAAAAAGATGGCCATCGATCAGGTGTGCTTTGCACCACCATTCACATTATTGCTATCATATCTGGTGCCATTTGTCAATGGCGAGAAGCACAGTGCTATCGTAAAAAGTATACGGGAGGACTATGTAACTATTATGAAACGCAGCTTTATGCTTTGGCCACTTGCACAGGTGGTAAACTTCACATTAATACCCTTAAGCTATCAAGTGCTATATGTTCAGTTGATTGCGCTCATTTGGAATTGTTACTTATCAATGGTGCTCAACAAAACAAAATAATAAAATATTTCATTCATTAGATCTACGAAAATTATAGTCGAATAAATGTATATCTACAGAACGCTGGATAATCATGTGTTACTAATTTGAATTTCGTAGAGCACGTGTAAATGTAAACACAAATCAGCTGTGCGGGCAGGCAGTAGACTTCTTATCGATATTAATATCGCATACTCGCTGTGGCGGTTCGTACTCAGATGTTATGCAAACATCGATATATTCTATCGATAACAATTTAATTTAACAACTGCTGCAATTTTGGCTGCTGCGCGCGTTCCTTTATAGTTTGCAACAATATTAGTCACTTTTCTTAACGAAAATGGACCACACACGTGAGATACTCACTTTTCAGTTTGGCACCTATGCAAATTATGTGGGCGCACACTTCTGGAATCAGCAGGTGAACAACTACAAAACATTTAACGCACAGCCGGTTGAACTGAACTTGACTCTCGTTTCCAATTGTGCATTCTTATAGGAAGCAAACTTTGTTTACGACTCCAATGACGGTCAGGTGGATGAGGAGCAATTGCCACAGAATGATGTGCTATACAGAGAAGGTCTCAATGATCTCAATCAAACGACATACACACCGCGTCTGCTCACCGTGGATCTCGTCGGCACATTGGGACATCTGCCCATGGTGGGTGAATTGTATGGCAATTACGTACAAGTATTGGATGAGCAGACAACAGATGATCTTCAGAAGGCTAAAGAATTGGCCGAGCAAAATAATTTGTCCACAGGCGGTGTGCTGGATGTGCTTAAGCAGCCGGTGGCAACGATGTCTGAATATCAAAAGGATTTGCTAAAGAATGAAGTGAATAACCAAGATAAGGATTACAATTTAGCCGAGACGTGCAGCAGCTGGGCAGATTATCTATACACACGTTATCATCCACGTTCATTTAATGTGCTGCCGGGTTTAATACGACAGTCCGATGTTCAAGTGCTGGGTACACATGCCGCTGGCGTTGAGCTCTGGCAGTCGCCATCATTTAATGAGGACTTTTGTGATCGCATTCGCCTCTATGCGGAGGAATGCAATGGACTGCAGGGCTTCCAGCTGCTGTTCGATATCGATGATGGCTTCAGTGGCATGGCCAGCAAATGCCTGGAGCATTTAAATGATGAATACAGTCGTGCTTGCTTTGCGTTACCATTGCATTATCCACGCAATGTTTCCTATGCCCAAGCAGGTGAGTCAACATTGTTAATCCTTGATGTTTGAGCTGACTGTTAATGCCTTTCAGATACACGCACTGCACTCAGCATACGTGTGATGAACAGCGTGCTCAGCTATTCGCATCTCGGTGAGCAGGCAACCATGTTTACGCCGTTGTCCACGCTGGAAACCATTTGGCGGAATAACACATTGCAGTCACGTCATTTGCCAGGCTTAAAATGGCAAACGGACAATCTGTATCAAAGCTCTGCCGTGTTGGCTGCCTTCCTGGATACGGTTACACTAAGCTATCGTCTACGTCAGACGCCGGAGACTTTAATGCGCTTCTGCGAACGCATCTCGCCCTCTGGTCGCAAGTTAACAGCAGCTGCCTTGGCCTTGCCCTTGGGCATGCAACAGGAACAGGATCTCATTGATTACCTGGATCAGAGTGCCAATAGTTCGCTGTTAACACAGCTATCACCGGGCTGTGATGCAGGCACCTCTCATCTGGTGCAATCGGTGGTAGCACGTGGCATTCCCTATGCGCGCCTCAAGCGACCCGTGGAGCTGGCTGGACCACAGCTTCGTATGGCTGCCTATGGCTGTGATAGCGTCTCGCAAATGCTGCAATTGTATTATCAGTGTGCATATCATGGCAGCGTAACACATGCCGCCTCGACGCCGTTGCCACTGAAAACCCAGCTACCGTTTCCCTATGAGATCTTCGATGATAGCATTGCTAGCGATGGGTTTAAGGTGCCTGGCGAGGGGCAATGTGAGCGGGACACTCGTGTGCAGAGTGCTCCAGCATTGGCGGCACTTCAGAACTCCAGCAAACTTGGCGAACATCTGGATGCGTTGCACTCACAGACGCATCGCATTAAGTTGTCCAAAATGCAAAACTATTCGCAGTCTGGACTTGAAAAGGATGAATACGAGTTGGCGGTCGATAGGCTGTTGGAGTTCCGTGATAATTACGAGGATTCACATTATTTGTAAACACACACACACACGCACACGCACACACACACATACACATACATCAAGTATGCATTCCATACAGATGGAAAAATCCTATGTTAACGTTAACAGAACTTGAGGCAAGTTAAAGTCTACATCTGTTAATAACATGTTAATGCTGTGATCTATGTAAATGTGTTGCTTATTCTGTTAAAAGGCTGCTCAGTCTGTTAACCGATCGGATTTCCTTAATAAACCGTTTCGAAATAACCGATTGACCGTAAAATAATTAATTTAATTCGAAATAACCGAAATAAAACAATTTATGTCCTTTCTGCACTATACAATTTATTAAAAATGTTCTGGGTTTTTGTACATATACAAAAATGTACATTTCTAGACAATAAATATTCGTATTTTATTAAGGCAAATAAATGTGTAAAAATGGAGAAAAATGAAATGTTGTTTTATATTATTTATAGCTTGGATACTATTAACAGGTTTATGAAGATTTATTTATAAATATATATGTATGTATATACAGCTTCTACATATATCCTTGCGATTCTGCACGTATGCCCCGGCAACGGTTAACCTACTTTTGGAACCGAAAAGCTACCTGGTAATTTTACCTTACAGCGCAACATACACAGGGTTTTAGCACAACATAACCTACAAGTTCTTATTGGCATTAGTACCACAAAAATGTGCATTAACATAACATAAACTCAACTCAACAATATCGTCAAGTGAGCATGTGGGTGTGTGTGTTGTGTGTTTTCGTCAAGATCGTTAAGTCGCCATGCGCAAAAAAAAAATTGCTACAAATATACGAAAAACAAAAAATTTAGATGCTTAGCGTGTTGTGCTTTTGTTTAGTTGCTTACCAATTGATTAAATAATGTGTTGGCTATGCGCTGCTATTGAAGGCAAGTTACAATAAATCAATCGGAGTCTTATAAAGTGATTTATGCAAATGCACAATGCAGCAAGTGCGTGTGTGTAGCTGTGTGTGCATCTTCGTTAGGATCGTCAAGTTGCGGCCAAGTGCGTGCGAAAAGGAAGAAATAAGTTTTGTCTTTACGTTTTTGTTTGAAATTAATGGGTATTTACATATTTGCTTTGTCAAATAAATGTGTGTGTTTGTTTCTGCACCTTCGTCAGGATCATCAAGTGGCGGCCAAGTGCATGCGACAGCGATATAACATTTTTTTAAATGTATTTTTGTTTTAGTGAATTGGCTTTTACATATTTGCTTTGTCAAGTATGTATGTGTGCGTGCGTTTTCGTCAGGATCGTTAAGTCTCTGCAAATGGTGTTAGTGCGTGCGAACGCGATAGAGTGTTATTGTTTTTGTTTGTTGTTGTTAATGCGCTTTTAAAAATTGGCTTCGTCAAGTGTGTGTGTGTGTGCATTTGTTTTCGTTAGGATCGACAAGTGTATGCTATGCTTTAAATGCGTGTGACAGAGAAAAAAAGTGTTTTTTTTTGCCTTTTTGTTTTTGTTAATTTGTTTGTGTGTGCGCGCGGAACTTGTTATCGTTATCGGCAATTCGCTTGAAAAGTTATCAAACTTACAGTTGTTGCTGTTTTATAAGTGCAAATTTGCTATTTTAAAATGTAAATATCAAAATTTCCAATAATTTAAGTGCTTAAATAATGAATCATTATCTATTTGCGTAAGTAAGTCTAGCATCTTTTATGATATTTTGAAACCTTAGATTTTTGACAGAACTTTGTTTGGTTTTAACAAGACGCAGATATGACGTCAATTTGCTTAAGCGTTGGAACAGCTGCTTAAGAGGGTAAGTTTCTGTCAAGCATAAACCAAAGAAATCGCTGGTATATATATGAGCCAAGACGCCAGAGTTAGACATAGTTCAGTTTTGGATTCAACTGGGAAATACATACAAACTATAGCTAAAATGCGTGCATTCATCCTGATCACTCTCCTCGCACTGGTTGCCGTAGCTGCCGCTCAAGGTTCTCGTGGTGGACGTGGCGTTCGTCGCCGTGGTGCTCCCGGTTTTTTCCAAGATGAAGCACTAGATGGTCCACAGGGTGGTCCTCCTGGTCGTCCTGATGGTCCTCCTGGTGCTCGGCCTGATGGTCCGCCTGGTGATCGTCCTGATGGTCGTCCTGATGGTCCGCCTGGTGCTCGTCCTGATGGTCCTCCTGGTGATCGTCCTGATGGTCCGCCTGGTGGTCGTCCTGGTGGTCGTCCTTGGGGCCCATTTAAACCTATACGCTCCACGACAACAGAAGCTAACGATGTTAGCACCACAACAGAAGTCATCGATGTTACCACTACAATTGAGCCGATCACTGAATCCACCACAGTCATCTAAAGTGTTGAATATGCGAGATATTTGGCATGAAGTTCTTGTAAATACATTTGAAAGCTTAGATGATTCGATTGCCAAAAACTTTAGGCAATTGAATGTTGCAAATGTTATGAGTTTGAGTTGTAACTGAGTTTATTTCTATAAATTTGCTTTGATTCCGCTTTCGTAACATTTAAGTATCCGATTGCAAATGCATTTGTTTCTATTTCTTGTAAATACATTCGTTACAGTCGCTTGTAAATATATTTCACGCCAAGTGAATTCCTTTCATTTACTTACAACTGCGTTTATTTCTGTTTACTTCGTGTTAATACATTCCTCATATTTTCTACCAAATACATTCGATTGATTTCCTTGTCAATGGAATTTTTTCAATTATTTGTAACTTTATTTATTTCGATTAGTTGGAATAACATTCCATACATTTACAGAAAAACTCATTAAATTCTTTTACATTCGTTTCATTTATTACTAAATACATTTAATTTGATTGTAACTTAATTAATTGCGCTTACTTGGAAATATATTCCTTGCATTTACTTTGAACTGCATTAATTTGCTCTACTTCATCTAAATGCATTCGTTTCAATTACTCATTAGTTCTGTCAATTTGAAATGCATGGATTTCCATCTCCAAGCGAAGCACATGATGTCCTTAAGGTCCTTAAGCGAATGTCGCCTGTGTCGATGGTCGAGTGTCAACGCTTGGCTTGCTTCATCGGCGGGTGGCCTAATTTAAAGAGGCGCCAATTGATTTCATAGCAAGGACGTGCCACAAACCCTTTGTGCCTTAACCAAATTTTTTTTTCCCCTGTATTTCTGTGCAGGTCCTTTGGCTTTGACTACGTGCCCTGCTGTTTAAGGCCTTTTCTCTATCCCTCCCCCTCATGTTGTACACCAAGCTCTACAGTTTTCTTCTGCTCTGCGAACTTTTCGTTTGCCTAATTTATATGAAAATTTATTGGCAATAAAGCGGCAGTAATTGAAATCTCAACGGGAGTAAATCACAATTTTATGGACTGACTGGAAAACAAAGCGGGTTGCGATAAAGGACCCTGAGCTACGAACGAGGAATACGGACAACGGACATCTATCGACTAGGTGTACAATATGATGAGGTTAATAATTCTCTTGTTTAAAGGGTCAGCTCGGTTCAAGTTGGCAATCAATCGAACCGACCAAACCGCACCTTCGCCACATTGTTGTGCAAATTAAATTTCAATTTGATTGCCACACTTCCTTGCAGCTCAAACTGAAGCTGTGGGTCCTTAAAGTCCTGTGGCAGCTGCTGCCAGTAAAAAAGAAAAAAAAAAAAAAAAAAAAAAAACGAAAAAGGATTCGCAATCTTGGCCAAAAAATAATTTTAAATTACGATTATATTCAACAACTTTAATGGAAGATGTGCCTTGAATTTTCAATTTAATTCGTATTGAAAAAGTCTACGCAACTTGGTTTTATTTATTTATTTTGTTGTTCTTTATTTTCTTTATTAATTTCATTCGTTTAATTTCGTTTACCAAAACGACACTGTGCATTACTATGCAACACTGTGTGTCGTGTCGAGTTTCCTTCCCGGAAATCCTTTTGTTTAACTCCCTTTCGGTTGCTTGAGTTTGCTTCCTTCTATTTCGTCTTCCTCTCTTGTGTTGTCTATTCTTCTTCTGATCAGCTTCCCCTTAATCTCTTCAATTTCAATTTCATCTCTCTTTAGTTTCCATTTAATCTCTTCCTCTTTATTTGCAACTTTCTCTTCGATTTCCTTTTAGTTTCCTCTTCCTCTATTCAGTTTTCCCTTTCTTCTCTCGACAGTTTCCTTTTCATCTATTCAATTTCATCTTCCTCTAAGCAGTTTTCTTTCATTCTTTTAAATTGTCCATTCTCTTCTTCCATCTCTCTTCAGTTTCTTCTTACCAACTTTAGTTTACTTTTCATTTGTACAGTTTCTCTTTCTCAATTCAGCTTTCTTTTAATCTATTCCTATTTCTTTTCCCTTCCGTTTCCGTTTCCTCTTCCTCCCTTTTCAATTTCGTTTTCAGTTACCTCTTCCTCTGCTCAGTTTCGTCTTCACCTCCTAAGTTTTTCTCTCTTATCTCTTTAGTTTCTACTTCTTCAACTCTTCAGTTTTCTCTTCCACTCTTCAGCTTTCTCTTCCACTCTTCAGCTTCTACTTCCACTTCCTCTGCTCAGTTCCCTCTTCCTGTCTTTTTAGTTTCCTTGCCTCTCTTCGGCTTCCTCATTCAGTTTTCTTCCTCATATTTCCTGTTGAACTTTGGACTTCGTTCAATTCCTATTTATTGCGATCTCCGGGAACAATCTTTAGGCTATTGTCTTCTTGGCCATCCTGTTTGATATCTTGATCCTGAGGTCAAGATTATGGTTGTAGTGGTCAATCAAGTATATTATGAGGTTGCCTCCTTTGGCGTCCATCTGGACTCTTGGTATCTGATATCTGATTACCAGAACTGAAGCTCCCACGATTAAAAATCCATTTACAGGAAGCTTTACAACTCAAACACAACCTGTGACCCTTTCCTAGATAGCATCAATAGTACAACATTGTATGATTCCCTAGCAACTTCATAGAACCCAATGAGGCTACAATTACACAAACTTATCTAGAAAGCTCAACAGAATTGAACGATGATATAAAAACAGAAACTTTCCGTAGAAGTTCGGAAAAACCGTGGAATATATATTGATATAGCATCATCGAGTCCAACAATGGTACAACTGTAGGTTCTTTCCTAGAAAGCACCACAGAACCCATTGATTTTACAACAACAACATATACTTTCCTAGGAAGCTCAACGATGATATAACAACATCAATTTTCCTAGGATGTTCCCAAGAACCCAACGATGAAGCCACCCTAGAACCAAGCGATGATAGAACAACAGATATTTTCATGGAAGCACTGCACAACCCTACGATGGCTACTTCCCTAGGCAACTCGGCAGAACCCAATGATATTATTAAAGCAGAAATTTTCCTGAGAAACAACTTATGCTGACGCGCAATTACTGAATCTTCCGAATAGGTTTAAAATCTTTTCTGTCCATAAAAGCTTAAGATTTAAAGCAAAATGTAATGATATTGAAAATATCCGAAATGTGTTCCGATATCATTCTGTTCAATGCCGTCTCGGTTCCGGTGTTTGTTTCGGTTTGTTCCGCATCTTAAGTCTAGACATGATTTATCTGTTTGAGGCTAATCAAAGCACGCGCGAAACGTTAAGCAATTAGCGTCGATAACGAATTTATGTCGGAGAACTGGCGGCAAGAACTCAGCATGGAGATGGTGATGGAGATGGAGACGGAAGTGATGCTGCAACTGGAGCAGGAAGTAAAGGAAGGGAAAGGAGTGAGACTCAAACTTGGACACTTTGCATTTTACACGTAATAACAATTACAAATGCGCACTCCACAAATCAAGTGAAGCATCCGGCTGCGGGGCAACTGCCGGAGTAAGTATGGAGTAACAGAGTTCGGGGCTAGACTATCCGTAACATGGGCAGCTGGGCGCACTTGGTTACCGGCTGGCTTCTGGCTCCTGGCTCGTGGCTCCTGGCTCGTGGCTCGTGGTTCCTGGCTCCCAGGCACTAATTACAATTCAGGACGCGTTGCACTCGAAAGTTGTTGCTCATTCAACACTCGAAGCGAGTGGCGCCAAGTGCAGAGCAGGGTGATGGTTTGTAAAGCAGCGCATCCAATACCTCTGCGCCCGCCCTCGTTTAACATCAAAGTAGCAATTTGCCCAGCCCATTCTCTTTTGCCTTTCCCTTCCCCTTTCTCCAATTCCCCATTCATGCCGCCTGCCCCGTGCTGTGCTTCCAAAAGTGTTGTTGTAATTAAATTATGTGCCAAGTGACGTTGTCGTTGGAGGAGTTATAGTCGGGGAGTTCGAGACGAAGCAGCAGAAGTTGCCAGCTATAGAGCAGAAGCGTTGGGAGAAGAGCGAGGCGAAGACAGAGGGAGTCGTTGCTTTTCTTGTGCCCATCTGAGATGTTGTGGCAAATTAAGTTTGCTTTTGTTCTAGATTAAAAAGGCATTGAAATGTCGACAAGGATGACGACGACGGAGGACGACGACGACGTTTCGTAAAAGGCTCCTTCCAAGCTCAGGGCAAGGGGGTTTATTTCATTGCCGGGAAACGGCGGCAGTTAAAATGACGCCTTTGGCTAAATTAAGTTAACTTTGTTAAGTTTGTTTTGCTTTTGGCTGTCGGCCAGTTAAGTTCATGATTAACTTCACCCCAAGTACAAAAATTAAATGCGTTTCGAACTTCAAGTCGACATCGAAACTGAAGTCAATCACAAGGTGCATTCGCAATGAACCATGTTGCACCAAGTGACAAATTACAACGGTTTTTTTATCCTGAATAACACTGAATACTGTTTAATTTTTAATAACAGTGTTCGTTAAGTGTGGATGGTTATCCAACCGCTTCATAACCGATTCATTTTATGTTTAAACTCGTTTCATAACCCTTTAATGTGTAGATTATAAATTATAAACGATTCATAATGTCTGCCTAAGCACTCCTTAACCGTTTCGGTCTTGGGTTTTAACCGTTTCATAACTGAACAATCGTTTCTTAAATGGATTAAAGTCGCTTCGCTGTTGGTTCATGAATACATCGTAAACGATTCAGAACTTCTTTTCGAGCTGTCCATTCCTGTTTCCTGATTTGCTTACCATAACCGATTCATTACCGTTTTTAAAATAACCGATTCATAACCGATACATAACCGATTCATAACCGATTCACAACCGTTTGATACCCGTTTCAATATTATTACTTCTTATATGGTTAATAAGTTCATAACAGTTTGAAATCCATTTCATAACCGTTTCATCTACGATTCAACCCTATTTAATAACCGATTCATAAAATTTCGTCAATAGAATTGTATAACATATTTGGTGAATAACCGATTCATAACCGATTCACAACCGTTTGATACCCGTTTCAATATTATTACTTCTTATATGGTTAATAAGTTCATAACCGTTTGAAATCCATTTCATAACCGTTTCATCTACGATTCAACCCTATTTAAAAACCGATTCATATAATTTCGTCAATAGAATTGTATATCATTTGGAATCCGCTTAAGTAACGCCAGCATAGTTAACTAACTAGTTCCAAACAATTTAACCTAACTTAACCTACAAATTAGCAATTATTAAATGCGAATGCATTTACCGGTTAAGGGTTGCCACCTGAGCACTTAAGTGTGCGTAACCTCTAAGTTGCCGAAGCTCGACTAGCTGTCAAATAAATATGGATTAATTTTGTGGATAACAAGCAAAACAACAACAGTTGGCCTGTCATTCTCCACCCCTTCCATCCCATTCGCCGCACCTTGCGGGAAGCAGATGACAAAGCCCAAAGTCAGCTCAAATTGACACTTAACCCCGGAGCCGAAAAGTAGATAAACTTCTCTGATAATAGATTTAATGTGCCTAATTTTGCTAATTTTGCCTTTTCCGTTGGAGCCAAAATAATTAACACGCATGTGAGCCGGAAATGTTATCAACCTCACAGCCACCCCTCCCCCCCCTTTCCCATCGCTTCAGACTCTTTCCACTTTCTCCCTGGATATTACCAGTTTCATTGAACCACCCACTTTGCCACTTTGTAGCAAATTGCAGACTGCAAGAATACTGGACAAAGTTTTTTCATCTGCAAATACACTTCATGGTGGTGTATTGTGACTCAGTTGAGTGGTTTAAATTGAATGAATAGCAAGACTATGAGTATATAGAATTATAGTAATATTGCAAGAATTGTAGTTGATAATATCATCTATTATAAATATTATATTGTATATATTGTATAATAATATTTATTTTCTTATAAATCTTGTAATCATTCTCAATTATATGATCTATACAAACGATCGTAAGAATTCTTAGCTTTAATCATAGCAAAGATCGGACTAGCGCTTAACTTGAGCTGACTTTAACTCTACATATTAGCTGAGTTATTTAATATTCTGAAATTGGAATTTAACGATTTCTGCAAATGATACTACGCAGAATTTGTATACCCTGTACAGGGATATATTAGCTGTGTGCAAAAAGTGTGTAACAGGCAGAAGGAGGCGAGCCAGACCCTATAAAGTATATATATTCTTGAACAGTATCAACAGCCGAGTCGATTGAGCCACGTCCGTCTGTCTATCTGTCCGTCTGTCCGTCTGTATGAACGGGTCGATCTCATCGACTATAAGTGCTAGAGACACGAAATTTGCCATCAATGTGCCTGTGTAACATATTCAGATCAAGTTTTTTTTTTAATTTTGAATACCTCCCCCCGTTAATCGGAAAAATTATGACCATATTCCTCAACATGTGCGTAATATTATATAGAAGCAATGCTG
The DNA here is from genome assembly GCA_018901825.1 of Drosophila funebris. Classification (NCBI taxonomy): domain Eukaryota; kingdom Metazoa; phylum Arthropoda; class Insecta; order Diptera; family Drosophilidae; genus Drosophila; species Drosophila funebris. The sequence goes on along the minus strand of JAEIFK010000455.1, from coordinate 40,361 downwards.
AAAGTTTCATCAAGATCGGTTTATAAATTAGAGAGATAATCAGAAAAGAAATACAAATAATTTTTGCATTGAATCATTACGCTTTGAGGGCAGCACATGTGTGCGAGCGAGACAGCGAACGACTGCGTTACGTGCAGACATAAAGGAAATGACGTAGCACTCAGCTTTTGATGGAGTATGCATACATATATGCAAAAGCTTGCTGCTATAAGCATGCAAAGAATTCATATGTTTCAAAAGAGGATTCTTTAAGCACCTGTTATAGACTTGCTTCTATTACAATCAAAGTAGGATGCAGTATTGTTTTATTTAATACCACAGCAAGTATTATTATTATTATTAAAATTATCCATACTTTGTTGTAGTGTATTTGAACTTCGTTGTTTTATTGAGCCAGTGGTTTCAGTCGCCCTATTTCTACTCTTGATTCCGCCGTTGTTGCTTTTGGTCAATATCATAACAAGTTCAGGCAAAAAGCAGACGGACACACACATGTACACACACACACACACACACACACACGCTCGCACAACACATATATGTATGTACACAGTTGTATCTATGTTTGTATTGCTAAAACCCATAATCTTGTTGTTTTATAACTTTTAATACCTATAATCCTTTGTCGTTGTTGTTGTTCCTCATGTTCGTCCTGTTTTGGTGGAGTTTCATTTTGTCGCCACAGCATTTGGAGGCTTGTTTGATCCTTGTTGTTGTTGTTGTTGCTGTTGTGTTAGCTCCAACAAGTTAACATGTTGTTTGTCGGAAATTGACCAAATAAAATTAAATAGTAAACAATTTTCCCTTCCTCTCATTTGCTCTTCCAGCTCGCCGCTCACACTATTTAGTTGCCGCAACCTGAGACCAAAAGAGATGCGAGCTAAATTTTCCAATTATATGCTGAATACAATCAACCCATAATCTATTTTCAATCCCAACGAGGCGCACACTGTGTGGGCGTGGCCCTGATACTTAATGATGCGATTAGATGTGACTGTACTTTTAGTTAGAGCGTCTAGTTTATTTTATAGAACTCGCTGTTAAATTGCGAAATAAAACACTTTAGAATATGTTTTACATGGGGATTGGAAACTAGGAAATTACTAGGAATTTTAACATATTGATCAACATATATCGCTGATCTAAAGCTCTATAGGAACTTGGATAATTTATTAGTGGTATTTGGTGATATTATATATTATATTATATTATATATATTATATTAATTACTAGGAAATTTTACATATTGATCAACATTCATAGCGAATCTAAAGCTCTCTAGGAACTTGGACAACTTATTAATGGTATTATTATGAAGTGTTTTACTTTAGAACTTTTTAGGAATTTTCTAAGACAATTTTTTATTTTTTTTAATTTTTCTCTTAGAAATCATACTTTTACTATTTGAAATTCCGGGAAAGTTTATAAATATATCTGAGTAATCTTATAGACAGAGGCTTTTTAGCATATAACATATAACATAGCTCTCTAGGAAAGTTTATTACCAGTAGCATAATACTGACTATATATTTATATAGATGAGATGGCATAATTCAGATGGCATAATTAAAAAAAAAAAAATTATTACAACTGAAAATGACTATAGATTAGATATAATTCGTTTTTTTAGATTTATTTTTCTTGAAGATTCTTTGTTTTCCCTCTGTTTCCTGCACAATTTTCATTAAAAGTTTTTAGAATGCATCTGTTAAATATTTTTTAATTTATTGTCTTGACTTTCCCCAATATTTACTCTGTCAATCCATAATAACCTCACTTTTTATTATTGTAGTTTTCCAATTACCTGTGTCCCTTGCTACCCCTCTTCACCATCCTTGTGCAAATCTAATGTAGATAAATATCGTTTATTATTTACATACGCTACTAAATCATAAATTCTCATTGTTTGATTGCGAATTCTGTGCATTTAAAGTATTTGTCGACAAAGTTGCCAGACAGTTGAAGACACACACAAACGCAATAACCACACATATACACATGCATGTTTGCAGCTTTATTTGTTGATGCGGCTTTGTTAATTGAAGTAAACTGTTTTGTGATTTATTTCATTACAAATGTTGTTCAACAAAATGCTTAATTAAGTCTTTTTTTTTTGTTTTTTTTTTTTTTCTATTTCATGTTTGGCTAAATGCAATGTTGTCCAGTTATTTCTGGCAAGTTTGTTATTATTGTTGTAGCTAAAGTTGTAATGAACTGAACGAAAGCATAACAAGGCGGGAGGGGGACAACAAAAGTTCAACAGTGCATAATAGACACACAAGCGGACAGGGAGAGGGAGAGGGAGAGAGAGAGCTAGCTTTCGTTTTCATTGCGTTGCTTTTAACTAAAATTAAAATTGTTGCGCTTTGTAGTTTTTATTGTTGTTCTGTCTGCACCAAAAGCAAAAAAAAAAAAAAGAACATGAAGTTTGTGTGTTAAAGGATTCTATTTATGTCGGGTAGGTTAAAGCTTAAAGCTGCTAAAACATGAAGTTAAACCAGTGCAAGAGTCAAGAGAAAAGTTTTATTTGCATTTCTTTGGCAATTTGTTGTGACTTTTGTTGGCCTTTCGCATACATACAGCAACAAAAATAACAACGGCAATAACAATTAACTGTAGAAAGTGAAGTAAAAGCTGCAGGTAGTGCCAGGCCGTAAGCGGCTGTCTTTTGGTCTCTGGTGGCAACGCCAGAGGCAGCAGGAGCAGTAGCAGCAGCAGCAGCACTAGCAGCAGCAGTCGCAGCAGCAGCAGTAGCAGCAGCAGAAGCTGTAGCATTAGTAGCAGCAGCAGCAGTAGCAGCAGCAGAAGCAGCAGTAGGAGCAGCTGCACCAGCAGCAGCAAGTTACGTTGAAGCGTACGCCATTTTAAAATCGTCTCTCAGCGATCTCAGCGCTCTTGCTTACTCTCTCAAAAACACACACAGACACATACAGCTGTATGCATAAAGCAGGGCACATAAGCAATTGAAATGAATTTGTTTCCTGTAGATGTTCCGACAGCCGAGACACAGACACACTCACACACACACACACACATGCAGCGCAATACAAACGCAAACACAAATACAACAAAAACTTTGCCGACAAACTTTGACTTTGGTTATTGTTACAGTTTAACTTTGTTGCTGTTGTGCTTTACGCCTTTTTGTTGTTGTTATTGTATAGTCCCTCTCGCTCTTTCTATTGTTGCCTTTGCCTGTTCGCCAACAATGCGACAAAAAACCTGAAATGTTACACAACAACAACAAAAGGAACTTTTCATATAAAATGATTTCTTACTTAAGCAGCCGATTTGGCCACGACCCCCCTCCCCCACAAATTGAAGTGCAACCATCATCAGGCCTAGTCTGGCAAATGGGTGTGGTTGGTGGGCGTTTCATTTGCACAGATCAAATGTAATCTCAAGCTTTTATATTGCTTCAGTCGATTCCATTCCATTCCATTCCAGTTGAGCTAATTGAAAAAATTGAATTTTGTGACGTCATTCGTTGTTATTGTAGTTTCCAAGGTTTGTTTATCTTGTGTACTTTTATTGTTTACTCTTTAAATTATTAGTCAAATATGGTTTAATCTTAAATAATAACAATATTCTTTAATTGTAAAGTAAACACTGCACAGCTGTGTTTTGTCGCAACATCATCAGACATAAATACAAATAGTTATCCAAAGCACAAAAAACAAAAATATAAAAAAAACATCGTCATCGTTAATGGCGTAATTCAGTAATTGTGTAGTGGGAATTTAATTAGTTTTGGATGCTGGTAATACCTATAAAAATAAGGAAAATATAAAGGGGTAAGCTTAATTAAAACAGTTTCAATCGAATCGAATTCAATGCATCGAGCACGAATTTAAATCAATATCGATTGTTGTATACGAAAGTCTATACAGAATTAAGAAAAATAAAAACAAATATTTCAATAATATAAATAATTAAAAATTTACATTTACATATAATCATAAAATATATAAATAAAAATAATAAATAATAAAAAAAAAATATATATATAATATATAAATAAATATAAATAATATATAATTATAAACGGAAAACGATATTTATTTCCATATCGATAAATGGCAATCGGAATGTATCTGAGCTTTAAGCAAATGTTTTTCCGACTTCTTATCGGTTTAAGCCTACAGGCTTTAGGACTTAAGTAGTGTGTGGAAATCCAAGAGAGCTTTGTTACCAACAATATTCCAACTGTAGCTCGCTGTTGTCCTAACTTGTCTCGTTCCTTGTGCGCATCCACGTTCCTCGTCCCATTTCAGTGCCATCTATCACTGCAATATAAACAGACAGGCCAAGGCAAGGACGAAGACAACATTATGGATGCCGTTACAGTGCTCCCAGGCAGCACATAGAGTCAGCATGGGGTCCACATAATGGGCATTACGGGTCGGAACGAGCCACGAGCCACAAAAAGATTTCATGAGCATTTTTCGAGCGTCAAAATTGTTTATTTATTGACAATTCACAGCACGCGCCATGGAAAAGATCATCAAAAGTTATTATAGAGTGTAGGAGGAGCAAAGGAAAGTAAAGAAGGAGAGAGAGAGAGAGAGAGAGAGAGAGAGTGAAGGAGTGGGAAAAGCGGTAGGAGCAGGGGCAAGCACACACATGAAACAACAAGCTACGATCCGGGAAAACCTTGTTGCCATCCGCTCGATTTCCGTGATGTTTGTTAAGTGTTGTGCGGTTGCTGTAAATAGATACATAATTGAAACTAGCGTCAAAGTCAAATCGACTCGACTCGACTCGATTCGCCTTGAGTCGAAAGCAAAGTGAAAGTTTTACATTTGTGTAAACGAAAATGCCAAGAAGAAGAGCTCAGGGTGTTGTTGGCTGCTGGATATGCTAAGGGAAGCCAGCATTGAATTCAGTTTGAACGCAGCTTGTCAAAGTTTTAAGTTGCGTGTCTCAGCTTCTCTCGCCAGCAGCATTTTGAAATATTCATAAGCACAAGAAATCCAAAGCCACGACCCCAATTCCAATCCCAATCGCTATTGCAATTGTAAGCCCCAATCCAGACCTTGTGCCTTGATCCCGACCCCAGCACACTTCACGGCTGTCAACATGCCAGTCCTACATCCTTTCCCCCGCAGACAGACAAAAAGCGAAGTCATAAAGCAATAAAGCGAAATCATGTGTAGAAATTTTTATAAGTTTTCACGCTTTTCCAGTGTCTTCAAGTGGAACTGAAACTGAGGCAAGCAGTCTGTGTGTGTGTATGTGTGTGTGTGTGTGTGTGTGTGTTGGGGGAAGGAACTTTCAACTGGTATTTGCGCAAATCCAGGCTGAGAGCTTAAGATATCAACTCAACTCAACTCAAGTCAACTCAACTCGAGTCTTTTTATGTTTTTCCCACACAAGTGAGCGAACATTTTCAGAAAGTTGTGCATAAAAACACCTTGAAAAAATAAACAAGCAAAAGGTGGAGCAAAAAGCGATCTAAACATAGAACTGATTAACGGTTGAAGATGAATTCATCAATTTAAGCCTTAGTGTTGCCAACTTCATTACTGATTGGCATTGCCAACTGCCGGCTGTGTTGAAACTGAATTTATGCCGCTTGAAAGCAAGTTAAGTTTAACTTAAGTTAATGAGGAAAATATTAGAAAAATGGAGGAAAATTAAGAATATTAATAATTAATTTAGCGAAGAAACCATAATTAATATAAGCTTAGTAAAAGTTATGAGAGTTCAAAGTTTTTTAAATAAACTAAAGTTAAATTATTGTGAAAAAGAAAACATAAAACCGATAATAATAGCTAATAATTTAATTAACAGATTATGTTTAAATTGTGAGTTTGCATAGAAATCGGTTTTCTTTAACTTATGAGAGTTCAAAGTTTTCTAAAAAGTCTTAAGTTTGAAAAACAAATGATTAAATATAAAGTAAAAACTAGTAATAAATTATTAATATTAATAATAAATGGTATTGATTAAAAAAAGTGCAATAGCTAAACGCTGAAAGCTCTTTGAGCTCTGATAGAACTGAGTAGACTCAGAAGCAGTTGAAGATCCAGATTGAGGTCTAGATAGAGAAACTCTTACAGATTGAAGAGCCTGATTGGGGTCTACTTTGAGAAATATTTCTAGAGTCATCTTGACTTGCTTGAGGAGCAGTTTGTGAGCCTTCCTGCTCTTTAATGATCATCTTGAAGGAAACAGTCACAGCACACAGTGTGACCAAAGCAATCACTTAGAGCTTGATACATTTTTGAATTGATTATGATTTATTTTCATCTCAAAAGTCTTTACACAGCTTGTAGAATATTAACGTAAAGCAGTGAGATTTTCTTTGTTTTTTTTTTCTTTGAATTAGTCAACTTGTTTTGTAATGCTAAATATATAAAAGCACATTTCTATTTTTAGAGACACAGCTGTGTTTTTTTTAAATAAACTATTTGGTTAGTTTATAATAAAACTTCTTGATTCCTTATGCTTATACAATGTACAATACATTGTATGAAAAACATTTGTTGTACAAATATTGTTGATATTTTGATGGATAATATTTGCGATGAGTTAGTTTAACTGTCGACACAGTATTGGATTGACTAAGTATCGAAAGTGAAAGTGAAAGTGAAAGTGATTGAACCAACATTTGTTGAGCATCAAGTTTTTGAGCCAAGTTTATGAAGAAGTTCGCTAAGGATTTGAAAGAAAAATCGAAGGCTTCATTGAAATAGAAACCAATTAATTTGCAATTGTTTACAAACTATTTTAGATACAGATTTATTAATATATATATTTATAATATTAAAATATCATATCTTACCACGAAACGATAGTTGACTGCAATTGATTGAAAACTGTAATTAGCTTAAATATTTTTAGAGGCCAAAACTAGACTTTAAGTTGGCTGAAGTAAAGAATTTTGTTCTTTCTATTGATTAATCGAAATGCCAAAATTGTTAAAGCTCTAATTGTTGGGCTCAACAAAAATAAGTTAACTTGACTGGCTGCGAAAAGCTTAGAAGTTTCAACAGATCTAATCACACTTAAGAGTTGGCTAAGAGAGTGATTAAATTGGATTATGCCATTAATTGAATTGGCAATTGTCGTAGACCTTAACTTGATTAATTGATCATTTTATTATTATTTATTATTTATTAAATATTATTTAAAATTATTTTTCAACTCTATGTTGCAGCAGAACTTGAGCTTGGCTGGGTTAAAGTTAATCTAGATATTTGGACAATGCGAGAACAGTTTAAGAAACAAGCTACTTTCTGTGTATACCAAACAAATTAAGGCCATTTCTAACTCGGCTTATTCACAATTAAACGGTTTCAAGTTTCATATTCATAGCTTGTAAGGCTTAGACAGCAACTAAACTAGTTGATGAGCCGTTGATGTAGCACTGAGCTTAGTTTGTTCAGTTGTGTTATGTGACTTTTAATAGCATTAGATGCGATTGAGTAATCAACAGGGCAATATGATAAGAGAGACAGAGGGAGAGAAGAGATGAGAGGAAGAGGGAGAGCAGGTAATTTGAATGCATGCCGAGTTTGGCTGAAAGAACACACAACATTTCAGCTCATTTTGTTGGAAAAAGCGGCAACAAAACTGAAATGAAATAAAATAGAATAGCCCAAGCACACACACACACACACACACACACACACACACACACACACACATGTCTATGTGTGGGTTAGGTGGGGTTACGGGTTACGGGTTACAGTTAGGGGCGCCCTTGGGTATTTCAAAGCAGTTGCCAGAAATGTTATTATGCAAAATAATAACAACGCATCGCACTATGAAATTAAATTTCGAATCCCAGCAGTGAGTAAACTTAAAATACAAGTTATTGCAGCACCCCCCAATTGTTGGCATCTCCCCCCCCAACCCCTCGATAACACTGCTCCATGTGTGCATGTGCATGTGTGTTTGTGTGTTTGTGTGTGTGTGTTGCCACATGACTGCCTTTCCTTGGCTGTCTGCCATTTGATACCCTGCCTTTGGCTATGCAAACATAACTATAGTTATAGTTACACTCTGACATATTTACTTTTAACCCAACTGAACTGTCGCTCCAGCCAGTCCAACTAAAGTGATGTCAAGCAAATTTGTTAGTTAAATGCTTCAGCCAATTACGTGTCAAGTTCAAGCTATCAATTTCTTGAATCTCTCTTATTTCTCAGTTGTTGCAATACATTTAGTGAACTCACTGAAGTTTAGCTAATATAATTAAATATAGACTATAGATCTATCAACACTTTCACTTTCTTTGTCAAAGAGTTAACTACACTAAATGTTTGTCATGCAATAAATTATTTTATTATAGCTTCAAATTTGGTTTTATAAGTTTTATTCCAATTTTTTAACATTTAAATTGATCTGTTTTTAATACTTTTGGTCTTTCGACATTGAAATGTGAAACTGTTAATGCACATTTGCTATAACAGCTGTTATCATAACAGCGCTCTGTACAGAATCAACTTATTATAGTAAATAGTTAAACTAATTTTTGTAGTTCTGATGTGGAATGTTTTGTGAGCAAAGACTTCGGCAAAAGCTTAAAATAGAACAATTTAAATGCTGCACGTACTTTTCGTATTAGCAGAGCTGTTAAATGCGTCGATAGATTGAAATTAATCGATAAATTCAATCGTATTTCAACACATTTGTAGTGAATTTAGAAAAAAATGTAAACATACAGTTGTACAAATTTAACATTCTTTCAACATTTGGCAAATATAGAAAAGTAAGAAAAATTTGAAAACTTGGCAAACGATAATAATTTAAATATTCGATAGTTCTCATTTATTTCAAATTTGTAGAAACTTAGTATAGAGCCGTATCAAATAAAAACTAGACTTTACTATAGCTTTACCTTGGATTCACAAGGGAACTAACTAAATGAACTGACTAACGACTAAGTTTATAAACATGACACTTGATATTTATGATAATGAGATGAGAACTTGGCTATTCTCTAATTCAATGATGAATTGGCTTGTTTAATTTACACGTTAGTGCAGTTCTTAATAAAATAAAATGTTAATAGAATATAAAAGAAATTAAGCATTTACTATGTTGAAATTGTTACTATATTTTATATTTATTGCATTATTTGCTTAGATGTTTACAGAACATTTGAGCAGCGCTTAGAATTGTATAACTATAATGCTAACTAAATATGATAATAATAACTAATATAACTAATAATAAATATCAATAGAATAGAATATAAAATATAGACTCTATATTTTATTCAAATTCTACAAGATTTTCTTGATATTTTATTTGTTTGCAATAATTTGCATAAAATGTTTAAAGAGCATTTGTGAGGCGTTTCGAATTGTGTTTTCTTTTGCTTTGGCTTTTTGGATTTTCCGGTTGCATATTTGTTACGTTTTTTTGCTGTTTTTTTGTTGTTGTTTCTTGATTCGATTTTGTTGCTGTTGTTGTTGTTATTGTTGTTGTGTATTTGGTTGTTGTTGGTCTGCATCTTTCTTGTTCGTTGGCCGTTTGGCCATTTGCTGGTTTGCCAGTTTGCCAGTTTGCCGTTTTGCCTCGTTTTTATTTTCGTGGGAGTTGGAAGACAAATTGATTTCATGTCTGAAACTTCTTAAGCGCCTGCAACGGGGGAATCCTTGGCGTTGCTGCATTTTCTACTTTCTTTTCCTCGAAAAGTTGATATTATACTCACACACACACACACACACACACACACACACACATGCATGTGTTGCATGCCACACACGTTGCGCTGCCTCTGTTTAGGCCAAACCCTTTTTGGCATTTTCTTATATTATTTTTGTTGTATTTTTATTTAGTTCAAAGTTGGCTAGAAATTGATGCGTCCGTTTGAAACAATATAACAGAGCAACAACAATGAGTAACATGGCATATACATGGCGTAAGGCAACATGTTGCAATTGCCACGCCCCTCTCCCACCACCCACCACCCTATTGGACACCCCAACGCCATCGCACTTCCTACTCCAGTCAGTTGCATGCTTCTTGCGCATATTTCCAGCTAGTTGCAAGTGCTGTGGCTTCTCCTGTCATAGACATGAACGATACATAAGTCCAACATACAAAGTCCAAAGTCCTTGAGTCCTTGACTCCCAACTCTTGACTAGTACAACCGATTCTCGTCTTAGAACTATCGACACTGACTCCGATTCCAACTCCGATTCCAGCTCCAACTTGTGCAACTAGCGAAATATTTGCAAATTTATTTCTATTCGCCAAGTGTGGCCATAAATTGCTCCTCTAAAAGTGTAGCTATCGAATCGCATTCCTCGTGTTCGCTTACATATTTCGTGTTTTACACTATACAGTTTACAGTTTCTAGTTTACAGTTTACAGTTTACACCTTAACCTCTGCCCGTGGCGGCCCCTCATCATTTTGTGGCAGCCAACCAAAAAGACGCATTCTGTGTTGCGCTTTCACAGCAATTTCACATTTAAAGAGATTTTACATTTAATAAACATTTTCAAATTTAAAATATAATAATATTCTAAGAAACTGTAGTCGTAAATGGAGCAGACATTCATAACCAAGAGTGGTAAAGTTTGGAAGTACTAAGAGCAATGAATTTTGAAAAATTATGAAACTGTCTGGAAACTCGCGCAGCTCTAAATCTTAAGCATATTTATAAATTATTGTAATAATAATTAATAATTTGTGTGGGAAATAGGAAGTTGAACTGTGCAAAAATAAATGTTTAATTAATTTTCGAAGTGTAACTAAAATTTTTCTATGTTTTACATTTTGGATATAAATATTTGGGAAACTCTTGTGATTTAAAATATCTCATATTTTTGTATTTTATTATTATTATTTATTTATTATTTTATTATTACATTCCTTCATATTCGTACATTATTAAAAATAAATTTACTAATAAGTAAATATAAAAAATATTGTACAAAAAAAATCTATAACAATAAAAACAAAGAAGAAAAAATTAAATTCAATAAACCTAAAGAAGACAAATAATATTTAATAATACTAAAAATACAGAAAATATTATAAAAAAATGTTGTATAATACAAATATAAATCTAACTTATATTTTTCAATTTATTTTCCAAAATCTATAAAAATTAAAAAATAAATATTTGACTCTATAGATGTTTACATTTCTTTTTTTTTTGGAAAATCTATGATTGCAAATGGAACAAAAAACAAATGGACAAGTTAGAAAAACGTTTCAAAAATCGAGATTTATATATTTTTATTTAATAACTAATATTTGACATTAAGTAGTAAAGAAATATGAATTATATACTAAGAATTTAGTATTGCTGGTCTGTAAAAGGAGGCGGAACATATGATTTTTAGCTGATTATGTATTCTTCAATTCAAATTTAAGAAAAGACAAACTTAAGGACACATTTACGACAATTTAATAACAAAATTTAAAAGCATTGATTTATTTTTTTAATAATAGACATTTAGCACTATTATATTTGATATATATACTAGAAGTTTAGTAACGCTTGTGGTCGGCTTAAAAGTTGGAAATTTTGAAACTAAAAATTATATTTTGATACTATTTCTCTTTTTCGGATTTTTTTTAAATTAAATCAAATTAAATGTAGTTTAAATTTAAAATATACTATATACTAATAATGCTATTTAATATATAATAAGCTGTATTTAAGTAACGCTTGCATAAGGTTTAAAAATTCGCAAATTTCCTATGAATTATATTTACATTTGCTTATAATATGATTTCTCTTCTTTTTTTGAACCATTACTTAAATTTAAAATGAAATACTTTTTTTTTAAATATATTTTAAATAGAATTTATAACATCTTAATTTATTTATTATTATTTATTTCATTATTGATTATTATTTATTATATTATTTATTATTATTCATTATTATTATTAATATATACTTAGATATAGAAATAATGTAACTTTCAGCTTGACTTTCTCATAGATTCAATTGAGTACAGGACCGCACATTGCACATTGTATCTTCAATTAAGTATTTAAAACGATGCACTCTGGTCAGTCTGGCTTCACTTAATCTTTGGCTGCAATTTAATTTATTATATTTCCTCCCTGTTTGAGTTGCACATGCAACCCCCTCTTGCCCACCTCTCGACCTGCCTGACATTGCAGAGCATAAAAACAAATTCCCTACAATATTTTCAATATCAATAACTTGAACGTTTTTAGTTATCAAAACAGTTTATCCATACTAAGTAAGTACCTGCTAGACCAGCAGAACCTACGCAAACCAACCTCTCTCTCTCTCCTCCCCTCCCCTCCCCGCTACCATGCACTTCTCTCTGCGCTTCTCCTCGTGAAACTATAAAATGTATAAGGAACAAAAAATGCGAAAGTTCTTTTTGTTTTTTTTTTTTTTTTTTTTTTTTTCTTGCCACACGCTGTTTGGTTGCAGTCTTTGGTCTTGACTCTATTCCTTCTCATGCTTTTGCTCTGTCTCTCTCTCTCTCTCTCTCTCTCTCTCTCTCTCTCTCTCGTTCTCTCGTTCTGTGCTATCTACCAACTCTCTGCTCTCTCCTGTGCGTGAAAATCCTGGCAACTTGTTAGCTTATCCGGTGATTACATCGATAATGCTACGTGGTGTTTTAGCTTCAATGCTACGTGCTGCTTCTGCCTCCCAGTTTGCCAGTTTCGCAGTTTGCGCTCAAGCGACGGGGCGTGGCTTGTGGGCGGTGGCAGGGGAATAGGCAGGTCTGGGAAAATGATACTGTTGCCATATCTGACTGTCTGAATGTGTTTTTCTTTTGGCACCAGACGAGTGCTAAGAACCCAGAACTTCAACTAGAACAACAGCAACAACTGCAACAACTTCAACTGCACTCAACTATTTTTCTTTGTAATACCCTGCACAAGTGAGCATAACACATTTTGCTGAACATTATGTAACATTTGGTTTAACATTTAGTTATTTATGTATAATTGTATATCTGTTTATTGGATGAACTGTATTAGTTTTCTAAGCTAATGTAGAGTACTTCAGGCTTGGTATTTTTACAGGGAAATATACTTAACTTTGGGATCTCTTGGACCCTTAAAATGTCTATACATTATTCTTTTATTATATGCTATATGTTATATATCATATTAAGGGAATTTGATTTCAATTAAGAATGGTTAAAGTTATTAACATAATATTTGAGCTAATAATAGAAGCTGAGAAAAGATATTTAAGTAAATATCTATGATATATATTGATATAGCTTAGCCAACTCGATTGTTGACGACTTATGTGTCTTCTAAAACAATAATTTATAATTATGGCAAGTTTCATTGATCAACTTGTACTGACAGCTGAGTTCGCAGAGTTAGAAGCACTCAAATAGTTCAATCGATTGATTTTGAGAATTTAGTCAACAGAGTAATCATGGAACTGTGCATTTACAATTAATTAGACATATTTCAATGTTTTTCTCATAAAGTTTAAACATAAATTGCTTAAAAATTCAAATAGAAATATAATAAATGTTACATTAGGGATATTCCCAATGAAAATATGGTAAGAATTTCAGCAAGAACTTCTATAGCATACTTTTTGAAGCATTTAAGAGAGAATTGAATGAATTTCTTGCTTATTTCTTAACTGAGAATTATATTTGAAAAGATAGGGTATTTAATGTGTCTATCATTAGTTTTTTTTTAGTCATTTCTGCTGGTTTTTGCGTAACCCCGTGTAGTTTTGGCATACAAATGCGCAAAATGCAGTTGAAGGAATTGTTGAACTCATTCCCATAACCCTCTGTCCCCCCCCCATTCACTACTCACCCACTCCTCAGCCGCTCTCGCTCTCTCTGTTGCCTCTATTCCCTTTGTCACACCTCTCCATTGTCTTGCTCTCGTCAACACCCACGCATGTTGTACATTTTATTGCCAGCGTCAAGACAAGCTGCGTCAGGGAGACGACTCCAGTTAAGAGTTGCAAGCAGATACATTTGTATGTGCAAACATGTATCTGCTGCACCCGCTGCCCCTTTCCCCTGCCTCTTAGCCCTTACCTTCTCTCGCTGCTGCTGCGGCTGCTGCTGCTGCTGCTGCATTTCACTTGCTGTTATTCACGTGCTCAATCAATTTTTCAAGTTTTTACAGCCACAGCCGGCGTCGACGGCGACGTCGTCGTCGATGGCAAAAAGCAAATCCCACACTGAAATTATGTGAGCATGCCAATTAGAGATGAGAGCGTGTCGTTGCAAGACAACACGATGATTATATGAATGTTCGTGCGTGTAAAGCTTGATTTATTACAATGAAAGCACAACTTAGCACGAGCTAGCTTGACTTAGCCTGACCACAATTAAAGTTATTTTGCTTCAACACAAAGCTACACTATTCAGCACGAGCGTAAAATATTTACTTTTCCAATTTGTAGTATATACAAAAGTACACATGCATAATAGTAAAGTTCCACTGTGCGATATCCAATGAGCCCAAGAATGTTTCGTTCAGATTATGCACACAGAAAAACCATTTAACGAAACGCTCTCTCGCTTGCCCGCCATCTTGCGATTACACACTCTCGCAGCAAGCTTAACGAAGAGAGCGTAAAATGAAGAGAGAAAGCTGCGGCTGTGATGAAAATTTAACGAAGCATATTGATCGAATCGTAAAGAGATGAGAGAGAGAGAGGAGAGCAGGAATATAATGAAATATGCGTGATTTAACTTGTTGTCCTTGTTCTTGTCTTTTTTTAAGGAAACAAACTCACGCTGTCATCTCTAACGGCAATTGGAATTCGTATAACTTGCTGTACGGACTGCAAAGTCTTGCTGGAACTCCTTTGACTTGAGCATGCTGCATACGTTTCGCCTTTTTGCCAGCAGAGACCGCAGTTGGTAGACTTTTTTGTTCAGCGCATTCAACTGAGTCTGGCGCTAATGATATTTCATTGGAACTGATTTATAGTGAGTTGCTCGCCTCTTAGTTCTCTCGATGTGAGTGTACGTGAAACTACATATACATACATGTATGAGAGAATGTGTGGCTGTGCGTGTGTTTGCCACGTCTTGGCACTTTTTGTGCTTTGCTCTGATAAGAGTTAAATCGAAAAAAAAAAACAAAAACGTAAAGAAATACTTTTAAAGAACTTTTGCTTCAGGCTAAGGTAAGCAATTATAGTAACAGTTGACATTGACAACAGAGGGCGCCACAATTGTGATCAAGTTGAGTCCATGCTAGGAGTGAGCTAACTCAAATATCTGAAAAGTCTTGTAAATTTAGCTGACAACAGGTGGCGCCACAAGTGTTTGAGTATAATACACAATTATTATGTAAAAAATTTGACTTAATATAATTTAAGATAAATTTAACATTTGAATGCAAAAGAGACAGTATGAAAGTTATCTTATTAAATATGTAATATATATCGATCTGTTATTT